>BSBK01005384.1:600000-992820 GCA_027943335.1 Chamaecyparis obtusa
TCTCGTATTCCAACTTATCTTGACACCACACACAAGGACCCCAATCTAGGCTTCCCAATGCACCTAGAGCCTCCATTATGTTAAAACTTCAAATAGGGTTTCCACCTTGATTCTAACACCATATAACATCTTAGCATGGTCCATATACCATGTTTCACCAACCCACCAAGTCTGGTCAGTTTATCTTCCACCAATCCACTCCAATAGCCCTTTAGGGTGCTTGTAGCCTTCACCAATCACAAATCAACCTTTTTCTTCCAATTTTCCCAAACAAATCCAGAAAATAATCAATAATTTAGATACTCTTTTAGGTTCTCAAAACCCTCCCCAAGTCTCATGGTATACTCCTTTGGACCATATGTTCGATCCAATAACCTAGCACCCACCACATAGGCCTAATTCACCCTCATTTGCAAAGAAACTCATAAAGATACTCATCCCCTTGAATCCCAACCAAGGAATAGTATTTACTAAGGTTTAAAAACAAAATATTCTCAATTTTTTAAGGCTTCACCCCTCACCTACACTTCTAGCCACCAAACCCTTGCTTCTAGGGTCACACAACTAGGGTATGTTCAAAAAGACATTCAACACTATCTTCAAATCAAAACAATGGTTCCAACACATCATTTTTATCCCTTAAAACAATAATCCATCATGAAATGTATCTATTATTAAGGGCTTCACTCTCCAAGTGACTGGTGCAAGACCGACACCCTTCAATCAGCAAACTACCACCTCTATGTGGCTTCCAAACTACAAATTAGCCTTTTTCTTCCAATTTTCCCAAACAACTCTAGAAACTAATCATTGATTTAGATACCCTTTTAGGATCTCCAAATCCTCCCCAAGTCTGAGGGTAGACTCCTTTGAACCATATGTTCGATCCAATAACCTAGCATCCACCAAATAGGCCTAATTCATCCTCATTTGCAAAGATACTCATCCCCTTGACTCCCAACCAAGGAATATTCTTTGCTAAGATTTAAAAACAAAATATTCTCAAGGTTTTAAGCCTTCATCCCTCACCTACACTTCTAGCCACCAAACCCTTGCTTCTAGGATCACACAACTAGGGTATGTTCAAAAAGACCTTCAACAATATCTCCATATCAAACCAATGGTTCCAAAACATCATTTTAATCCCATACAACAATAATTCATCATGAAATGTATCTATTCTTAAGGGCCTTCTCTCTCCAAGTGACTGGTGCAAGACCGAGACCCTTCAATCAGCAAACTACCACCTCTTTGTGGCTTCCAAACACATCATTTCCATATCCCTTCATAAACACACTATGATACAAGGATAAAAATAAATATTTAAACCTCTCCCACCAATCACAATAGCCAAATTAGTGGGAGATTCACTTCATTGTGAAGCCTTCAAATCCAAAATGCTGACTATACTCTCTATCCAATCATATGAATGCACTGTTACACTGACTGTTCCACGGGAAGATTCATTGTTGCAAAGAATTTGATTGTTTTAATTGATTCAGAATCATTACATTACTTCTTCTTCACACCATACTCCACCATGTCATTACCTCATTTGGCACACAGAGTCACTTGAATGCTCCTGAGCACTCCAAGCCAAAGTGTCCCTCAAGGTCTCTTCAGCATGAAATTAGTGATCTTTACAGGGTCATTTCTCGGAGCTCATATGAGGTGGCATCAAATGGTCTCAGTTTTTAGATATTGAATTTCCTTTATATTTAGCAACACATTCTTGGTTGATGTCAAAACTCGCAGTGTTCCTCAATTGAAATGGACAACATTGTGTATCTTTCAAACTATTGGTCGTAGCATTGAACTGTCTATTCCAACAGCTCCAAATGGCTCATAAACACCAGTGATAACCTTGTTTGGCACACAAAGTTGCTTGAATGCTACCGACCACTATGGGTTGAAGTGTCCCTCAAGGTCCCTTCAACATGAAATTGGTGATCTCTATGGGGTCACATCTTAGAGCTCGTATGGGGTAGCATCAAACCATCAGGTGCTACAAGACCATGTTGCCTAGGCCTACAATAACCTATCTCAGTTTTCAAAGATTTGAGTTCTTTTATATTTGGCAATACATTCTTGATTGATGTCAAAACTTGTAGTGTTCCTCAGTTGAAATGGACAACATTGTGTATCCTTCAAACTATCAGTCGTAGCATCGAACTGTTTATTCCAACATCTCTGAATGGATCGGTAAATGCTAGTGGAAACCTCATTTGGCACACAGATTTGCTCGAACATTGTTGACTACTCCAGGCCAAAGTGTCCCTCAAGGTCCTTTCAACATGAAATCAGTGATCTTTATGGGGACATATCTCAAAGTTCATGCGTGGTGGCATCAAACCATTAGGTGCTATGGGACCATGTTGCCTAGGCCTACAATAACCTGTCTCAGTTTTAAGAGATTCAAGATCATTTATATTTGGAAACACATTCTCAGTCAATGTCAAAACTTGAAGTGTTCCTTAGTTGAAATGGACAACGTTGCGTATCTTTCAAACCCTTGGTTGTAGCATCAAACCATCTATTCCAACATCTCAGAATGGTCAGGTAAACGCTAGTGGAAACCTCATTTGGCACACAGAGTCACTCAAACACTATCGACCACTCTGGGCCAAAGTGTCCCTCGAGCTCCCTTCACACTAGTACATTTGAGGCCAAATTCTGACAGCCATTTGTCAAATTTTCCATGACAATTTGTTGACCTTTTGACACATTTGTCCATTGGCATTTTTGTGTTGGAAATGGTGACAGAAGTGATAACCTTCGGTATTTCGACATCACTACCCATTATAATAGGCCACATAAATCACAATCTTACTATGGGACAGATCTGTGATCAAAAAATTGCTTCTTATGATGTTTCATTGTTGGAAAGGCGATGGATATTGAGTAGATATCTGACAAAACTACCTGTCGGAGGTATAGCAGTCTCGTCAAACCAATCTATCTGATTGGGGTTCTGTCGATGGTTACCTTTCGGATATCCAACATGAGGAAATTAAGTACTAACACAAGAACCTATCAGACAAATAGCTCTTCTATCAAAAATGGATTGTAACCTATCAAAAAAATGACAGATTAGCATAGTAAATATAACAAAGCTCAAGATACCATCATAGTTGGTCTCTGTCTTTGGTCCATATACTGACAAAACATTTTACATTTCGTTAGCTCATCAAATGAGGGGATTTGAAAGAATTTAATAGAATATTTTCATGATAACATATATTATTTAAGTTAACATTGCATGAATTTATCGACTCCGTGCACTTGTAAACTATGAGCACAACCATAAAGAAGCATGTCATCCCATGGCCTACATTACTCAAGCCATGGGAGGGGATTCTTCTTTATGGCTATGCTTGATGTATATAAGTGCATGAAGTAGATAAATTCATTTACCGTCAAACTAAAATAATATACATTATACATGAAAATATCATCCATTAAAAACTTTCAAATCACCGTATTTGATGAGCTAACAAAATGTAAAATGTTTTGTCAGTATATGGACCAAGGACAGAGACCAACTATAATGATCTCTTGAGCTTTTCTATCTTTAGTCCTAGCTACTAGGTAAGGGCTGGAAGACTTATACCTGTCGATCATTGAGAATAATCATCGCCTTTCTTTTATGTACACTGCAGAGTATCCAATATAAGAGGAGGAAAAAAATATGAATGGATAAAAGAAATGAAAGATACAATAAAATTATCTTGTTGTTCACCTTCTCATAATTGATCCCAGTCTCACAAAAGTTATTTTATATGATCACTAGCACATTTCATGCATGGATGAGAAACAATATCCAAAGTTTCTAGATTCTAAGAAGAGGTATGAGTGGAGGCCAAAAAAGGGATATTTGTGAAGGTTTTATAGACGTAGTACTTAATCATCATCTCTGCACTGGTACTCAATCTGGAAACCCTCTATCACAAATATCCACATCTAGCAAATCTCCACAAAAATCCCTTCTGGCCTCCACTGCATATATGTCTTCTCAGTATCTAAAAACTCTCCATCATTGATTCCCATTGTTTTTCACCATCTCCGTGGACTGAGACCTTAAATTATTGAGCTTCTCTTTGTTTTGAGAATAGTTTAACATTCTCTACTTAACAAGGCCAACCATGTAAAGGTGGAAGCTCATCTGGCCCCTCCTAGGAGCCTCTTATGACCCTTTATGACATTTTAAGACCTCTCAGATGTGTATTCTTAGGGGTCGTAAAGGGTCATAAAGAGTCATAAGGGGTCCTGGGACACAACAACTAAGAAACATAAATGTAGGCATCATGGTCACAAGTTTTTGGAGACAGCATAGCTAAGTGGTATACCCAGACGATGCAAAGAAACCACTAGTCCTCTAGAACCGAAGGAGTAGTAGTTATTTTGCATCATCTGGGTATACAACTCAATTATGCTGTATACCCAAATGATGGAGAGAAACTAGCTCCTACACCTTCGATTCCAAGTTGACTACATTTGTTTCTCATGAATACAAGGTCCTCCAACAAATGTATTCAATTTGGAATTGGAGGTGCAAAAGTTTCTCTCCATCGCTTTGGTATACAACTCAATTACGTTGTCTCCAAAAAATTGTGACCATGATGCCTACAATTATGTTTCTCAACTATTGTGAAATCTACATTTATGTTTCTTAGCTGTCGTGTTTATGTGCATGTTTTTATGTATTTGGGAAGACATCTTTCTAGCCTGGGCCTGGATCCTTTGGCAATTAGCTTCATAATAATGTAGATGATAGATGAGCAAATAGCTTCCTAAGAAAAATCCCATAAATGAACTATGCATACCCCAATTCCTGTGCCCTCTATGCATACCCAAATGATATATTTAAAACAACAAGGGTGAGGCTTAAAGAAGTTAATTTTGCATCACTAGATAGATCTGTATATTTTATCCACAATTAACAAACTTCATAAAATATACAGACCTGTCTAGTGATCATATTGTGTTGAAGGTGGTGCCTAATGCTCTGCTCCACTGCAATAGCTATGTAAAGATAAGTAGGCACCACCTTCAGCACAATATGATCACTAGATAGGTCTGTATGTTTTATGAAGTTTGGTCATTGTGGATAAAACATACAGATCTATCTAGCGATGCAAAATTAACTTCTTTATGCCCTACCCTTGTTGTTTCAAATATGTCATTTAGATACGCGTAGAAGGCACAGGAATTTGGGTACACATAGTTCATTTATGAGATTTTTCTTGGGAAGCTAATTGCTTAGCTCTCATCTAATTCATTTATTATTAGACTAGTTGTCAAAGGATCCAAGCCCAGACTAGAAAGATGTCTTCCCATTCTATTGAAGCCATATTACATGTTCTTGTCAAACTTCCTTGGTACGATAGGTGTGCTCTTTGCAGTACTCTTCTTCAAATTGTGTTCGACGATAAGCATCTTCTTCTTCTTCCTAATTGCAGCTAGAGCTTCCTTTTCATCAAGATTCAACTCCACTTCCCCCATCTCATCATCCTTGTCACCCTCAACTACCATCCTAAGCCCTTCTTCCCTCTCTAGTTCTTCAAGCCTCTGCAAGATATCTGGATCAATAAAGTCTGCAACATTGTGTCCATCCATGATCTTAGGAATATCATCTTCTTTCCACTCTTCATTTTCCAAAATATACCACTTCTTTAAGCTTTTAGTCTCTAGTGGTTGCAAATCAATCTTATTACAAACTACAATAAGAGGCTTATTGGCAAACATAGGTTTTATGCTGTGAAACAGAGCATCTTGTTGTGCAATAATATAACCACAAGACCCCAAAACATCAAGGAAAAACAAAACAACTACCTTCAAATGAGCCAAGGTAATAATATTGAGCATCTCTATGGTGTTCCTTTCCTCTAAGGCGTGGTCCAAAATACCAATGGTATCAATAGGCTAAATAGCTTCAGACTGTCACGGAGGCCTAATGGCTCTGCCTTGTAGCCCACAACATAAAGCACAGTGCTCAAAGAAAAGTACATGTCCATATTGTAGAAATGGAAAAGAAACAACAAGAAAACAAATAAAAAATAAAATATTGCAATTAAATAATCACCAACAAAAATACACATAATACCTCTGTATGCAGCCCATATTTAACATTTCAAATGAAAGAATGAAAGAAAACATGGAACTAAGCCCATAGTTCATAGGCCCACATGGGGACATTTATCATAGTCATAGAAATATGATTATTCTTAAATGGAATACACCAAGGAGTACCATCAGAAATATTGACCATTTACAATCATAAATAGTTAATAATCAAATAGCTCATTTTTTTATCAGCATGTGTAGTTTCTGTGTATATAAAAAATGAATGAAATATCAAGCTGAAAGAAAACAATGAACAAAAATTCAAATTCAAGGCGTAATTTATCAAGAGCAAAAAACATTAGGATGAAAGAAAAATCATTAAGACTATAGAAAAATCATTAGGAATATAGAAAAATCATTAAGACTAGAAAATCAAGTTCTAGAAAAACCATTTAGACTAGAAAATCAAGTTCTAGAAATGGACGGTTCTGATGCTTTGCCATTACAACAATTGAGCATTCATCCTTTGGTTTACTAATTTAATCTGGTTTAAGAATAGTTTGTTTCATGTTTGAATGTACTATTGAATGAAGCTTGGCTATATTAAGTACAATCTTAAGACTTGTGACTCTTCAAATTCTCTTATTTCCTTCAGACCTCCAAACATGTGTACTATGAGATTTCCTCCAACAAATGGACTTGTGATGATTTTCACAATAGTACATGGGTTGGAGGAATACTCAAAGTACTGCTTAGGCAAATCTGAATGCTCATCACCTGTGCATATAAGAGTTGATCATAGAAGGTATATGCACAGGTGAAAAACATGCATATTTGACCAAGCAATACTAGGAGCTAGACCCAGTAGCAAATAGATTTGTGGTGATTTTCACAATAGTACATATGTTGTTGGGTAAGCTCCCAATAGCACTCAAGAAAATATGCATGTTCATTACCTGTGCATATGAAGTGGCTCTAATGGAAGATACAATCACTAAATTCTGCATACTCCTTATTTTGTTCTAGGTTGATATTATCAGACATGGTCTTTCTTGAATGGAATGACTCGTTACTTGTACATTGACTAGAATGTTGGTGGAAGAAGGATGATTTGTTTACAACTATTTTTTCATCTCTAATTTTTTCAACACAAAGGGACATTTATCATAGCCATAGAAACATGATTATTTTAAAATGGAAGACACCAAGGAGTACCATCAAAAATATTGACTATTTACAATCATGAATAGTTAACCTTAATCAAATAGCTTATTTTTTAATTAGCATGTGTAGTCTCTATGTATATGAAAAATGAATGAAATATCAAGTTAAAATAAAACAGTGAACAAAAATTCAAATTCAAGGCCTAATTTATCAAGAGCAACAAACATTAGGATGAAAGAAAAATAATTAAGACTAGAGAAAAATCATTAGGACTATAGAAAAATCATTAAGACTAGAAAATCAAGTTCTAGAAAAATCATTATGACTATAGAAAAATTATTTAGACTAGAAAATCAAGTTCTAGAAATGGATGGTTCTGATGCTTCGTCATTACAACAATTGAGCATTCATCATTTGGTACTTCTTGGTGTATTTCATTTAAGTTTTTTAGTTGTCATGTTTATGTGCATGTTCTTTATGTGTTTGTCTTCTCTCCCTTGCAAAGGATATGTCGATAGGTAATTGATTTGAAAGCATAATGATTTGGCAGTCTTTTTTCAGGATAGGCGTAATCATCCCGCCAACCCTAATTAGCAAAATTTGTGATATATGTCAAGTACTTATAATCAGTATGCCCAAAAAATAGAGACTTAGTAGTAAAATCATAAGGTTGCACATCCACATCCACCCTAGTAAGTATTAGAGCCTTTCAAATTTGTAAAGAACACAAACTTTGCAAATCAAATTGATATTTCATTAAAACCTATGTTCTTGATCAAGTTCTTAAATATTAAAACATGAAACCATCAAGTTCTTCACCTAAGTTCTTCATGGTTGGGGAAGTTGTGATGGAGTTGTATGTAACCTTTGGAAGTCATTGTATGGAAGACTTAAGCTTGGAGTGTACGGCAGGAATAGAGATTCAATAAAAATAGAAGTTTAAATCTGCAAGTCCACTGTGTTATGCATTGTTGAAAGGATTCTTTACTTGTTGTTTTGGTTTCTAAATTCAAGGATGGAATAGTAAGCAATCTCCAAGCATTCATTTCATCATTGAAACTATTGTGAGCACTTTAAAATTTTGTTCCTTATGTTTTGACTGGTAAAACTAGTGTCTGTTCCAAGTAATGTTTTTAATCCTTTGAAGTTTCTCATGATCTTGATGTAAGTTGATTGGATTAAGAAATTTGGGGATCCAATAGGACTTTAGGGGAGTTCAATAAATGTTTTGGAAGACTTAGAGGAACTATTAGCATGACTGTTCCTTCATCTGCATCGAGTTAGACTGAATTTGCTAAGTTTTTCCTTTGTTTTGAAGAGTATTTTGTAATATATTTCCTTTCCATGGACCCAAAGGCCTAGGATCCATGGAAAGAGGATACTAACAATGTATTATACAACCCTAATGTTCTTGACTTGCAGAGATTTGAGAAAGTAAAGAGAACGCTGGCTGGAACAGTGTGATCCTTAAGGGAATTGATAGCTAGGGAGCAGCAGTGAGAGTTTGGCCCTAAGGGCGAGGCATTTTTATGATTTGGATAGTCATATATTGGTATACTAATGGTCTAAACAGTCATGATAAGTGCCTCTCAAACCTCTCCAAACATGTAAGATTGTCTTTAAATACTTTATTGATCTCTTCTAAACATTAACCAAATCAAAACTACATTTTAATAAGTGAATAAGTGAATAAGTCAAACCACTAGTCTCCAAAGCATTCAATAAGTGAATATGAATGTTTGAAAACTACTCACAACAATTCTTAAACAAAATAAATTATGTTTAAGAATTGTTGGGACTGGTCCTTTGGTGTGTATTAAACAAAATAGAATTTTCAGCATATTATTATCATTCTATTTATGTTAATCTACTGGTGTCATGCCCTAGCCCATGCTTTATCTCCATTATTTGATGTTATTCACTATTTTTAAATGTTGACTATGGTTAGCAAATGGAAAAAAAAGGAAAAAAAAATTAACATGAAAAAAAATTTACAAAATTGAACCAATGGCATGTTTACAACAAAGAAATAGAATGATAATAATATGCTGAAAATTATATTCTATTTAATACACTCCAAAGGACCAGTTCTATGAAATTGTCAATCACATAGAATTTCACTATTGTATGAGTGGATTGTGCAGGAACAGTTAACATTAAACAAGGAGCAAACTCCTCAACACATCTTGGAAACCATTGAATTCAATAATAAATGAAACCTAACACCAACACTATTCCTTCCATTCACTTCTACCTGTATGCACCCTAAAATGGTCACCTAGACTTTGGGCCCCCATTCTTGCAATTTATCAAATCCCTGAATCAATATTTTTGAAAATCAACATTTTTCAATTATATCAATTTCCTTGATCAAATCCTATTTCTATCATTTATTCGATTATTTTCTATGGGCTAACCATTTTATCCTAAGTCTTTATTTATTTAAAAGGAATTCCCTCCCTTTTTATTAAATAAAAAGCCTCCACTTTTTCTCTTATCCTAAGTTGCACAAATAAAGCATTATTCTTATTTTATAAAAAGAAGAAAAACACTTTTTGTCTCATATGAACACAAAATTCAACTCCTATTTTCTCATTGGAGGAGATTTGTGCACATGGATTGTTCCTCTTTCAAGCTTCACCCTTGATTAAATCTTTTGCCTCTTAATCTTCATGGTCCATTCATTTTCAATTCTTTTAAAAGGAGAGCTCTCTTCTCATTCTTAGATCCCAACTTTGAATACTACTCTTATGTTGCAGGATTTCTTGGAGACTTTGGAAGCTTTTGAGATCATTCTTGCATTCTAGTTTCATTCTTTCATCATAGCTTCATGTTTATGCTTTCTAGCTTAGTTTCCTTTATGCTTTAAATTAGCTCACATAGCTTAATTAGCAAGGTTTTGTAACACTTCTATCTTTCATTTTCATAGCTTAGCTTGCATATTCATTCTTAGCATAGTTGCATTGCATTTCCATTCTTGATTCTTGAGGATATTGGCATTCTTTCCCTTCTCTCTTTGAATCTCCCATTGTGTGGTTTACTAGCAACGTTGCATGCTTCCATAGCTCTAGCTGAGAGCACCATCAACATCCTTGTGACTCCATGCCTAGGGAGCTCTAGGTTTCTTTCTCAAAGTTTCCCATTCATGGATTCCCTTGGAAGTAATGACTTAGATAAGTGCACTATTTAGTGTGTACATTTTTGGCACCCACCGTGGGGCAGAACACTAGTGTGATACTATTTTCTGATAAAGTATCATGCGATATTTTCCTCAATAACAGTGCGATAATATCTTCGAATGCAATATTTCACATAGTATTGCATGATGTTTCATCTGGTATCATACGATACTAGATTAAACATTGGTGCGATACTATTTTGTCCCACAAACTATCACATGACAAATATTCTCAAAGGGTGCGATACTTAATAACTATCATACAATATTTCACATGACTAAAATTTGACATATTTTAAAATAATTAAAAACATGTTTTAAATGACATAAATTCTCATTAAATGACTCAAAAGGGTGAGTTTTTCTGAAAACATATTAGGGCAGCATATTGGGGAGGCCAGTTGTGCAACTGGACGCACTCAAATCGATGCCTGTGAACCGGAATCACTGCTTGTTGGGCCATTTTCTCTCTCTAAGATCTAAAAGTTCTCAAATTGCAATAAGACAAATGATTTTGAAAATGACCTTTTTACCCCCTTTTATAGCATTTTGACTTTTTGACCAATTTTCAAACATCTCAAAATTTCACGAAAATTGCATGCTTGGCTAATGTCGACGTCTTGGATTCATTTCAGGATTGAAATTGAAATCCGAATTCATCTTGATAGTCAAAATTGCATTTCAAATTTTCTCCTTCTACGCAGTTGGCTGACCATTTGAGGCCCGATCCTTCGATCTTCATTGGGGCATCTTCATTTCTTCATCCCCATCTTTTTCAATCTTCTAGTCTTTTATTCATCTTCATTCGATTCATCTCTCTAAGGTTTGACTTCATTTTTATCCTAAATCTTTCTCAGTCAACCTAGTCAAACTGGGGCATGTCTTCACTACTTGATGGTTATCCTATCATCTTTTACCTTCGATTATGATTTCTAGTGACTTGATCAAGTTTATCAATTTATTGTTTCTCCTCTATCTCATTTTGATTTCGATTTCAAGGGGGCAGTACCTATCAGCTTCAATCCTTGATTCAGCTTATCAATTGAACCTTGAGATTCTTATCTCTTATTTGAGACTTGACAATTTCCTATTTACAGGTGGGTTGGTCTTGTCTTTCAGCTTATCTTTGTCAACTTATGCTTATCTTTGTCCTGATGTGTTCCCATCCGTCGAACACATGTCTGGGTTGTTTTGAGATCCCAAATCGATCTCACATTTCAATTCCATTCTTTGACCACATGTGATTCCAAATAGATCTCACATTAGTCAAAGAGGGTCAAATGTATGCACCCTAAAATGGTCACCTAGACTTTGGGCCCCCATTCTTGCAATTTATCAAATCCCTAAATCAATATTTTTGAAAATCAGCATTTTTCAATTATATCAATTTCCTTGATCAAATTCTATTTCTATCATTTATTCGATTATTTTCTATGGGCTAACCATTTTATCCTAAGTCTTTATTTATTTAAAAGGAATTCCCTCCCCTTTTATTAAATAAAAAGCCCCCACTTTTCCTCTTATCCTAAGTTGCACAAATAAAGCATTATTCTTATTTTATAAAAAGAAGAAAAGCACTTTTTGTCTCATATGGACACAAAAGTCAACTCTTATTTTCTCATTGGAGGAGATTCGTGCACATGGATTGTTCCTCTTTCAAGCTCCACCCTTGATTAAATCTTTTGCCTCTTAATCTCCATGGTCCATTCCTTTTCAATTCCTTTAAAAGGAAAGCTCTTTTCTCATTCTTAGATCCCAACTTTGAATACTAATCTTATATTGCAAGATTTCTTGGAGACTTTTGGAGCTTTTGAGATCATTCTTGCATTCTAGTTTCATTCTTGCATCATAGCTTCATGTTTATGCTTTCTAGCTTATTTTCCTTTATGCTTTAAATTAGCTCACATAGCTTAATTAGCAAGGTTTTGTAACACTTCTATCTTTCATTTTCATAGCTTAGCTTGCATCTTCATTCTTAGCATAGTTGCTTTGCATTTCCATTCTTGATTCTTGAGGATATTGGCATTCTTTCCCTTGTCTCTTTGAATCTCCCATTGTGTGGTTTACTAGTAGGGTTGCATGCTTCCATAGCTTTAGTTGAGAGCACCATCAACATCCTTGTGACTCCATGCCTAGGGAGCTCTAAGTCGCTTTCTCAAGGTCTCTCATCCATGGATTCCCTTGGAAGTAATGACTTAGAGAAGTGCACTATTTAGTGTGTACACTACTAAGAATAAAGTATTTAATCCATTTAACATTACATATAATCATTAGACAGATACATTTCCTGACTATGTAGAGGAACAACCATGACCAAAATGATTCAAAGTACTTTCACCCTTGCACAAGCTATTCCAAACTTCAAGTAAAATGAGAAATATGGTATATCAAATCATGCATATTTATAGTAACCATTCAAAGGATCATTTTTTCAATGAACCCTCTGACTGTACCCTTGTGGCAGAGAAAGGAAACCTCAAAATAGAGAAAGGAAACTTAGTAAAACCAGTCTATGTCATTGTTTGTGAGGGTACAGTCATGATAAGTGCCTCTCAAACCTCTCCAAACATGTAAGAATGTCTTTAAATACTTTATTGATCTCTTATAAACATTAACACATGGATAGTCAAACCAGTAGTCTCCAAAGCATTCAATAAATGAATATGAATGTTTGAAAACTTTCCTCTCAACTTCCCCAACGACTCCTAATTGGTTAGAGGGATTAGTTGAGTATTTAGACACTAAAACTTCTTAAATGTACTTTATCTGATATGATGAATTATAATATAGACAAATGTGAATCCAAACATTTCAAAATAGTGAATCAATATCCTTAAGCACAAGCACCAATAACATCAAATAATGGAGATAAAGCACGGGCTAGGGCATGACACCAATAGAATGCAGTCATTTCAGTGAGAATTCATGATCAAATAAAATGAAATGCATTTGAAATTTGTAGTCGAATATGATGCCAAAGGCTCGAAAGACGTTGCCTATCAAAAATACCAATCAAAGATGAAGAAATCACATACCTTCTCTCGCACTCAGCTTGCACGAAGGAAGATTTGATAGCCAAATCTTCCTTATACCACACAAAGAACATGCCATTGGTTTAGTTTAGCATGTTATTATCATATCAGATAAAATATGTTTAAGAATTGTTGGTAAGGATAGGAACAGTGGAGATTCTAGAAATATCCCTCTAACCAATTAGGAGTGTTTGGGGAAGTTGAGAGGAAAGTTTTCAAACATTCATATTCACTTATTGAATGCTTTGGAGACTACTGGTTTGACTGTCCATGCGTTACCAATGACTGAGATTCATTAAAGGATATTGTATGCAAATTAGATGTCTAATAACTAGAGATGATAAATTAACTATTTAAAGGCAATAAATCAGTCTAATGCAACACAATGAAGAATACACAGTAACTATAAAATGATGAAACTACATTAATTACCTTCACCTACCATGCAACTTGTCTCCATTTTCCTCCTAGCCTTGATTTCTTGAAGAGGTTGAGCTCTTAGATTTCCAAATGCAGCCTTCTCCCAAGATGCTACCAAAGTGTAGAGATTTTATGAAATGAGTGCACAATAGCTTATGCAATCTAATGGATGGAATGCAAATGAAATGATGATAATATGGATTGATTTCTCTTAGAATGCTTAGATGCTTGGATGCTTGATTGCTTAAATGCTTGAATGCCTATTACAAAATACCTATTAGCTCTCAAAGGGGAAATGAGACTCTTTTTATAGATTTTTAGGAGGATCTAGGCCTAGGTGGCACAATCCTATGGTTGAGAATGAAAGGTGGAAGATCCTAGGGCTAGGATTGACTTGGTTGAAGGAGTTGAGAGAAAGGGGGATGTAGTTGGAATGTGAGAGGAAGAAGAGGGATGATGTTCCTCTCACATTGACATGGAGGAGAAGAAGGTGGAAGGGAAAGATACATGTCAAGTGTCTCACAAAGACCAAAGAGAGAAAGAGGGAGAGACCTTTTCCTCATAAGGACTCTTTGAACATGTGTCCTATGAGTCACCTTTGACCCTTAGAGGTGGCTTGAGAAGCCCCTTAGGAATAGGAAATGTCTCTTGACTTGGTTGTTGAGAGGACATGTGGTCATGAGATTAAATCCTATAAGGCCACATAGCCCTTAAGAATAGGACATGTGTGGGTGAGGATAATTACTAATAAATAATTAATAATAATTATTTATTTTAGCCAAAGTGATGTGTCAAGTGACTAGGTAGGTGAGGTGGACTAGGAAACTTAGTCATATTTAGGTGATTGTGTATTTAATTAAATCATTTTAATAAGACTAATTAGAAGACTTAGGATAGAGGAATAGACTATAGTGAATTTACTAAATAAATTGAATAATTTATTTAACAAATAGAGGAATAATAATTAATTAAATAATAAATATTTAATTAATTTATCAAGTCAATATCAATTAAATAATAAATATTTAATTAATTAATGAACCTATTTTTAAGTGTATACATTTTGCCCCTCTTTGAAATAATGTGTGTGCCACATTGTTTCAAAGAAATTTCAAGTATTTTGCCCCTGCCCTAGACAATGTCTGAAATGACCTAAGCATGCCCCCTCGAGAGATTGATTAACAAAAAAGATGATTGGAAAAGAAAAATTTATTTATTATTATTTTTTTAATTTTTATTTTATATATATATATATATATATATATATATATATATATATATATATATATATATATTCTGGGATGATCAATCTCACAAAAGAAATAGGAGAAAAGATGTGAAAATGGGGTGAAATGGAATAAAAATGAGAAGTAGGGTCCACACACCAAGCACATAGGGTCCACGGGCTATAAATAGGGCTAAGGGGTCCACAATAAGCTCATTGTGCACACTTGTCTTTTGGAGATCAGAACGTGAGAGAGAGAAGAGTAGAGCCATTAGGATGCCATTTCCGCTATCAGATCACCACTTTGAGAGGGTCAGACGCTTCGAGCGACCACCTGATTCAGGTGAACCGATAGGTGACTCGATCCTGCTTTGCGATTTGATGATTTGATGCATGTTAGAATAGAATTTAGCATGTTTAGGTTAGATTGAATTATAGAAATAGATTAGAAAGAAAATTGTTATTGGGAGAAGAATGAATGTGCCATTGCAGCGCATGAATGCGCAACAAATAGGGATGTTTGCACAAAAATTGCAAAGTTCTACGCATTCATTTAGGGAAATGGTGCATACATGTAAGATGCATTGTTTTATGGTGCAAATGTTGTGTAAAAGTGTGCATTGGTTCTTTTGGTGCATTAGTGATGACTTGTTGTGCAAATGTGCAATAAAATTGCGCATACATGTTTTGTTGCGTAAATGTGAAAAGTTATGGCACATGCATATTTCTGTGCTATGCATTGGTTTGATGGATAGAATTTGGTCAAATTAGAAAGTCAAATAGGTCAAACTAGATGTCAATAAGCCGAGTTGGATCCGTCAGTAGTTAAATTTGATCGATTAGGTCAAGATAGACAACATTGTAGCATGGTTGCTAGTTAACCAGTCTTGAGACTAGATGATTGATAAAATCGGCTATTGAAAACACATGATAGAACATGTTTGTAGTTGATATAATAGGATAGATAGATGTTGTAGACTAGTTTATCAAAATCTGATAGGTTGATGTTATTTGATTTATTTAGGAGGACATTATTGATATTCTGATGTCACAGGAGAGATATCCCGTCACACAGAATCTGAGACTAGCACTTTCAAAGACTGACAGACTGTTGATTAGTGTGTTTGGCCTTTATCATGTTATTTACATGCCCAAGATTAGGATGAACCAGAGTATGATGATGACATTAGCAGAGAGATGGCACTCAGAGATGAGTACCTTTCATCTTCCAATAGGGGAGATGATAGTTACACTAGAGGATGTATATCGCATACTCCGGCTTCCTATTACAGGAGAGTTAGTACACTATGATCAACATAGTGAAGTGACAGAGTGCAGAGACATCTTTGGAGATGATGAAGGAGGGGGAGATTAGATGGGATGATATGGTGGATTTGTATGAGTTGTTACTAGTGGTACTAGCTGGATTGATTGGGGGTTTCATTTTCCCTGATCGTAGATCACATAGATTTTCAGTTGGATGGGGCTGCACATTACAGCAGATGATGGATGGGACCCAATTTTCTTGGGGTGTGTGTTTATTAGCACATCTATATCATGATTTGCATTAGGTGGTGTACCATAGGGGTGCATCATTATTAGCAGGAGTCACATTGCTCCATGTTTGGGCATGGGAGCATATTACAGTTACTAGACTAGTGGTGATCATATTTCGGGGTGCGGGACAGCCCTACATACATTTATACTCCCTAGTTTTATCGTAGGCAAAATTGGGACATTTAGAGTACTGGCATTATATTTTTGATACACTAGATACGGTGACATGGAGACCTTACCTCGGTTGTGAGCCATGGGATGATGAGAGACAACTAGGATTTTGTTTTGAGTCACGATGGCTTATAGGGCAGATGCCCTTTGTTTTAGAGAGATAATCAGTCAGCTAGGTTCTGCACCAGTTTGGTAGAGTCCAGGGCATGCCCCAGGGTGTGACAGAGTTTTCCAGGACTCATCAAGAGAGATGGGACTAGGGACCTATGGTATCCTTTGATATGGCCCAACAGGAGTTTTTGGACATGCCATTTCAGGCATGGACCATGAGGTAGATAGTGGTAGACCCTGGGATGACTACAGATCTTGAGAAGTTCTTGAGAGATTTTCTTGTACCATGCTTGACTGATCCAGTAGCTAGGCCACCAAAGAGAGATCTAATAGATAGACATAGCAGGAGATGTTGAGGGAGAGATAGGCGATGCCGAGGGAGAGGTGATGGCGGTGATGGTGGAGGAGGTGATGGTGGTGATGGGGGGAGAGGTGATCGAGCTGGACCATGGATGAGAGGAGGTGGTGTGAGGCAGAGGGGATTGATGCCACCCCTAGCTAGATAGGGATGGAGACAGCCTCTGAAATAGCCAACACAGCTAGCTGCAGGAGCTCCCCTATAGGTTCCAGTAGCATAGGTACAAATACCAGCTGCCCTAATATAGGGACCAACTATACCGGTATAGGATGAGGTAGATGTATTATTAGCTCAAGGTGGTGTGGTATAGAGTAGATAGATCCCTGGTGACATATTAGATGAGAAAGATGTTGAGATGCCAGATGTGGGGGCACAAGATGAGCAGGCTGAGATGGACATCAGGGGACAGGATCCCTATCTACAGAGAGATGGTATTGAGGAGGAGCCAGATATTGATGCACTACTAGTCCAACTAGTAGTTACACAGGTATAGGTAGACCAGGTTCTAGGCCTGGAGAGATAGATAGAGAGGATGGATAGGTAGATGGGAGTGTTGAGACATGAGCGGGATGCAGCTCTTGAGAGACTTAGGGAGTTAGAGATTCTACTAGATGAGCTACAGTGCACAGAGGAGTTGGGTCCTCATGGAGATAGCATCAAAGCCATGATACATGTTGGGAAGGAGATATCCTACTAGCGAGAGGTGTACAGACAAGCGGTCCTGAGGGATCACTGGATTGAGAGTTATAGGGAGAGCTTAGTGGATATTAGGATAGTAGTTCATGACAGAGGGGCACCAGCTGGTGGAGAGGGTGTATCATCATGCCCTCCTAGAGCACCAATAGGTTCGAGAGATCAGGGTGGATCCTCAGCATCATGGAGTTCAGTAGCATAGGGCCACATTGCATCCTGTAGACAGTGGCAGACAGAGTCTGGGGGTAGTGGTTCATAGATTTTGAGAGAGCATTGTATACACTATTGTACCATTATGTTTCATTGTATCATTGTATCATTGTATTTTGATTTGATATTTTTTTTATGCTTAATGGTTAATAATCATATGATGGTGATATAAATGCATGTCTTAAATGAGTTTACTAATGCTATGTAATTATCAATGCAATAATGTGATGAACAATGTGGACAATGTATAAGGAACAGATACTGAATGAACGATATAACTGATGATTGGAAACACATATAATGGATAGTAAATAAATGATGTAAAATGCATATAATGTATAATAAATGAATGATATATAATGTGTATAATGGATAATAAATGAAAGTGCAATGCAAATGAATGAATGATATATAATGTAATAATGGATAATATCCTTAAGATGATTGAATATAAGAACTGACAACATGATAAAATGAGATGAAATGATAACTATAATAAATGATCAAATTATATACAAATGAACACTCCTAATGAAGATAACACATGTCTCTAAATGATTAAATGCAAAATGTTAAATGCAAAAAGTCTTAATATTTTTGGTTGTCCAAATGTCCTCAACTTAAATAACAATATATCTGACACAAGAAGAATATACTAAAAGAATAGATAACCCGTAACCTACAAATCTCTATAAAAGGAGCATTGATATGTAAGTTATGAACTGTTTAAATGAAATGAAATATGAAATGAATGTATCGCCACAACTTTAGGTAACATCTTAGAACTTCATAATAACTGGAACTTGATTTTCATCATTGAGCTCATTATGTTGCAAGAAAATGCAAGCATCATGGTATAATTAAACTAGGATGACCTGAGCACTTCTTGCATGGAGTTTAATATTGCAAACTTGACAAGCATCTAGGTATAATTGAACCGAGATGACCTGAGTTTCATTTGCATAACATAAAAGGAATATTCCCTCCTCCATCAGGGAACAAATATTTGGAGTCAAGGTATGTGCTAGCGTATCACTATAAATAGCATATGTAGAACAACATGATTTGGATGTTGTCAATACTATTAAATGAATGAAGGCACTTATGCGTAGACACCCCAATTATTTGTTCCTTCAATTTCATGGGGAAATATCCCACAAACAACAACCAAAGAAAATACCATGCCCCATCATGGCTATCCCAATCAATGACATTTTAGAGTTTCAAACTCATGTCAAAGATATCATGGAATAGCATAAGAAACATGATAACAATGAAATCCAGATATGAATGCATAATTTACAACAAATCATTCTAACATGCCTATCATGAATATACATTTATTTTTCCAAAAAGATAGTGTAAGATATAGTGATCAGTTCAAGTGATGATGTATAGTCAAGATTCAATAGATAAACAGTCATGTTTCGAAGGATAGATCACAGATTCTGATTCATCATAAAGATATCATTGTGAAAGAACATTTGATTGCATTTTGCTTTGTCTGGTGAAAATACTCCATTGTGTCCTCTAAGAGTCATGACTATCATAGATCCACTTCCTGAACTAGGTTGAGGACATGCCCCCAACTAGGTGATGGACTGACTTATTATGGATGAAGAAAGATGCAACAAGACTAGGATGAAGACCATGAAAAATGATCAAGCTATGATGGAATTTTATTATGGGTAGATACAATGGATGGTGTATGAACTGGCCATTTTATTATGATATGTACATGGCAGGTATGGGGACTGACTAGCCATTTTATTATGGATATATATAATGAATGGACACACTAGAAGAATCCTAATAGATAGAGGAGCTAACTCGATACACATGGCACCTGTTTACAGGTTTTCACCACATGCTTTTATTGCAGTTTTCTTTTGATTTTTGGATTTTTTTGTATTTTTTTGTTTTGATTTTTTTTTTTTTGGATTTTTATGATTTTTTGTATTTACAAAATATATACATAGCCCTTGCATTGGGATGTCAAGGATAGAACTTCTTGAGATGGATACTATTAAGAGGTTCATCCAAAGGATCTCCCTTAGGTGTGGACAATTGATAAGCCCTGGAACCATAAACTGTTGTAACTACAAAAGGACCTAACCAATTGGGTTCGAACTTGCCCTTCTTTTCACGATGCAATTGATTCTTTGGATTTTCGCGAAGGACTAAGTCACCCAACTGAAAGTCTCTGATCTTTACCTTGCTATTATATTGATGAGACATATGCTGCTAATAGACTTTCAAATGATCATAAGTTCTCTGACGACATTCATCCAATAGTTCTAGTTTAGTCAACCGTGCAACTCTATAGTCTTCATCAGGAATCAAATCTTTGAGAGTGACACGAAGTGAAGGCAACTTGACCTCGAGGGGCCGGACTGCCTCAAATCCATAGATAGGGGAGTATGGGGTGGCTCTAGTAGGAGTATGGATGGAGGTACGGTAAGCCCATAAGGCTGGATTTAGTTGGATATGCCAGTCACGGCCAGCATCGTTGACAGTTTTTTGTAGGATTTTAACAATAGTTTTATTTGACACCTCAACTTGGCTATTTCCTTGGGGATAATATATGGTAGAATAGTTATGGGTAATATGGAATTTTGTGCATAGTTCATCCATGTCCTAATTTTGAAACAGTTTCCCATGATTAGTAATGAGATACATAGGTATACCATATCTACAAATGATATAGTTTAAGATAAACATGGATATTTGTTTCCCTGTGGTGGTAATTAATGGAACAACCTCAATCCATTTAGTAAAGTATTCTGTGGTAGTGAGAATCCATTTGTGACCATTGGAAGATGGAGGGTTGATAGCACCCATGAGGTCAAGCCCCCACTGACTGAATGGAAAATTAGTTGTAAAAGGATGTAACTCTTGTGCTGGAGCATGAATAAGGTTTCCATGTATCTGACATTTCTTTCATGCTCTAGAAAAATGAAATGAATTTGTTTCCATGGTAGGCCAATAATAACCCATACACATGGGTTTCTTAACCAAAGAGGGACCACTTGAATGTGTCCCACAAATACCCTCATGTACATCTCGCAAGGTAGTTTGAGCTTCATCATGCTCGAGACATCGAAGGAGAGTACCATCAAGACCTCGCCGATAAAGGGTATCAGATATTAGGACATAGTGGGAGGCTTGGCAGAGAAAAGTTCATTTTTTATTGTGGGATAGGTTAGGGGGTAGGATGTCATTTTTCAAATAGGAATAAATTTTTCCATATATTGGGGATTCATGTCCAATTAGATGACATATAATACTCATATCAAGATCATCATATGCAGGACAAGTCAAGGATTCCACCAAGAACTCAAAATGGACCTTGGTATCTTCTGTATCAAATAAAGAAGCAATCATTGCCATGGCATCGGCAACCTTGTTATCATGCCAAGGAATCTGCTCAAAAGTGATGACTGAGAAATATTGTTTGAAGTCATCAACCATACGTTTATATGGTAATAACTTATCATCCTTAGTCTGATAATCATCATTAACCTAGTTTATAATCAACTAAGAATCCCCATAGACATTTATTTTAGTTACTTTCCATTGTAAAGCCATCTTTAACCCAATCAGCAAGGCTTCATACTATGTTACATTGTTGGTGCAAGGAAAGAGCAACTTGTAATATTTTGGAATGGTGTATCCTTGTGGTGTGACAAAAAGAATACCAGCTCCTGAACCCTATTGAGTATACGATCCATCAAAATATAGTTGCCAGGTTTGTGTAGATAAAGCCAAGATGTGTGCATCAAGAAACTTTGTATGTATAGGTTGGTCATCTGTTAATGGAGCATCTGCTAGCTAATCTGCTATCACTTGACCTTTGATAGCCTTCTTGTCTACATATTCAATATCAAATTCACTAAGTAGCATGACCCACTTAGCCAATATGCCTGTCAATGTTGTTTTGCTTAATAGATACTTTAGAGGATCAATCTTTGCAATGAGCTAGATTGAATGTGACAACATATAATGTCACCACCTCTGTGATGCAAAAACAATGGCCAGATATGCTCTTTCTATAGGAGAATAATTTATCTCATAGCCCACTAGGGTGCGACTGATATAATATATGGCTTTTTCTTTTCCTTCATGATCTTGCTGAGCCAATAGAGCACCTAGTGAAACTGTTGTAGCTAAAATGTAGAGCAAGAGTGGCTTGCCTGGAATTGGTGACATCAGAGTTGGAGGATTCACCAGATATTGCTTGATTTTATTGAAAGCTACTTCACACTGATCATCCCATTGGAATAAGATATTTTTATGCAACAAACGTTGAAAGGGATGACTTCAATCTGCTAGTTGAGAAACAAATCTTTGGATGGATTGGAGACGTCCCTGCAAGGATCTGAACTGATTGATGTTAGTGGGGGAAGCCATCTCCAATATTGCTTTAACTTTTTCTAGATCCACTTCGATTCCTTTGGCTGAGACAATGTACCCTAATAGTTTACCGAATGTAACTCTGAATGCACATTTCTTTGAATTGAGTTGAATTTGATACTTTTCCATCTGGGTGAATATTCTATCCAAAACTCTCAAATGACCAGCTCTATCTTTGGATTTTACTAAAATGTCATCAACATAATCTTCCATAATGGTGTGCATCATATCATGAAAGATTGTGGTCATTTCTCTTTGGTAAGTTGCTCCAGCATTTTTGAGGCCAAAAGGCATCACATTCCAGCAGTATGTACCCCATGGACAAGTAAAAGCAGTCTTTTCTTGGTCTTCTAGCACAATCTTGATTTGGTTATAGCCAGAAAATCCATCCATTAATGATAACATCTCATGCCTAGCTGTCAGGTCAACAATAATGTCAATATTTGGCAGAGGAAAGTCATCTTTTAGACAAGCCTTATTAAGATCTTGAAAATCAATACAAATCCTGATAGATTTGTCTGGTTTTGAGATGGGGACAATATTTGAAATCCACTCAGCATAATCAATGGCCCGAATGAATCCAACATTTAGGAGCTTCCTCAATTTCTCTTTAACCATTACTGCAATATGGGAATGCATCTTGTGGAGCTTCTTCTTAACTGGTTTTACACCTGGTCTGATAGATAAATGATGCATAATGAGATTTGGATCTAGACTAGGCATATTAGCATAGGACCAAGCAAAGTTGATTTGTCTCTCTCTTAAAAATTTTGCAAAAGCTTCTTTCTTTGATTCTATCAAGGATGCTACTACTTTCAGGATGCACGGAGACTCTTCTATTCCAATGTTAAGAGGTACTATTGGTTCTATAAGAATAGCAGATTGCTCTTGATACAAATAGTTGGGAAGATTATCAATCCTTCCATCATCAGGTGCCTCAAAGAGGTTTTCACCATTAGATGTGTCATTTCTTTTTACTATTTTTGGATCTAATACTGCCACTGAGTGGTTTTCACCATTAGATCTGTTGATTATTTTTATATTTTTATGACTGAAAGGATTGGCATTCTCACCAAACTAGGCCATGTCATTGAGTTCTATCAAAAATCCTGATTTGTGATCTCCTAGTGGTAAATGATCTCTGATTCCAAGATAGTCAATGATTGCATCATCATTATGGAATACATCAAGTTCTGGATGATCAGGAGAATCCCAATCGATAAGTTCAGGATATACAAGGGGCATCAGATCATTCGGGTGAGTTTCAAAGGCAGAGATGGTATTGATAGAAAAGTTGTCAAGATTTATGATGGTATCAGTGAGGTCTATTTCCATACTCTAATCTGATTCATCTATCGCAAAATAATGCTCACTTCCCTCACAATCGACAAGAGTAGTATTATGTGGGACCAATCCTAGTGAGTCACTCCTTGAACTCTCTCCCTCATGGTAATCGTTACTATAGTGATGGACAACACCAACTCCTATTTATGTAGTACAATTAGATGATGAATCCCATTCATAATCATTTGAGTCAGAATCATCATTATCCCCAAGTCTATCAATGATTCCTTGTGCTATCCTTTATTTCTCTGGATCCACATACATACCATTCTTTCTGAATTGCAAAGCAAGAGCTTTAGATATCTCATGAAAAGGTGTGATCTTTTCTTTTCCCTTTGGTTCTTTTGGTCCTTCTCCTTTGTATCCTAATCTTGTAGTGTCTCTTTGATAGTTTTGATTTTGCAAGATCGGTTTGATAACACCTTCTCTTTGTAACCCTATAGGTCCAGCACCTTGGTATCCCATCTTTTGTAACAAAGTATACCCTTTACCATAGACATCAGGTGATATATATTCATGTTTGATATCATCTTCATTCTTCTATGACTTAAGCAAATGATCAGCATTACTCTCAGCTGCCTCTTTGGATATTGTGCCCCCACTTATAAATGTGTCATAAACAAGTGTGGAAGGGGGTTCTAATTGTTGTTTAGTGATCAAAGATCTACCATATGATCTAGGAGATAAAGGTAACTCTGTGATGCAAAGAGCTTGACCTAAAGTGTATTCTCCCATACTTCTTTCTTTTATGTCTATCTTGATCCCATTTGATTTTGATGTTGATGCTATATTACTAGGATCAATCGGTGTAGTTGTAGAAGATCGAGTATGGTTATAAGGTATCAAAGAATCAGATGTCTTCATAGAACTACAATACTAGAATGGATTAGTGTCTCCCTTGATAGTGACTTCCTGACCATTATGAGGGAATTTCAAGCATTGATGATAGGTTGATGGTATAGCTTGCATGGAATGAATCCATGGTCATCCCAAGAGAATGTTATAAGCAAGATCCATGTCTAGGACTTGGCAAGGTACATCTTTGATTATAGGACCTACTCTGATTGGTAAAACAACAGACCCCTTAGATGACCACTCTTCCTCATCATAAGCTTTTATCATGATTTTCTTCTTGGGATCAACAACATTTTCAAAAAATCCCAATGCAAGGACTAGTTTCAATGTACAGATATTTAAGCAAACCCTCCATCTATTAGTACTCATTTGATTTTGTGACTCTGAACAAGGACTTTGATATGTAGGGGAGCATTATGAGGTTGGGTAATAGCTAAGTCATCATTCTCAATGAAGGATAGGTAATTTGGGGTTGTTAAATGGCCCACCATAGCTTGAAATTGATCATGATCTAGATTTGTGGGTACTTGGGTTTCTAAAAGAGCTTTTTCAAGGATATCTTTGTGAGATGGGGATAGACACAAAAGCTCTAAGATGGATATCTGGGCAGGTGTTTTCTTGAGTTGTTCCAAAAGGTTGTATTGGTTGGAACTATTCATTGTAGTCTTTGGGACATAAATAGACTTGTTGTGAGGTGCATTTGGTTTAGACTGGACTCCTTGGAGAGTAACTTTGGATTGAGCATGAGTAGTAACATGGACTAGGTGACTCTTTGATTTTCCTTAATGGTAATGACATTGGCATAATACTTAGAAGGATGACATTCAGAAATGATACCAACATATCGATAGGGAGTGGAATTATAATTGGCTTGATTGTCACTCTTAGTATTGGAAGAACCTCCTTTTTCATGCTCAGGAAGTGGATCTTTGAAAGCCGTATGTGATTCATTTGAGGTATGTCTGTCAACACTAATTTCACCACTTTCAATTAAGTCTTGAATTACATTTTTGAGCCTTTTGCAATCATTGGTTTTATGTCCTTTGCCTCTATGAAATTTGCAATAATCATTCTCATCCCACCAAGAAGGCTTCACTCTAGGTTTGAAATCTTTCATGTCAGGAAGTGTAATGAACCTCTTTGTGATTAACTTCCATAAGGCTGATATGAGATATTCCCCTAAAGGAGTAAAGTTTCTTCGAGGTGACATGAAAGGCAATCTTGGTTTAGATGAATCTTTGTTGGTATTTTGATTTGATGATTGATTGTTGTAAGTACCTTGAGTAGCATTGGCCTAACTTGTGAGATTGAGAAGGGGTTGTGTTGGTTTGACATTATGATTATCAATAATCCCATCATTGACAATGTTTTTGTTTTTATTCCAGAATTTTGATTTGTCATTGTTATAGTTGTTGGGATTGGGATTTGAGGATCCAGCATTGTCCTTGGAATAAAGTTTTATCTCACCTTTTCTAACCATGGCTTCCTCAATCTTGATACCATTTTCTATGAGCTTATTGAAATTTGGTGGACATTGCAATTGTAACCTATAATTGATTTCTGGTGTAAGGTTATGCACAAAGATATCCATCTTTTCTTGTTCAGGAATCGTTCATGGATATTTGGCAAACAATTGACACCATCTTTGCAAAAAAGTAAGGGTTCTCCATTCTTTTGATGTGCATTGCAAAGATCAAGCATAGTGACTTCATGGTTGATGTTATATGAATAATGAGTCGCAAATTTGTCAAGAAGCTCATTGAAAGATTTGATGCCTAGGGGTAGTTTGGAGAACCATTCCATGGCTTTTCCTCCTAAACTTCATGGAAATAGTCACATAAGATAAGTGTCATTGTGAGCGACTTCAATACAAGCAGCACAAAACTCATGAATGTGGTCTTGTGGATCTGAATTCCCTTTGTATTTGTCAAATTTTGGTACCTCAAAATGAGGAAGGAATGGAATCATTGCTAAGTTATTATCAAAAGAATAAGGACATATATCATCCAAGGAATACTTCTTTGTTGATGATCCAATTTGGATGTCGCGGATTTGTTGTTGAAGCATCTAGATTTGTTGTAGAACGGGATCCAAAGATAATGTGTTTCCTTGAAAGTTTTGGGAAACATTGTTGTGGGAAGCATTGTTTTGTGAAGCATGATTTTGGGAAGCATGGTTTTGCTGATCATTTTGAGAAATAGTGTGTTGTTCATGACTATGAGAAGCATTGGATTTCTGATTGGTTTCCTTTTCTCCATGAGTATCTTAAGAACCTTTAGGGATTTCTTGATTATTTGTGTGAGCTGGTTCTCTAAGATAGGAAACATCAAAATCACTTGGTAACTTAGCTCCTTGTTGAGCAAGCATGAGGAAATACATCTCTCTATCCAAGCCTAAGAGTCTTTCCATGACATGATAAAATTGAGGATCTTGTGAAGCTTCCCTAAGTTCATCATCGGTGGGTTCATCATTGGATGTAAAAAGTGAAGTTTTCTTAGGATCTTCTTTTGGCCAAGGGTTTTCTTCATTGCTGGTATTTCCTTCCATCTTGTCTAGGGATTCTGGATTAATGGCTTGTTTGACTTTTTGAGATCGAGTTTGAACAATAAAATTGAGAAAATTGATTGTGGGATGAAAGATTTTTTATGAGATGATATGGAAAGTGATTGATAGAAAAGATATTGAGACATGTTGAAAAATGATAAGACAACTTGATAAACTCTAAGTCAATAGGAGGTATAGCTCTCACTATGATATGACAAAGGGAAATCAAGAGATAATAACCTAAGTAAGTTTGGTGGTTTAAGGATGATATATCCTAATATGGTAAACTCACAAAAATCAAAATCTGATAGATAAGGTAATGTTTCAACACTAAATTGAGAATTTCAAAGATTGGAAGAAAATGATTTGATGAGTCTTGATGAAGGAATGATGAAAAGTGATGAAAATGGTCAAACTAAAGATCAAAGGTTCATGTAACTCGACTATTTTTCCAGAATCTTACTAAAGACAAAAATGGGTATATGAAAAAGTGATTTGGAAAATTGCAAAGTTTGTGGAAATGCTCACTGTTGTAAATGCATAGCAACAAATGTGCAGGACAGATTGATAAATGTGCAACAAAAGGAAATAGATGCATAGCAAGATGTGACAGATGCGAACTGGTAAAATCAAAAGCGCAAACAATTTGAACAAATGCGCAACAAATTGGATCAAATGCGCAGCAAGATTTGATATATGCGCAGGTTCTAAAGTTTTGATCTGAATTGAAAATTTTGGATGTTTCTGATGTTTTCTAGTTTTTAGGAAAATGAAAAATGCATAAACACACACACACAAGATAGAAATGATTTTAATCTAACTATGCTAGTATGAATGCATAAACATGCTTACAATCCTATGGTAGGCAAGGATGATATCTATTGAATCCCCACTAGGATAATAAAATCCAGCCACGCAAATCCACGACGGACAGCCTAGGAGCTTGGAGGCATGGGCTCCTCCTTACAGTGCACTCACTTCTCAGGCACACCAAGTTCTGAATTCAAGGGGTCATTACTTCCCAAAGAACTACTATCTCTACTATGAACCGTGAGTAATGTAGGGTGTCTTCACGAGCTTGGGTAACTCCTTGAGCTAGCAGATAGAAGGTTTTTGGCCACTAAACAAAAGATTTTAATAATGACATCCGTTCAGGTGGTTGTGATCAAGTTATTTTCCCAATTAAGGGGGCTCTCCCAATCTTTTCAAAGCAAGGCTTTCACCTCTACTAAGTAGGACTTTAACGCACCACTAGGGTACTGGAGGAGATTTTGGTTGCCACAATGAATTCACACCTGTCTAATGTGAGACTAATCACACTAGCATTTTTTATATACCAGTTTGGAAGGGCTTGGCTTTAGCCTATTACCGGTTGGGTCGTTCCTTGGGGTGAGTACCTCTATTCCCACCAAAGACCGCCCTCTAAAAATTATAACACTTTCTCTTACACCCAAGGTCCATGAATGGTGAGGGGAGAGGATACGTTGTTAGAATTTTAGGATTACAGATATGCTATTAAGCAAGACACAACAAACACTTGAGCTATTCTAAAGAAGACACACAAAGCAAAGACATGTCTTTTTTTAAGCCCAAACGAGATTATGGTTTATTTTGCAAACCCCTTGGCAATCTACAATCAAACCATTAGAAAATTTGTTTAACAATGGGGTCTTCAAAAACAACATCCTGCAAAACAACCTAAAAGCTACCAGAGTTAACAGAAACTTGTCAAAGGTTAGCTAAAATCAAAATAAATCAAAAATTTAAACCTAACTACTTTAAATAACAGATGCGCAATAACAATGGATAAATGCACAGACTAATTAAATATATGTGCAGAATAGAATGATAGATACACAAAAAAATGAAATGGATGCGTAGAAAATATTAATGTGCAGGAAAATGTAATAGATGCACAGATGTTAATTAAAAACTGAAAATGAAAAAGATAGAAAAATGACAGATTTGATTGGAAATGCATGCACAGAACAGATGAATTAATGCGCAAGATTCATGAATGAATGCACAGTAAAAACCTGGAAACGTCTACACACAAAATTTAACTAAAAAAATAGAATGTTAAAAATGGAGGCTGGCTCTCCTTCTAACACCAAAAATGTATGCAAATTAGATGTCTAATAACTAGAGATGATAAATTAACTATTTAAAGGCAATAAATCAATCTAATGCAACACAATGAAGAATACAAAGTAACTATAAAATGATGAAACTAAATTAATTACTTTCACCTACCATGCAGCTTGTCTCCATTTTCCTCCTAGCCTTGATTTCTTGAAGAGGTTGAGCTCTCAGATTTCCAAATGAAGCCTTCTCCCAAGATGCTACCAAAGTGTGGAGATTTTATGAAATGAGTGCACAATAGCTTATGCAATCTAATGGATGTAATGCAAATGAAATGATGATAATATGGATTGATTGCTCTTAGAATGCTTAGATGCTTGATTGCTTGAATGCTTCAATGCCTATTACAAAATACCTATTAGCTCTCAAAGGGGAAATGAGACTCCTTTTATAGATTTTTTGGAGGATCTAGACCTAGGTGGCACAATCCTATGGTTGAGAATGAAAGGTGGAAGATCCTAGGGCTAGGATTGACTTGGTTGAAGGAGTTGAGAGAAAGGGGGATGTAGTTGGAATGTGAGAGGAAGAATAGGGATCATGTTCCTCTCGCATTGACATGGAGGAGAAGAAGGTGGAAGGTAAAGACACATGTCAAGTGTCTCACAAAGACCAAAGAGAGAAAGAGGGAGAGACCTTTTCCTCATGAGGACTCTTTGCACAAGTGTCCTATGAGTCACCTTTGACCCTTAAAGGTGGCTTGAGAAGCCCCTTAGGAATAGGGAATGTCTCTTGACTTGGTTGTTGAGAGGACATGTGGTCATGAGACTAAGTCCTATGAGGCCACATAGCCCTTAAGAATAGGACATGTGTGGGTGAGGATAATTACTAATAAATAATTAATAATTATTATTTATTTTAGCCAGAGTGATGTGTCAGGTGACTAGGTAGGTGAGGTGGACTAGGAAACTTAGTCATATTTAGGTAATTGTGTATTTAATTAAATCACTTTAATAAGACTAATTAGAAGACTTAGGATAGAGGAATAGACTATAGTAAATTTACTAAATAAATTGAATAGTTTATTTAAACAAAAAAGGAATAATAATTAATTAAATAATAAATATTTAATTAATTTATCAAGTCAATATAAATTAAATAATAAATATTTAATTAATTAACGAAGCTATTTTTAAGTGTATATAGATACAAAACCATTCATTTTGGGTTATTGTGTGTGGATTCATCCGCTTTAGCCAGGAAGATCAAGAACATGGGGTAGGAGAAAATTGTGGTAGAAGAAGTATTTAAAGATATTTACATGTCCCCTATCCATGAAATCGAGACTATAGGTGATGATGACCATGTTGAGGATGAGTGGGGTCTTAATTAGGGAGGGGCATCAAGAAGCAACAAAAAAAATTTCAGGAGTTTGGAACAACATTTCAGAATCCATGAATGGTATGGATAAGGTGACCCTCATTCTTGGTCGTGACTTCAATGAAACATTGGATATGGCTGATAAGAAGAAGGATCACTTGTTGATAGTGTTCCTTGAGGGAAGGGGGATTGTGAAAGACTTGTTATCATTATATTGTGTATTTCCAATATGTTTGGATGTAGGGCAAACCAAGAGAATGAAGGATCACTCACTGATTGCATGATAACCCAGTTTTGAAGGGTCACTGGTGTTGGAAACAATTGTCTGAAGGAAATTGCTACTCAATTATGTATTGTCTTTGATGTCACACAATGTCATAGTCCGTAGCAATCTGCTTCTACCGAGCTCAGTCGGTCTGCCAGACAGGAATATTAGTGCTTACCAAGTCCACTCGATTATCAAAGAAAAGCAGTGTCTACCGAGTTCACTCGGTTGCTGAAGAAAGTTTAGTGTTTACCGAGTTCAGTCGGTCATCGAAGAAAGTTTAGTGTTTACTGAGTTCAATCGGTCATCGAAGAAAGTTTAGTGTTTACCAAGTTCAGTCGGTCATCGAAGAAAGTTTAGTGTTTACCGAGTTCAGTCGGTCATCGAAGAAAGTTTAGTGTTTACCGAGTTCAGTCGGTCATCGAAGAAAGTTTAGCGTTTACCGAGTTCAGTCGGTCATCGAGGAAAGTTAGTATTTACCGAGTTCAGTCGGTTATCAAAGGTAAAGGATTGTTGGTGTTTACCGAGTTCCCTCGGTCTCCGAAAAATTATAAAAAGATATGGTCACCGAGCACTGTCGGCCCTTGAAGGATTTTTGCAAATAGAGTTTACTTAATTCAGCCGACTGTTATACTAAATAATGTCGATTCGACTAATCCAAAATCATATAAATAAAAGGTTAAATGTGAAAAGTATATATACACAGCAGAAGATTTACAGAAGAAAAGAAAAAAGGTGAATGCGAATTTGTGAAGGATGTTCAGATATCCTTGAGGTGCAGCAGAGATTTATTCGATCAGAGAGGATCAGACTTATGCAAAACAGAGATCTGTAATCAGCAAGATAGTTGCATTATTATACAGGTCATTTTTTTTATTGTTACCTTCTTATCATTGTAACAGTGAATTCTAAATCTCTTAACCGAGTTGGTTTAACAGCCATAATGTAAATCCTCTAACAAGGTGACAATTCCATTGAATTGTTTTCAAGACCTCTTACTAGGCCACTCCTAGTAGGGTGTTTTAAATCCTCTAACAAGGTCACACCTAACAGTGTGTTTTGTAACCTTTTACCGGGTTGGCTTCTAACCGGGCATCACTTCAGAAAAGTGAAAATCAGTATCTAGATACATTGGTAGTTTTTCCCATATTGGGTTTCCAAGTTAAATCTTGTGTCTCTTGTGTTCTTAATTGCTTCCTCAATCATATACATGTGCTGATGAATATCTAAATATTGCTAATACTTTCTGCATCTTCAAGGTTACTGCAATCTATTTACCGAGTGCTAAAACAGATAACATTGTTAAGATATCCTAAGGGATCTGCAAAGAATTAATTGTGAAGTGTTTTTATGGTTGACTGATTCCCCCCCCCCCCCTCTCAGTCACTTCATCCATATTCCATCAATTGGTATCAGAGCTTTTGGTGCTTGCAGGAAGGGTTTCAAAGACCTAAGCTAAAGATCAGGATGTCTTACAAGAGGGAAATTCCAAAGCTTAACAGAGATAACTTTTCAACATGGCAAGGTCTCATGCGACTTCATCTGGCTTCCATTGGTGATTCAGGATGCAAATACATTGATGAAGAGTACACAATTCCTAATGGCGCATTAACTGTTGAAGACATTGCAGATAAAAAGACTCACAACACCATGATGATAGACATTGCATCTGCTCTCAGCTATGAAGAATTTGATGATATTACAGACTGCACTACTGCATATGAAATGTGGGTGGCACTGAAGAAAATATATGGTGGTGATGCAAATGTGAAAAGAGCCAAAGCAGAAAGCCTAAGAGGACAGTTTGACAAGATGAATATGAAGGAAGATGAAAACATTGCAAAATATGTTGAAAGAATCAAAGCAAGTGTAAGTGCAATTAGAGCTTCTGGAGGAACAATCTCAGATGAGACTGTTATAAGTAAGGTACTCAGAACACTACTCCCTATCTATGCAATAAGAGTATCAGCTATTCAAGAAAGAAGATGTGAAGCAAACCACAATATAACTTTGGATGCTTTAGTTGGAAGATTGACAGCTTTTGAATTAGACAACTATGATAACTATGTTCCTAGTTCCAAAAATATTTAATCAGCATTTGAGGCCAAGGTGTCACTAAAGAAGAACAAGAAAATTAAAGAAGTTCAGTCAGAAAGTGAAGAAGAATCAGAAGAAAGTTCTGATAGTGATCTTGAAATTGTAGAAGCATTACTTGAAAAGAAGTACTCTAGAGGGAAAGGTAAGTATAAAGGTAAAACTCCTTTAATCTGTTTTTCATGTGAAGAAATTGGACATATTGCAGCTAGGTGCCCAAACAAGCAAGTCAAAGAAGAAAAGAGAAGTCACAAGTACTATGGAAAAAAGAATTTCAAATCATACAAGGATAAAGGTAAGAAATCGTGTTTTATGGCTAAAGATTCTGATGATAGTGAAGAAGAAATTGTCTTTATTGCTATAAAAGATGAATCTGATGATGATGAAGATAAGATGGCACTTATTTCTCATATAAGCAAAGATGATATATGGATAATAGACAGCGGATGTTCACACCACATGACTGGTGACAAGACAAAATTTGAATATCTAGAAGACTGTGACAATGGTAATGTAAGATTTGGAAACAATGAACCTTGTTGTATAAAAGGAAAAGGAAGAATCTCATTAACCAAAGAACTCATATGTGATAATGCTTACTGGGTTGAAGGACTAAAACATAATCTTCTAAGTGTAGCACAGCTAATCAACACTGGTTTCAAGGTTGAATTCATGAATGGTCAAGCAAGACTGCTGGATGGAAAAGGAAAACTCATTGGATCAGGCAAACAAACAAAAGGTAACTTATTTTATCTTGATCTCAATGAATATTCATGCTTTATTGCTCAAATAGAAGAAAGTTGGCTATGGCACAAAAGGTTATGTCATGTGAATTTTGATAACATGATAAAAATAAGAAAATTCAAGAAGGTTAGAGGCATTCCTACTTTGAAGAAACCTGACACTGGTCTATGTAAGAATTGTCAGATTGGGAAAATGAGTAAAACTAGTTTTAAGAGTAAGAACTATCAGTCTAAAGAAATTTTGGAAATTGTGCATACTGATTTATGTGGACCTATTGGAATACAAAGCTATACTGGAGATAAATTCTTTATTCTTTTCATTGATGATTATTCTAGAATGATGACTGTCATGTATTTAAGAGAAAAATCATAAGCATTTGAAAATTTCAAATGGTACTTAGCAAGAGTAGAAAAAGAAACAGGGAAAAGATTGAAATGCTTAAGATCAGACAGAGGTGGTGAATTCATCTCCCATGATTTTAACAACTTCTGCATTGAAAGAGGAATCAAAAGACAGGTATCAGCTCCTAGAACTCCTGAGCAGAATGGAATAGCAGAAAGAAGAAATAGATCTATTATGGATTGTGCAAGGACTCTAATGATAGAAAAGAACATCGCTATAAAGTACTGGAAGGAAGCTATCAGCACTGCAGTTCATACCTTGAACCGAGTACAATTGAAGAAAGACACATTCAAAACTCCTTATGAATTATGGTATGGCTATAAACCTAATGTAAGTTACATGAAAATATTTGGTAGCAAGTGTTATATCTTAAAAGAATCCAGAAGAAATAAATTTGATGTGAAAAGTGATGAAGGAATATTCCTAGGATATTCTAGCAAAAGCAGGGCATACAAATGTCTGAACTTATCTACTCACAAAGTCATAGAAAGTATACATGTAAAATTTGATGAGTTTGCAGAAAAGACTGAGGAAGAAAGCAAAAGGGAACCTGAGAACTACAGAAGATTCATTTACATTGAACCTGAAACATTGACAGACACAACTATCAATAAGGAAGCTATATCTACTGAGCCGAGCACAGTTACCGAGTCACAGGAAGAAGTTCAAACCGAGTCACAGGAAGAAATTCAGACCGAGTCTCAGCCTGAAGTTACCGAGAAAATATCTACCGAGCCCGAGCAACCTGAAGAAGAGATCCTAGAAGACAACAGAATGAATCATTCAAAAGGCAAGGAACCTATACTAGCCAAATATGTCAGAAGACATCATACACCAGATCAAATCATTGGAAACAAATCAGATGGTACTATGACAAGAAGCAAGCTAAAAGGTACATGTCTACTTACTGATTTTGAACCTAGAAATATCAAAGATGCATTGGAGAATGAAAGTTGGATTGAAGCAATAAATGAAGAATTAGAACAAATACAAAGGAACAAAACTTGGACTCTTGTACCTAGACCTAAAGATAAGAATGTAATTGGAACAAAATGGGTATTCAGAAATAAACTGAATGAAGATGGTCAAGTATCTAGAAACAAAGCTAGACTGGTATGTAAAGGTTATTCTCAAGAAGAAGGTATAGATTATGGAGAAACTTTTGCTCCTGTTGCAAGATTAGAAGGTGTAAGAACTCTACTTGCTTATGCAGCACACAAAGGATTTAAGGTATATCAGATGGATATAAAATCTGCATTTCTCAATGGAATTCTTGATGAAGAAGTCTACATCGAACAACCTGAAGGTTTTGTTGATCCAGACAAAAGGGACATGGTCTGCAGGTTACACAAAGCATTGTATGGTTTAAAATAAGCTCCTAGAGCATGGTATGAAAGACTCCATAACTATTTGATCCAGATTAATTTCAAAAGAGCTAATGATAACAGCAATCTATATATTAAAGAAGGACCGGATGACAAAATTGTATTGGCAGAAATATTTGTGGATGATACTATATTTACAGGGAATGAGGATCAGTGCAAAGAATTTTCAGAGAAAATGAACAGAGAATTTGAAATGTCTATGTTTGGTTTAATAAAATTCTTTGTTGGTCTTCAAATTCAGCAAAGCAAGAATGGTATATACATTACTCAATCCAAATACATTAAGGAGATACTTAAGAAGTTTGGAATGGAAGATTCAAAACCAGTTGGTACACCCATGTGTACTGGACTGAAACTTACCAAAAATGATGATTCAAAAGAAGTTGATCAGACCCTATACCGATCTATGATTGGAAAATTGCAGTATGTAGTACATACAAGACCTGATATTGCCTTAGCAGTCGGTATAGTAGCTAGATTCTCAGCAAAACCTAAGGAAAATCACATGATGGCAATCAAAAGAATCTTAAGATACTTAAGAGGAACTGAAGAGTATGGTTTGTGGTATAAATTTGGAGGCAATCTAGACTTGAAAGTGTTTACTGATGCTGATTGGGCAGGAAACATTGATGACAGAAAAAGCACAAGTGGTGGAGCATTTTTTCTTGGAAAAAGACTGGTATCCTGGACTAGTAAAAAGCAAAATTGTACATCTCAATCCACAGCCGAAGCAGAATATGTTGTTGCTGCAGTAAACTGTTCAAATATTGTTTGGTTTAAACAGCTATTAGAAGGTATGAAGGTTGAAATCAAAGAACCAGTTGTTATATTTTGTGACAATACCAGTGCAATAAACATTTCTAAGAATCCAGTGATGCATTCCAAAACCAAGCACATTGCTATTAAATATCACTTTGTCAGAGAATTGGTGCAGGACAAGGAAATCAGATTAGAATATATTCATACAAAAGAACAGATTGCAGACATTTTTACCAAACCATTACCTAAGGATGCATTTGTGTATCTAAGAGGTAAGTTAGGGGTCATTCCCCTATCCGAGGCTCACTAAATACAGTTTTAGTGATGCATCAACCAGAACATGATTGAAAATCAACCTGTTGATGCAGCATATTAAGGAATCATTGCATATGAATCAGTACTTGAGGTACATTAATTTTCACCGGTAATATGTGAATTGTCTTTGGCATGTGTTGTCAAAGAGGGAGATTGTTTACTTCTGTCTTTGCTATTACTTCAAGAAATTTTCATTAGTCAGAAGGAAGAATTTTCAGGATACAGGAAGTTTGCTGACAGAGGGAGATTTGAATCCAAACCGAGCTAACTCTTTCAAATTTCTTATGCTATGACATATTGTGTTGCCATCAATGCCAAAGAGGGAGATTGTTGGAAACAATTGTCTGAAGGAAATTGCTACTCAATTATGTATTGTCTTTGATGTCACACAATGTCATAGTCCGCAGCAATCTGCTTCTACCGAGCTCAGTCGGTCTGCCAGACAGGAATATTAGTGCTTACCGAGTCCACTCGGTTATCAAAGAAAAGCAGTGTCTACCAAGTTCACTCGGTTGCTGAAGAAAGTTTAGTGTTTACCGAGTTCAGTCGGTCATCGAAGAAAGTTTAGTGTTTACCGAGTTCAGTCGGTCATCGAAGAAAGTTTAGTGTTTACCGAGTTCAGTCGGTCATCGAAGAAAGTTTAGTGTTTACCGAGTTCAGTCGGTCATCGAAGAAAGTTTAGTGTTTACCGAGTTCAGTCGGTCATCGAAGAAAGTTTAGCGTTTACCGAGTTCAGTCGGTCATCGAGGAAAGTTAGTATTTACCGAGTTCAGTCGGTTATCAAAGGTAAAGGATTGTTGGTGTTTACCGAGTTCCCTCGGTCTCCGAAAAATTATAAAAAGATATGGTCACCGAGCACTGTCGGCCCTTGAAGGATTTTTGCAAATAGAGTTTACTTAATTCAGCCGACTATTATACTAAATAATGTCGATTTGACTAATCCAAAATCATATAAATAAAAGGTCAAATGTGAAAAGTATATATACACAGCAGAAGATTTACAGAAGAAAAGAAAAAAGGTGAATGCGAATTTGTGAAGGATGTTCAGATATCCTTGAGGTGCAACAGAGATTTATTCAATCAAAGAGGATCAAACTTATGCAGAATAGAGATCTGTAATCAGCAAGACAGTTGCATTATTATACAGGTCATTTTTTTTATTGTTACCTTCTTATCATTGTAACAGTGAATTCTAAATCTCTTAACCGAGTTGGTTTAACAGCCATAATGTAAATCCTCTAACAAGGTGACAATTCCATTGAATTGTTTTCAAGACCTCTTACTAGGCCACTCCTAGCAGGGTGTTTTAAATCCTCTAACAAGGTCACACCTAACTGTGTGTTTTGTAACCTTTTACCGGGTTGGCTTATAACCGGGCATCACTTCAGAAAAGTGAAAATCAGTATCTAGATACATTGGTGGTTTTTCCCATATTGGGTTTCCACATTAAATCTTGTGTCTCTTGTGTTCTTAATTGCTTCCTCAATCATATACATGTGCTGATGAATATCTAAATATTGCTAATACTTTCTACATCTTCAAGGTTACTGCAATCTATTTACTGAGTGCTAAAACAGATAACATTGTTAAGATATCCTAAGGGATCTACAAAGAATTAATTGTGAAGTGTTTTTATGGTTGACTGATTCCCCCCCCCCTCTCAGTCACTTCATCCATATTCCATCAACTGGTTGAGGGGATAGTCAAGGTTTGGATGTTGATAGTGTTTGTTGAGGGAAGGGTGATTGTAAAATACTTTTTATCATTATATTGTGTATTTCCAATATTTTTGGATGCAGGGCAGAATAGGAGAATGAAGGATCATTCACTGATTGCATGATAACCCGGTTTTGAAGGGTCACTTATTAAGGGGACAATCAAGGTCCAGATGTTGATAGTGTTCCTTGAGGGAAGGGGGATTTTGAAAGAATTGTTATTATTGTATTGTGTATTTCCAATATGTTTGGATGAAGGGTAGACCAGGAGAATGACGGATCACTCATTGATTGCATGATAACCCAGTTTTGAAGGGTCACTGGTTGAGGGGACAGTCAAGGTCTGGATGTTGATAGTGTTCCTTGAGGGAAGGGGGATTGTGAAAGGCTTGTTATCATTGTATTGTGTATTTCCAATATGTTTGGATGCAGGGCAGACTAGGAGAATGAAGGATCACTCACTGATTGCATGATAACCCGATTTTGAAGGGTCACTGGTTGAGGGGACAGTCAAGGTCCAGATGACTGGGCCATTTGAGGACCCTATTTCTTTGTATTAATTTCTATTCAAATTGGATGCATGGATTTCTTATGAATTATTGGCTGCTATGTATCCTGCAACTACATCCGTAAATCTGCATATACTTCTCTAGGGTTGTAAGCCACTTAGGGATCAAAATAGAGAAACTAAATCAAAATCATTCTTTGTCCTATTTTCTTTTAACAAAGTCTCAACTATCAATGATATAAAAATACATTTGATGCCCTAAGCTATCAATACAAATGGTGCCTAGCTAGAAGCTCATGGGCTGTCCATTTGATAACCACAGTCAAATTTCAAAAAAATGGATATCCTTGAGCACAAGCACCAATATAATCAAATAATGGAGTTAAATCACTAAATCAAAACCATTCTTTGCCCTATTTCCTTTTAACAAAGTCTCAACTATCAATGATACAATACATTTGATACCCTAAGCTATCAATACAAATGGCACCTAGCTAGAAGCTCACGGGATGTCCATTTGATAACCACAATCAACATTTCAAAAAAATGGATATCCTTGAGCACAAGCACCAATAACATCAAATAATGGAGTTAAAGCATGGGCTAGGGCACAACACCAGTAACATCAAATAATAGAGATAAAGCACTAGCTAGGGCACGACACCAGTAGAATGTAGTCATTTCAGAGAGCATTCATGATCAAATAAAATGTAATGTATTTGAAATTTGCGGTCAAATATGATGCCAGAGGCCTAAAAGATGAAGAAATCACATACCTTCTCTTGCACCCAACTTTCACTCATTTTCTCCCACTCCTTTTCTATGCCAATCGAAATAAAAATGATTTGGTGCTTCACTTTTTTTTTATGTATACCCAAAACTATCAGAATTCTGATGGTCAATTTAAAACCCATTGGAATACCAACACCATCGAAGCCTATTTTTAAACAAAAATAACAAATTCATTAAAAAAAATTTACCCATCTAAAGTGTTTGTCAAAATTTGGCCCCAAATGTAGTAGTGTCAGAATGAAATTGGTGATCTTTATGGGGTCATATCTCAAATCTCGTCTGGGGTGGCATCAAACTGTTAGGTGCTACGAGACCGTGTTGCCTAGGTCTACAATAACTTGTCTCAGTTTTCATAGATTCAAGCTCATTTATATTTGGCAACACATTCTCGGTCGATGTCAAATCTCAAAGTGTTCCTCAGTTGAAATGGACAACATTGCATATCTTTCAAACCATCGGTCATAGCATCGAAACGTCTGTTCCAATAGCTCTGAATGGCTGGGTAAATGCCTGTGGAAACCTCATTTGGTACACATAGTTGCTCAAACACTACCGACCACTCTGGGCTAAAGTGTCCCTCAAGGTCCCTTCAACGTGAAATTGGCGATCTTTACAGGGTTATATCTCAGAGTTCATGCAGGGTTGCATCGAACCGTCAGGTGCTACAAGACCATGTTGCCTAGGTCTACAATACTATGTCTCAATTTTTAGAGATTCAAGCTTGTTTATATTTGGAAACACATTCTCAGTCGATGTTAAAACTTGAAGTGTTCCTCAATTGAAATGGACAATATTACGTATCTTTCAAACCATTGGTCATAGCATCAAACCATCTATTCCAACAACTCTGAATGGTCGGTTAATCACCAGTGGCAACCTCATTTGGCACACAGAGTCACTCAAATGTTGTCAACCAGTTGAGGCCGAAGTGTCTCTCAAGGTCCCTTCAACATGAAATTAGAGATCTTTATGGGGTCATATCTCAGAGATCGTGCAGGGTGACATCAAACCGTTAAGTGCTACAAGACCATGGTGCCTAGGCCTACAATAACCTGTCTTGGTTTTCAGATATTCAAGTTTTTTTATATTTGGCAACACATTCTCGGTCAATGTCAAAATTCATAGTGTTCCTCAGTTGAAATGGACAACATTGTGTATCTTTCAAACCGTCAATCATAGCATCAAACTGTCTATTCCAACAACTCTAAATGGCTGGGTCAATGCTAGTGGAAACCTCATTTGGAACACAAAGTTGCTCGAACATTGTTGACCACTCTAAGCCGAAGTGTCCCTCAAGGTCCCTTGAGCATAAAATTGGTGATCTTTACAAGGTCATATCTCAAAGCTCATGCAGGGTGGCATCAAACTATTAGGTGCTACAGGACCATGTTGCCTAGGCCTACAATAACCTATCTCAATTTTTAGATATTCAAGCTTGTTTATATTTGGCAATAAATTCTCAGTCAATGTCAAAACTCAAAGTGTTCCTTAGATGAGATGGACAACATTGCGTATCTTTCAAACTGTCAGTCATAACATCAAACCGTATGTTCCAAAAACTTTGAATGGATCGGTAAACACCAGTGGCAACCTCATTTGGCACATAGAGTCGCTCGAACACTGCCGACCACTCCAGGCCAAAGTGTCCCTCAAGGTCCCTTCAGCAAGAAATCGATGATCTTTATAGGGTCATATCTCGAAGCTCGTGTGGGGTGGCATCAAACCGTCAGGTGCTACAAGATCGTGTTCCTAGGCTTACAATAACCTGTCTCAGTTTTCAAAGATTCAAGATCATTTATTATATTTGGCAACACATTATTAGTCAATGTCAAAACTCAAAATGTTCCTCAGTTGAAATGGACAACATTGCATATCTTTCAAACCGTTGGTCGTATCATTGAACCGTTTATTCCAACAACTCTAAATGGTTGGGTAAATGCTAGTGGTAACCTCATTTGGCACACAGAGTCACTCGAACATTGCCGACCACTCTAGGTCAAAGTGTCCCCTAAGGTCCCTTCAACATGAAATTGATAATCTTTACGGGGTCATATCTCAGAGCTCATGTGGGGTGGCATCAAACTGTCAAGTGCTACGGGATCATGTTGCCTACGCCTACAATAACCTGTCTCAATTTTTAGAGATTCAACTGATTTTATATTTGGCAACACATTCTCAGTCAATGTCAAAACTCAAAGTGTTCCTAAATTGAAATGGACAACATTGTGTATCTTTCAAACGGTTGGTCGTAGCATCGAACCATCTATTCCAATAGCTCTGAATGGCTTAGCAAACACTAGTGGTAACCTCATTTGGCACATAGATTCGGTCGAACGCTGCCGACCACTCTGAGCTAAAGTGTCCCTCAAGGTCCATTTAGCATGAAATTGGTGATCTTTATGAGGTCGTATCTCAGAGCTCGTGCAGGGTGGCATCAAACTGTTAGGTCCTACAAGACCATGTTGCCTAGGCCTACAATAGCCTGTGTCAGTTTTCATAGATTCAAACTCATTTATAGTTGGCAACACATTCTCGATCAATGTCAAAACTCAAAGTATTCCTCAGTTGAAATGGACAACATTGCATATCTTTCAAACCATCGGTCATAGCATCAAATTGTCTATTCCAACAACTCTGAATGGCTAGGTAAATGCCAGTGGAAACCTTTTTTGGCACACAAAGTGGCTCAAACTTTGTCGACCACTTCGGGTTGAAGTGTCCCTCAAGGTCCTTTTAGCATAAAATTGGTGATCTTTATGAGGTCATATCTCAAAGCTTGTGTGGGTGGCATCAAACCATCAAGTGCTACGAGACCGTGTTGCCTAGGCCTACAATAACCTATCTCATCTTTTAGATATTCAAGTTCATTTATATTTGGCAACACATTCTCAATTGATGTCAAAACTCACAGTGTTCTTCAGTTGAAATGGACAACATTGTGTATCTTTCAAATTGTCAATCGTAGCATCGAACTATCTATTCCAACAGCTTTGAATGGCCGGGTAAATGCTAGTGGCAACCTCGTTTGGTACATAGAGTCACTCGAACGTTGTCGACCACTCCTAGTTGAAGTGTCCCTCAAGGTCCCTTTAGCATGAAATTGGCGATCTTTATGGGTTCATATCTCAGAACTCGTGTGGCGTGGCATCAAACCATCAAGTGCTATGGGATGGCGTTGCCTAGGTCTACAATAATTTGTCTCAATTTTTAGAGATTCAAGTTTGTTTATATTTGGAAACACATTCTTGGTCGATGTCAAACTCAAAGTGTTCCTCAGTTGAAATGCACAACATTGCGTATCTTTCAAACCATCAGTCATAGCATCAAATTGTCTATTTCAACAGCTACAAATGGCCAGGTAAACACTAGTGGCAACTTCATTTGGTGGCACACAGAGTTGCTCGAACACTGCCAACCACTCCGGTTTGAACTATCCCTCAAGGTCCCTTCAGCATTAAATTAGTGATCTTTACGAGGTCATATCTTAGAGCTCATGTGAGGTAGCATCAAATTGTCAGGTGCTATAGGACCATGTTTCCTAGGCCTACAATAACCTATCTTGGTTTTCAGATATTCAAGTTCATTTATATTTGGAAACACATTCTTGATTGATGTCAAAACTCAGTGTTCCTCAGTTGAAATGAGCAACATTGCATATTTTTCAAACCGTTGGGTGTAGCATTGAATCGTCTATTCCAACAACTCTAAATAGCTGGGTAAATGCTACTGACAACCTCGTTTGGCACACAGAGTCACTTGAACACTGCTGACCACTCTAGGTTGAAGTACCCCTCAAGGTGCAAGCGGGAGGATGAGTGCAAAAATATATTATATCCTTTTTTTTTAGTTTGTTCATTTAGGGATGTAATTTGATGTTGTTTGAATAACATTGAATGAAGATGGGCTACTGGACTGTGTGGTTTGTATGGAAGAACTGGTGCAAGGCACCCTAATGAAGGCAGGAGGGTCACTTGGGTGACTAATTAGTTTGACGAAGATACCAGACCTATAAGGAGTTCCAACTAATTTGGATCGGTTGAGGAGGTTGATAGGACTACATTTAAGTGCTTGGATGTCTTCTATTTTAGATGGTACGAATTGGAGGAAAGAGTTGTACAGACTGTGTCTTGTTTGAGCAATAAATTTTAGATTTCTTGAAATTTCTCATAGTTTTTTGATGTATCATTGAAATCCATACTTGTGCATGGTTAATATTTGTAAAAACCTCTTTTGAATCAATTTTATAGTCATTTCATTGATTTGGTGCATTTCCTTTTGATTGGTCTAAAATAGTGTTGGGAATTTGTCTTGTTTTAAGATGTAAATGGAATGATCCATCCCCTTTTTGTAATTATTATCACTTGGGGATGGATACAATCATTTTATTATAGCATTATAACAATTTTAATGTAGGAATGAGAAGGATTTTGTAGGTGGGAATTGATTGGAGGAGTTGTTGGGGTTGAGGAGTGACCAAGGGTCATTGAAATGAAGCCATAGGTATAGCAGCGGAGAATCAAGCCCTTAGAGGTGGTCATTTTATGATTGAATCCATTTGAAGATGGTATAAGAATGGTGGAAAAACTTTCATTTGGTTCGTATGGTGTTCAGAGGTCATACATTGAGATAACCCTAGTTTATAGGGGGTTTTAAGACCAATTTGGGGCTTTCATATCCAGAAATGTCATAGAGTCAAATTGATGGAATATTCTTCTAATTAGATCCATTTCATAGGAAATTTACAATGCATAAGACATCCACCTAAACATAAATTAGCATACATCAATACACCAAACACGTGAATTGCATACCTAAAACATTATAAATAAAAAAATTCATAGGGCATGAAGCCAAATATATATGTCCAATAATGTCATACATCAAATATATCTAATACAATTAAACTGGCTTCCTCAAAGCCAAATGGAGGTACAACATATCACTTATACAATATACAAAAAATATGTCCACTAATGCCATATAGGCATACAATCTATATCTCTAATCTAGTCATTTCCCGCCAGGGGAAGAAAACAAATCCTGAGCTGTCTTCGATCATCATGTCGATGGAGATGCAGTGGATGTTGTAGTCTTCCAAGTGCACTCACTAGTCCTCCTATCTAGACTCATCTATAGCTTGAGATGATAAAAAAAAAAATTTAAGCATCAATAACTAATATACATCAAAATTGAATTATATAATGACAAAAAATAGAATATTCACTTACCGCTAGCAAATAGTCACGATGTGCATCCACAGAAGGTGCATACTAACGATCTGGAGTAATAAGTCCCTACAAAAATGATCAAAATAATAATTAAAATACATACATGAATATCATTATAAAATTCAATACAAACTATTAAAATAAAAATAAAAATTAAGTGATCTCTTTCATACCTCATTCAATGCTCTAGAACTAGCTACTATTGCAACTACTCCATGATCCAAAGTATCACGAATAGAAGGAGGAGTCTCTGATGTCAATAACTAAAAATGAAACAAAAAAAATTATTATGTAGTTATCAAGATTACATATATTTTTTACAACCCTACTAATGAATAAATGATACCTTCATGAAGGTTCCACCGCATCCTTCGATGTGCGATGTCGATGTCGAAGCTCCAACATTCAACTAGTGCACATGTACATAGAAATTTATAAGACAACCATTCATGTAAGAACGTACTACTGGCATGTTAATTATAATGCATTATTACATATATACATGTGGACTCAGTGATGATGTCACAAAGCCAAGTGAAAGAATGTGATCACCACAATGACCACTTTACCTCTAGATTTTGATCATAATTTGTCTAGTAATTTAGTTATTCATTCATTTATTAATTAAATATGATCAAGTAAATCAAATTAACATGCAAATAAAGATACCTCAAGGAAAGTGGCATGATTTCTTTCGATGTCTGTTGTGAATGTCGATGGTCCACCAGTGAACTAATGCACATGCACAATAAGTTATGATACAATCATTCATATAATTAAATAATAATCAAATATATTGATTAAAATATTTTATTCGATACATACTTGTGGACTTGACAATGATGTGTAAAAGGAGACAGGAGGATCATTTCCATTGTTACCACCACCGACACTCTTGCCCTGAATTTTGATCATAATCAATAGATACTAAATTAATTAGTTATTCTTTTATAAATGAAATATGATCAAATAAATTTAACGAACTTGGAAATATTTACCTATGTGTCAATGCCAAATGTCATATTTAGAAAATCATCAGTCATCATTCCATGATCCTCTTTCTCTCTCTCAGTAGTACCAAATTTTCACAAGGATCCACATGATCGACAAATATGCCCCCTCGAAGATTGACCATGGTCACCCTCAACTAGAGGAGTGGCACGCTAAATGAGAGTCTATGTTAGAGCACTAATCATGCCTAGTGTGTCTACCTCTACATGCTCCTTCACAATGGAAGGAATAATAACATGATCCACCTATGGCTTTCCAATAGGAACCCTAGGTGCATTAGGGTCACAATGTGCCCTCTCTCTATCAAATATGGCCCCCCTCCTCTACCCTGAGAATCTAGAAAGTCAAAATAATTTGGCACCTCCTTGAGTACAAAATCAAAATAGAGTTTCCTCAAGAAATATATAGGAACCTCATGGTTGTTACATGGAGGGGAATCAAAGACCATCCACCATCTCTCCCAAAATTTGTTTTTAATGTCTTCATTCAAGCACCAATGAATTGGGAACCTCCTTGTAGTTCTAAGAGTATCAGTGTCCCCTGGTTTTTTAAAGAGTTTGCAAATGTCATCTTTTGTGATTTTTTCTTTTTTATGTCCTCATATGATAATTTATTTGCATAATATTGTTTTTGTTCTTCTCTTTTATGATGCCATAAATTAAGTTGCTCACTAGACAAGCCTTCGTGGGTCAAGATTGATTCCAATGATTTTGCAAGTCTTTCCCTTCTAGGATTTGTAGCATTAGAATATTTTAACCTCCTAATTAAAGATTCTAATTATTTTTTCCCTCTTTCAATTTGGTTGATAAAATTTTCCTATTTTCCAAGAGGAGGTTTCTCGATTGGTGGAGGTGGTTGAGGTTCATTTTCTTGGTTATTTTCTTCATTCATTTCTTCATGAGGAGATGGAGGGTTTGGTTGAGGGTTTTGTATAGGGAGATCATTTCTTCCTGGCAATTAAAAAAAATAGATTTTAAAATCTTAATTACACATAAAATCTAAGAAAAGAAATTTTAACAAAACAAATTGCTTCAAAACTAAAATTTCAATACAAATAAGAGGCATGGGCTGTAAAAACACTTACCACTTCTTCGGGCTTGAACTTGATGACGTTGTGGAGCCATTCTTTATCAAAATTGATGGATTGAACAAGAAAATTGATTTTGCATACACACTTGGGAAGCCGTCTTTCATTGCAACCGTGGGTTTGTGGAAAGAAAAATGGGCTTTTCCAAATGCACAAAACACTTTATAGTGTTTTACAAAGCGTGTGCACCCTATAAGGTGCACACGCTATGGTTTGAATTTCCCAAGCCTAAGGCTTTGGAAACCCAAGCCATAGCATGTGCACCCTATAGGGCACACACGCTTTAGTGCATATGCACTATTGCCGATGGGGGACCAAAAAGGAAAGTGGCACCTTTTTGGTCCCCCATCTTTGTGCATATACCCTGCTATTGACTTTTACCTAGTCAAATATAGTGAGGAATATAGACAGGATGTTCTTGAATAGTTAGAAACACCAGGGATAGATGATGTTTTAATTAAGGACATCACCAATGGAGATCCTGATGATATAAATGATGATGAGGATATTAACACTATTGCGGACACCACTGAGGACAATGCACCTAGTGAGGCAGCAATAGGTGAAATACTGGTTGACTTACCTATTTTGGTACAAGCAATTAAAATTGTAACACAGAAGGAATCCAAAGGCTCAACCCCTATGAAACCAAAGGATACAACCAAGGGATAGGGTACAATAGAGAAGAAAGCATCAAATGAGCTTGAGAATATAGAGATATAAACAAAAGCCCCAGAAGAGGTTAAACTATTAGAATAAACTACAGTAGACACCACAACAAATGCCCAAGGATAAGCCACTAAGACACTGGTCACTGGGAAAGCTAAGGAAGAAAGTGTATCTACCGAGATAGACAAGTCACATCCGAAGACTAAAGCTCTAGCTCCTTACACCAAATCATCAACACGTGAGAAGAAGAATAATAATAAATATGGTAAGGGTCCTGCCACACTTGATGAAGTTGTTTAAATTCCAGAATGTGACCCTAGGACATTAGACCTTGAAGCATTGAGAAGATATGGGGAATTGTGCACAAGGAAGGCTGTATAGGAGAAAATGAAAAAGGAGAGTAAGAGAAAACAAATTTTGGAGGAAGTTAGAGATATTCTAATGCAAGTAGTCCCTAACATTAATGTTGATGAGGCAACTCCCATCATTGATCAACTTGCAACTCTAACCAAACACATCAATGCCCCTGATGTAGATGCTGAGAAAAGAATGGAAGAATGGATAGAAGAAAAGATTCAATCCAAATTAGCAGAGAAAATAACCAGGAACTGGCAATAAATAAGGTCAAGCTCTCAGAGGTCATTACCAAGCTTGAAACCATAACTCAGGAGATAATTCAAATTTTGTTTAATTTATGCACTATGGACCAATTCACTATCGAGATTAGTGAAAAGCTCAAGAAACTTGATGAAGAAATAGAGGTCAGTGCAAATAATTCTTTAACTGAGCCCAATCCTTTTCATAAGCATATTTGAAAGGCTCTAGAACTTCAGCGGTTAAGGATAGATTTGAGGAAGCAAGAAGACACAATAAGGGCACAAATTACTGAGCTTTGGGCTATGTTGCTTCCCCATCTTAAAATAATGGAGAAACATGTTAATAAGGAAAAAAATTAGTTGCCACCCCAAAAATTTATATACTAGAAAATATTTTTGACATCCATACACAAGTAGGTTTAGAGCACATTTCTCTTGAGAACTTGAAAGAGGAATGGGAAAACCTCTTGGATTCACTAAAGAAAACCCATCAGCACATTTTTTATAAGTTGTAAGTACATTATTTTTGTTTGGCATTAATTTCAAAAAGGGGGAAAGTCTATGTATATAGATGTCAGTATGTACTTCACTTCACACCGAGAGCATGCACAAAGGGGGAGTCAGTATTTTTTTGGAGTTTGTATATATTTTTTTTGGCAGTCAGTACATATACATGAGGTTTTGATACTAATGCCAAAGGGGGGTATTTTTATTCCTATTTGAGCATTAATGGTTGTCATTAGTATCAATCAGTTATTCAGTCGGTAAAGGAGACAAACAGGACAATCGGTCCACCACATAAAACCTATACACTGAGCAAGACACAAGGTAGATCTCTGAGTTATCCAAACAAGGGTTTGACCGAGTAAACTCACTAAGCGACAGTCATTTACTAGGTACCAAGATAGTGATCACAGAGCATTCATATGAACCAAGCATCAATAAATTATCGAATGAATAATGCAGTGATTATAGAGCAAAACAAGAAATGACATAGTAATCTGAAATGGCACATACATCTATGAAAACAATTCATATTGATCAGAAAATGGTTTACCAAGATCGAGACAGAATTAAATATGGATGTAATCATTAAATTGTTGATGATTCCTATGTAATGTTAGATCTAGGTTATTTTTTTACACCATTGATCATAGGTTTTCTAATATATTGTAAACCCTAATTAGGTCAAGTTAGTCTAATATAAAAGTTGTCAAGATGTCATTATGTATGATATCATGAAGGAGTAGCTGCACTAAGGACATCAGGAGATCAGAAAAAGGGTTTTTGACAGAAGGTTTGAAAGAAGCATTCAATTTTTCAAAACATACACAAGGCTACGAAGCATAACAGAAAGACACATACATCACTATAAGGTGATATTTATATGGTATTTCATAGATCTAAATCAGGAAAGCTGAAGTTGTTATTTACAAATACATTTTATTGTTACCATTTAACCATTGTAACATATCTAAAATCTCCTAACATAGTGGACTTAACAATTCTTGTTTAAATATATTAACCTTGTACACACATGTATTGAGTTGTTAAAATCCTCTAACTAGGTAGATCTAGTCAATCTAATTGTTACTCCTAACATGGTAAGATCATCAAAAGTAATCACAATTTATAGCCTTAACCAGCATACTTTGTTACTACAGTAGCATGAAGATTTGTGGGTGTCATCCCCACCGCAGTTTTTACCTTCTTACAAGGGTTTCTGTGATACCAAAATATATGTGTTATGTGTTTAAAGTTTCATGTGTGACTTATTGATTAGATTACATGAAAATTACATTTTCAATTATATTTGAATGTATGTTTCACACATTGGATTCGGTCGATTAACTGCTATCTACAACTTCAAAGTTTTAGTCTTAAAAAGTTTTGAAGGTGCTGATTCACCCCTCCCCTCTCAGTACTTATCTTTCAATAATCCCAATAGGCTTCAACTAGTATTGTAGCCCGACTTAATAGCCTCGGGGGAGAGCCAACAAGATGTGCTAAATATTTTGATGGATGCATCTAGGGAACTTCATACTAGTAACGTTGTGTACCAGAGCGACATGTTTGAGTTAGAGGTCGAATGAGACAGGGAAGAATTGGCTGATATGATGTGAGCCATATAGATAAATGATAATGGTTGGGTTCCAGATGGTATGGAAAATGAACTATTGGAAATGTTGCGCTTAATCCGCATTCGATGATACCGTGTTCTTGATGCATTGTGTTTATTTTACAAAATCATACATAACGCTAAAAGTAGTTAGTTATTATTTAGAAAATAATGTGATAGTCTAAAGCTTGTACGCATCCTTTCATTTTGTATAAGAAGGATACCAAGACCATTCGCTAGATATAATAGATGATAGATATATATATACAGATTTATATGGAAGCATTACTTTTTGAATATGATTATATAGGACAATGCAATTGAAGCACAAATCAATTGTACCTATTTTTTGAAATTAATACAAAATCCCTATTTTGTCCAAATTGAAGATTGTAAGTTCATTTACCCTTGATCATACTAGTCCTATGAGATTGTTGATTTTAAATCAATTACTACCACTTAGATATTTGGTGAAAGATGGAGTTGTAATTTTAATCTTGGATCAACAAAGATTGCATACGAAGTGTTGTCTGTAAAAACCTTGTCTTATTGGTTTTCTCAGTGAAATTAAATTCAATTAGACTAAGGTCATTTCTGCTAGGATCGTTTCTATCATTTAGGTAGTGGATGGTGTATAATTCATTGTCTCACAAAGTTGTACATGAGGTTATAATCAAGGATTTAATCTATCTACCCAATCTAGGATAAAGGATTAGTCTAAAGATTATTTCATAATTCAGGGAATATTCATCAAACTAAAAATTTCATTATTCCATCAGTCGTATCCATAATTCATAAAAAAAATATTTTCTTACAAAAGTATTTAATTTACAGTATTCATATCTTTCCAAACTAAAAAATGCATCCAAGGGAGACACGTAGGGTTCTTCTTCCATAATGAAAATCTGATTTTTGTCATGTTCATAACACATGTTATATCTTCTTCCTTACTTACATCATGAAATGCATATAGGAACCATTGTTCAAATTCTCTCCATGATGAGATGCTTCTTGTAGGTGGTGAATCATATGCTTCCCTTGCATAATCCTTTAAAGTCTTGACAAATAGTTTCATCACCTGATCTTCTGCAAAAATCTCATAATCTTCTATAAATGTGTAAAATGCATCCAAATGGTCAAATGTTGATTCATCCCATTCTCCATGAAATTTTGGTACAAGCTGTGAAAGTTTAGGGAATAACTTGTCGGGAATAAATTGAAATCTCTTGAGATCTAATGGCCTGATACCATCCAAGATAAATGATTTTGTCTGAAATAGTTATCCATTTTGATACATCCTGAATTAAATTATTTTCAACCAAAAATAAAATTTTCATTTCCTTCTAGATTTTATCCCTCAATAGAGTCACTAACAAAAAAATTTGTTGAATAGCCACCTCTCTTCGAGGAAAATGTTGTTTGTTGGTTTTTTGGGTTCCTCTTTCCAACAGAATGAAATTTTCTTATCGCCAAAGATTTTGAATAATGTTTGCCCAAATGATTCCCTAGTAGAGTTGCCAATTTGTTGGTTCCCAAAACCATAGATTGGAAATCTAAAAATATATAGATGTTTGTTGTTTTGGTCACAGTAAATTATTGGTAAAAAAAATTAATATAAAATAATTTTTTTTTTAAAATAAAAAAATTAATTAAAAAAATGGAGACGGGGGCTCTCCCCCCAAACTCCCCTGGCAGCTCTAAGAGTTTTCATGGTATCCCCAATGCTACAGGCGGCAGCTAGTTGTCGGCAGTCTAGACTATCATAGCAATAGGCGGTGGGGCCAGTGGGTCCGCCCCCCCTCCCACACTTTTTTTGTTAAAGTTTTTTTCAAAAAAAATTTTAAAAATAATAATAAATAAATAAATAAAAGTTATTTTATTTAATATTAGAAAATATTAAATATTAATTTAATTTATATGTTGGATTTAAATTAATTTAAAATATAATTTGTTATCTATTAATACATGTATATATATATTAATATTGAATAGTGTTTTTGTTAATTAACATTTTTTATTATTTGGTTTATATATATATATATATATATATATATATATATATATATATATATATATATATATATATATATATATATATATATATATATATATATATATATATATACTTTGGTTGATTATTTTAATGATTTATTATGTTAGTTATTAATGGAAACAAATTGTGGCATGTTTACAAGGAAAACTTTAAGAAACCCCCTCCTTAGAAAATGTGTAAAATCCTGGCGAATCCACATTATTTTTGGTGGAAAAAAATAATATTATTGGCGAATTTTTTTTTTCGCAAGGAGAAAATATTAGTTGTACTGGTAATTTTTTTTTTCAATTATATGAAAATTCTATAAAATATTGGTGAATCTTTCATTATTAAAGAAAATCACGATAACAAGCACACATACCTAGAAACCATCATTATTCAACAGGGGTTTGGGAGTAGCACCCCCAAGACGGTATCATGAGTTAATTTTCTATCTGCTGACAAGGGATAACCCTACTTTTTGTAACCATTGGATGATTCAAGATCAATGGCAGGAATTCTATTTTAGGCCAAGGTTTCAAAGGACACAAGGATTCCCCCAAAAGTCTTCGGAATAGAGACACGTGTCAAATCTATTTCGGGCCAAAGTTTTAAAAGACAAAGTTTCATTGAAAGTCTCTCAAATAGAGACACATGTCAAATCTATATACATAAATCGTACCTCAACCTTAAATATCGACCACATATTGGCAAATATGGTTGTCAATTACGACAAGCTTTGGAAATTGTAGGCAAAATTTTTCAATTTATAGTGTCCAATAATTAGATTTGATTGGTGATATTGTGAAAGAAAAAGGGGAAAAATACATAAACCAATGGGCGGTGGACCTAGGCATTCGACCCAATATTTATAAAGTCCAAGCGACACAGTCAACCTGATATACACATTATATTCACCAAATCCTAGGTTGCCGACATGTGACATTCACCAAATGGCGAATATTCACCACTAAAGTTTTCCCTGCATGTTTATTTTCAAAATGTTTTTGCTAAATAAAATTGGGAAACTCAATTTATTGTTTTAATTAGATTTATGAAATTATAATGGTTTAGTAATTTTAATTCCTCAAATTAATTTATTTTAATAACGTAATAAATTGATTTGTTAGGGCTAGAATATAATTTGTTAAATGTAATTATAGTTTATTAATGATTATTAATAGATTAATTTTGTGATGGAATTTTACAAATTAGTTTATTCATTAAATTCTATTGTATGTCTATTTTATTCCCAATGTATTTGGGTTAGAGGAGAATCTTTTTACGTCAGCCTATTAGGACTGCTACTAGAGATGGGGTTAGGATTATTGTATTTACTTTGTTTGCATTGTATACTTATGTGGCAATTGATCATATTGTGACCCAACCTTATGAAGTTAATTTTTATGATGGAATTCTTTTGTTGTGTGTTCTTGTTATTCTTTGGAACCAGATTTGGAAATTATGAATTGTGTTCACCTTGAGTCATGATTTTGAGACTATGAACCTAGGGTAGGTTATCTAGGTGTTAAAGGGGAAGTGGCTTACTTTGGAGGCGTTGAATCCCAGAAGTGGATACCTAGGTATCCTTAGTAGGTTATTTAATCAAGTGATAATATAAATTAAATGGGGTTAAAATAAATTAATAAGATAATGGTTCCTCACCCATGCCTTGAGTACTAGTATAGGCTAAGGATGGGAGTGGGAGAAGATGCTTTCCCATCTAGTAGTGATGGTGAGTCTAGCATGATTGATTATTGTTTTCTACACAAGAAGATTTCAGGTTTCGCATATGATCACACTTGGAAGTCAAAGTCCAGTGAGATCGTTCCAAGGGGTTGATATATGTGATGACACTTCCCTGATTTCATTCTAGGTTTCCTACATGTGTTGGTTGCCTCTGGGTTGGTATATGTACCCTTGATTTATGAGTTATTCCCTTAAGATAGGAGCTTCTAGGATCCTTTCTTAGTTTACCTGATTTGATTAGTATTTTTTTATCCGAGTGAGATTGCATGTTATCTCCTCAACATGGTGAGAGTGGAACCATAGGTTTCCACAAGGATCGGAGATAGTGATTCTTAAATACCATTTGAGACTTTGACACCCTTGGTCCAATGTTGGATGATCCTTGTTGCAGTTTCTTGGACTATCTTATCTTCTTGGAGACTTATTATTATTCTTGTACTTTCTATATTTTGTCCTTTGTATTTAGTTGTAATAACATACCCTACGACTTGTGCAGTGGATGTTGAAGATTATGTATGCTTTATTATTCAGATGTAATTATGATGTAATATATAGATGAGTTAGGTGATAAATGTAATTGTATATGCATAGTTTCTACATCAAGGAACCCTTGAGATGTGTACTATGAAATTAAGATTATGTTTATGTGAACTTATGGACTTTATGTTTTACTTACACTTGTTTATTCATTATTGTTTATAAACACTTAAGAAAAAAAATTATTCTGCAAACTTAGTAACATTTTTTAGGTTAATATCTCCTGGGTTCCCTGGTGAGGCATTAAAATTATATGGTCTTTGATCATAAAGAAGTGATAATTTATAATATCCCAATGGACAAAAAATAAAGAGGAATATATGTAAATAAAGATAGTGACAATCGACTAGCAAGCATAAAAGGGAAATCATGAAGTATGAAGACAATAACTACAAAGAAGACAACATGTTACAACGTATGTCAAAAGTTATTTGAAGCCAAAGAAAAGTGCCACATGCAAAGAAGAGGAAAATACAGTCATTTCTTATGCTCATGACAATCTATTTATCTAGAGAGAATCATCAAAGGATCTAAATATATAGTTATAAATATCAAATACAAAGATGATAATCTTTTTCTATTAAAGATAGTCATTAGTAAGGTGAGAAAATTTGTGAGATTATGACAAGAGTGAACAAAGAAAACTAGAAATCAATGAAAAAAAGATAGTTCTGGGGTTTTAGGAAAGGATACAATCCTCTTAAGAACTCATTGCCATCAACAAAAGTTGGAGGCAATGATGAATTGCAGGTAGTTATTGACACTTAGATTTGGTTCCCTTTCAATTGTAATATTATATATTTGTGAGTATTTATGTAAGCCATGTTCCCCTTCAATAGTATATGTGGTTGTGTTATCATATCATGATAGCAATTGACTTTTAAGGTAGGAATTTTTATTATGTTAAATTACATAATCATATCTTGTTTATCTCTAGTTGTTTGAATTGGTGGTGGTCATTTTTTAAAGGTTCTTTAAGCTACACAATATCAAATAATTTTACAGTCTTGTAGCATTGGATGGGATATTCACTTGATTGTATTATATTCTAAATGATTTCTTTGTTCATTTTGTCTTTTCCATGAGTTGTATCCATTTTGAGGCGGGAAAAGGTTTATGCACAAGCAATCATGATTTTCTATTTTTTTTCACAAGATTTATAATTGATGATTGAATAAACCAAACTTCTAAAAAAAATTGTGTCATGATCATATTATGTTGCAACAAGTTTCATACAATAAAACAAGAATGTCACTCATTTTGATTATGGTTGTGTGTAATTATCTACTTTATAGTGTATTCTTAACATGTTATTTAATTTTCTTTTTTTGTTTGGTAATGGGCCAAAGCTGAGAACAACATGGGGTTCGAGTAGACTCAAACCCAAGACTCCCGAATGAGAAGCTTGTATCTTACCACTACACTGCAGGGTCATCCCCAATGTTATTTAATTTCTTACTTAGTTCTTTTTGTTACATTTTAAATAGAAAAATGTGTTAGTATTAAAAAATATATATTATCTTTTATCCACACATATATCAGATTATACTATTATAAATATAATATATTTATTTTAAAAATAATTTAATATAATAAAATTACTAAATAAAATAATAATTCCTACTCTATTTTTTAATATCTACTCTTTAATATATTTACACTGAAGGCATTTCCCTATATGAGATGGACGAGCTAAACTAAGTGATCAATGGTGTAAACAACTCAAACAGACATGGATGACCATTGTTTTCATCCCAGTTGTTAGATCTTCATTCTTTTTCATTGGTCAGTTTGAATGTATTGTACTTATTCTTCCTCCCCTAAATTTGGTCAACATGGCTTTCTGTGGATTCACCGTAGAAATGTCGTAGGCATACCCATCACTCAAGTTTTGTCCATACCGTCTTCAATCACCATTCATCACATCTCCATTTGATGCTTGATATGATGAAGTGAAACCTTTGTGGTCTGACCACTCAACCAAGTGTGCGGGTCAAGGCACTACAATAAATTGACATACACGTGAGAATGGAGTATTGAGATTCCACTGATTTCTTTCTTCATCTTTTCAAAAAAAAAATTAAGTCATTCTTATTGTAGATTACTCTCAATTCAATTCATGCTTCAACACCATGTTATAAAATCCAATCTCAAGAGACACAAGATTGGCCTGTAAACTGACAATATTTTCTTTAATGGCTTCCAGTTGTTATATTTGCTTATGTAGTTGACAAACTGCACCAAAGAAGTCATAAATTGGATCATCCCTTCAAGCATTCACTTTGTTAGTTGTGGGTAGCCTGGACAGTTGTTTGTTCATACCCAGTATTTAGTAAATAATTGTTTCTTGGTTAGTGTGAGGACAATTATTTATTAAATTAAATGATTTCCTTTTTGACACCTAGATAACTAATTGGTTAGGGTTGGTTAGGGTGTTAGTAATCTCAGCCGTTGATTAAGGTTAATCTCGGTCGTTCATTTTCAATGAGATTAGTATATAAGGAGGGCATAGGGGCATTTGGAGAATACACCATCTCAAGTTTGAGAGCATTTGCAGTGAGAGAAAATGTGTTTGCAGTGATAGAAAACAAGTCTTGCAATGTTAGCAAGGAGCGCAGTGATAGTGCTGGGGATAGCAGTGGAGGAATATCAGCATGAGGAATTGGGAGATTGTCTGAGTTCTGCCAGTGAGAGGCAAGGAATTTTGTATCTCTTAATTTGCTGAAGTTTAATATATATTTCTCATCTACAGTACTAGTTTTCCCCTCGGGGTTTTTCTAGGGACAATTGTCCGAAAATATTGTGTTCTTTGTGTTGCGTATTTCTTTCTATGTATTTTTATTGGTGAAGTTGCAGTTGTGTTATTTTTCAATATTAGCTATGAATTTATTTTCGGCAGTTAAATAATCTTTATAAGATAGGAGATTAATAATCAATGACTGCAATAGATTTTTCACATGGTATCAGAGCTAAGTTGAGGGTAGAAAAGGTTTTCCCTAGGAAGGAAAGAATTCAAGGGTTTATAAAACCTAGTTTAACCTCTTTAGAATTATTATTTTTTTTAACCTTTGAGATGGCCTCAGTTGGTTTAAGAGATCAGGACATATTGGATGGAGCTTCTAATTTTGGTGTATGGAAAGCTAGAATTTCTTTGTTGCTAGAAGAGAGTGGAATCAAGAATTATGTGACCACTACTATAGCTATACCTACAGATCTAGTACAGCTTGCAGCATATAGAAAGGATGATGCCAAGGTGAGGAGGATCATCCTTGATGGTGTCAAGGATCATATTGTTCCACATATTGCAGAGTTAGATACTGCAAAGAAGATGTGGGATGCCATTCTGAATCTGTACCAAAATGCTACCACCAATCGGAAGCTAATTCTCAGAGAAAAGTTGAAGAATACCCGGATGATTAAGGGAGAAGATGTCACAAGTTACCTCACCAGGCTTAGGCTTGTCAAGGATGAGTTAGCAGCTATTGGAGATAGCCCCAGTGATGATGAGCTAGTCAAAATAGCCCTAAATGGGTTTACTAAGCAGTGGGATGTCTTTGTTCAAGTCATTAATGGACGAGACACCTTACCAAGTTGGGATCAACTTTGGAGTGACTTCACTCAGGAGGAGCTTAGACTAAGTCTTCTCAATGGAGCCACCAACAAGAGTCAGAAAAGTGAGGCGGAACAGGAAAACGTTGCCCTAGCGGGTAAAGGGAAAGCAAAGAAGGGGTCTAGCAAAGGATCAAGCTCACAAGGTGAGAAGAAGAAGAAGGACCTATCTAAGGTCAAGTGCTTTGGTTGTCATGAATTTGGCCACTATGTCAGTGATTGCCCAGAAAGGAAGAAGAATGAAAATAAGGGCAAGAAGCATGTGGCAGCTTCAGCAAGTGCAGATGAGCTCTCTTGTAGATTGGAAGATGAGTTCGCACTCATAGCTTGTATGGTTAGCTCAACCTCAGAGAGTGTTTGGTATATAGATAGTGGGGTGTCATTTCATATGACAGGAGTTAGAGAGTACTTCTCTAGTTACAAGGAGGAGAGTACCAGTACCCAAATTTCTATGGGAAACTTGTCCAAACTCAACTCACTTGGGAAAGGGACTGTTCAATTTCAGAGGGAGAATGGGAAGATTATTCCCCTTCGTGATGTGTTGCATGTGCCAGGATTAGGTATGAATTTGATTTTTGTATCTGTTCATCAGGATAGAGAGTATAATGTACTTTTTAGAGGGACACATGTGTTGATCAAGCACAAGGATTGGAAATCACCCATATCTATTGGAGTTAGGAGTGGACGCCTTTACAGGCTGCAGTTTGACACTCCTAAGGCACTTATGAGCAGCAGTAATCCTAGAGATCTTGGAAAGCTATGGCATAGGAGGATGGGCCATATACATCATGGAGCACTTAAATTGCTTTGTGAGACAGTGACAGGTGTTCCTAAGGTGAGCACAAAGCATGATGATGTATGTAAGGGATGTGTGTTGGGGAAGTTTGCAAAAGGATCTTTTCCAAGGAGTGACACCAGATCTAAGGGTGTTCTTGATCTAGTACATTCAGATGTAGGTGGACCAATGTTGATGAAGTCTCTCAGAGGATATGAGTACTATGTTACTTTTATTGATGATTTCTCCAAGAAGACCCAGATATACTTCTTGAAGACCAAGGATGAGGTTTTTAGTTGCTTCCAAGAGTTCAAGGCTCTTGTGGAGAACTCGACAAGAAGGAAGATTAAGGTTCTTTGGTCAGATAATGGAGGTGAGTACAAAGGAAATGAATTCCAAGAGTTTTGTACCAAGGAAGGAATCAAGAGAGAGTGGACCATTCCTTACAATCCGCAACAAAATGGAGTTGCTAAGAGGAAGAATCAGTCTATATCAGAGGTAGCAAGGGCTATGCTACATGACTAGGATATGCCCAGCTACTTATGGGCAGAGGCATGTAGTACAACAGTGTACATAAAAAATAGGGTTCCACATAAGGTACTAGGTAAGATGACACCAGAAGAGGCTTTCACAGGGAAGAAGCCAGATGTTAGTCACTTCAAGATATTTGGAAGTTTGGCATATTGCCATATTCTAGGAGATACACGTACAAAGTTAGATCAGACTGCGGAGAGGGGGTACTTTGTTGGGTACAATGAAACCTCAAAGGCATATTGGATATTTATTCCAAAGACTAAGAGGATTATAGTCAGACATGATGTCAAGTTCATGGAGGACAAGGCATTTAGGAGGTCTAGAGATTTTCCAGCACAAAATCAGAATGAGCAGCCGACAGAAGCTCCAGGGGTAGCTCAACCGAGTCAAGGGCAGCAAAGCTCGAGTACAGTGACTAGTACTAGCATAGACTCAGGTGGTGAGAGTTTACAGAGTATGGAGCAACTGGTGCAGCAGGATATGCATCTAGAAGATATGGAGGTTGATATTTCATCCTCTACAGTTGGCAGTAGGAACCGTGAGGTTCAACAAAGGGATACTCAGGAGTTAGTGGGAGCTCCTAGGAGGAGTACAAGAGAAAGGAGACAACCAACCAAGTTCAATGACTATGTGGCTTTAGTCAGCCAGTTGGTAGATAGTGAGCCTTCCAGCTATCAGGATGTTGCACAGCATCAAGTGTGGTGAGATGCAATGGTTGAGGAATATAGCTCAATAATGCAGAATGATGTGTGGGAGGTAGTGCCTAGACCAATAGATAGGGCGGTGGTTGGATCACACTGGATCTATAAGATCAAGCACAGTGCAGATGGTAGCATCGAGAAATACAAGGCAAGATTCGTGGCTAAGGGGTTCTCTCAGAAGGAGGGAATAGACTATGAGGAGACATTTTCTCCTGTGGCCAGGTATACTTCTATATGAGCTGTGATCTCATTTGCAACATAGATGGGATGGCAGATCCATCAAATGGATGTCAAGACAGCATTCCTCAATGGTGAGTTGAAGGAGTAGGTATACATAGAGCAACCAGAAGGCTTTGTAGCACACAACAAAGAGACCCATATGTGTAGATTGAAGAAAGCCTTATACGGACTCAAGCAAGCTCCTAGAGCGTGGTATGAGCGCATTGATAGTTACTTGCAAGTAATGGGCTTTGTGAAAAGTGAGGCAGATGCTAACCTCTACTACTTGGTGGTTGGGGGTGAGGTTCTTATTCTTGTTCTATATGTGGATGACTTGTTTCTAACAGGTTCACTAGGGCTCATAGAGGAGTGCAAGAAGGATCTTGCAACAGAGTTCGAGATGAAGGATTTGGGACTTATGCACTACTTTCTAGGTATGGAGGTGTGGCAGACAGATGGAGAGATTTTCCTTCGGCAAGGGAAATATTGCATTGAAATTTTGAAGAGATTCAGGATGGAGGATTGCAAAGCCATGTCTACACCCATGATCATGAATTGGAGGAAGGTAGATACATCTAAGGAGAAGGATGTAGATCTCAGCTTATACAAGCAGTTGATTGGTTCGCTCATGTATTTGGTCAACACTAGGCCAGATATAGCCTTTGCAGTTAACTCTCTTAGTCAGTTCATGGTGGAGCCAAAGAGAGTGCATTGGACAGTGGCAAAGCATGTGCTGCAATATTTGCATGGTACAGTTGAGTATGAGATTAGATATGTTCGAGGTGAAGGTATCAAGTTGATAGGCTATATTGATGCAGATTGGCCAGGCAGTACAACAGACAAGAGAAGCACTTCAGGGTGTTGTTTCAGTTTGGGATCGGGAGTTTTCTCTTGGTTCAGCAAGAAGCAGAAGTTTGTGGCTTTGAGTTCTGCAGAAGTAGAATACATAGCAGCTAGCATAGCGACATGTGAAGCTATTTGGCTTCGGAAGTTGCTAGTAGCCTTGTTTGGTCAGAGGGTTGAGACTACTGTGATACATTGCGACAATCAAAGTTGCATCAAGTTGTCTGAGAATCCAGTGTTTCATGATAGGTCTAAACATATAAACATCAGGTATCACTTCATCAGGGATTGTGTACAATGGGGAGTTGTTCAGCTACAGTACATACCTCCAGAGGAGCAGGTAGCAGACATTCTGACAAAGGCATTGGGGAAGGCAAAATTTATCTTCTTCAGAGATATGTTGGGTGTCGTGTAGAACAGCTTCCTCGCTAAGAGGGAGTGTTAGTTGTGGGTAGCTTGGACAGCTGTTTGTCCATACCCAGTATTTAGTAAATAATTGTTTCTTGGTTAGTGTGAGGACAATTATTTATTAAATTAAATGATTTCCTTTTTGACACCTAGATAACTAATTGGTTAGGGTTGGTTAGGGTGTTAGTAATCTCAGCCGTTGATTAAGGTTAATCTCGACCGTTCATTTTCAATGAGATTAGTATATAAGGAGGTCATAGGGGCATTTGGAGAATACACCATCTCAAGTTTGAGAGCATTTTTAGTGAGAGCAAATGTGTTTGCAGTGATAGCAAACAAGTCTTGCAGTGTTAGCAAGGAGCGCAGTGATAGCGCTGGGGATAGCAGTGGAGGAATATCAGCAGGAGGAATTGGGAGATTGTCTGAGTTCTGCTAGTGAGAGGCAAGGAATTTTGTATCTCTTAATTTGCTGAAGTTTAATATATATTTCTCATCTGCAGTACTGGTTTTCCCCTCGGGGTTTTTCCAGGGACAATTGTCCGAAAATATTGTGTTCTTTGTGTTGCGTATTTCTTTCTATGTATTTTTATTGGTGAAGTTGCAGTTGTGTTATTTTTCAATATTAGCTGTGAATTTATTTTCGGCAGTTAAATAATCTTTATAAGATAGGAGATTAATAATCAGTGACTACAATAGATTTTTCACACACTTCATACACCATGCTTGTTATATAGAATATCCTCTCTTCTCACCTAGAATGCTCTAAAATACCAAAATAGAGAAAGCCACAAATAGAATGGATCAAGGTTCTTACTTTTTACCCTAGTTTGTCAAGGGTTTCCGCCATTTATCCATTCTTGTTACAGAAAATAATCTTATGTCTTGAATCTAAGAACGGGAAAAAAGATAAAGGCAACATTGTGAAAAAAAATAAGGACTTTGACAATGCTTTTTGTTCTGACTAATTTGTGTACTACTAAATATTTCTGAGCATCCTCTGGTGGAAAATAAAGCAATAATACATTTTTATTTGTATTTTCTTTGTTGAATCTTGCAAGCTGCACATGGATAAACAAACTGCGACATCTGATTCATTTGGAGAAGAATTTAACACAACTTTTAGAAGGAATGACAGAAGATCAAAGCTGCATTCAAAGATTCAAGTAAATATTGGAGGCTAAGTGGCGTCGTATAGCCCGCCACCAAATCTACACAAGTAAATATTTGTCTTCCTCATTCTACAGTTTGAAGACATACCTGTGGATTGATGAAAATATGAAAACAACAATGACACTGAAAATTTTACATAATGTAGAATACTTTAGATATATAAAATAACAATATATGATTGATAATTCTAATTGTAAATTAAAGATGATGTAGAATAATAGATATATAAAACATCAATATATCTTTGATAATTTTAACTATATATCAAAGATGATTTATATACAAGAATTCCCATTTACGAATTATGCAAACAAAATAAAATTCAGAGACCTTGAATTGGGTCTATGAACTACAGAAAATCAATCAATCAATCAACAGATTTTCATGACCAAAATGAGAGTGAGGCAGATTTCACGCAATAGCAAAAAAAATCGTGAGGAAGTGATATTACTTACCACCTTCAAAGCATAGAAATGGAAGAGGAAACTCTTACTCTCTGGAAAATGAAATAAGAGCATAATTCGGTTTTGTTAAGCTTGTGGTACATTATGCTCTAGGTATTGCTATGTGTCTCAGATGTAGTGTCATTGTTGAATTGGAATGACAAGTGTTAGAGAGAGATTTCAAAAGGTGAAACATGTGTTCAGTACAATTTGCAATATCTGGATTAAGAATATTAGAATACAATAATTTATCATTTTCCATCTATTCAAGCTCCACACAATATTTTTGCACCCGTTAAGTTTCCATTTAAGATGAATTTATAAGTATTAATTATGTGATGAAATCTACAGAAAATCAAGTGAGTTATAATATTTTGGTATCAAAAGATAAAGATAAAGCTTATGTTTTATATATTTATTAATACTTGTTATTTAATATGGGATATGGATTATTAAGATTTATTTTTGGAGGGTTCGTTAATTATTTTTCACAATAGTATTCTATTTGAAAACATAAATTTAGTTTTTAATTTTCTAGTTTTTAATCATTTGATTAATCTAAGTAAATTATAATTAATTTTAATATTGTATACAATGTAAATATCAAATATATTTTCATTAGCAAATAATATAATTATATATTTATGTTTTTTGTTGTTAAATTGTATTTGTAAACAATATTGTATTATTTTCATTTTTATTTAAAAAAATTAATTAAAAGTTATTAAATATCAAAATTATATAAAAGTTGTTTAAATTAATATCAAATAATTAAATAATTTGTTTGAAAATTGGATAATAAATAGATGCAAATATTACATATTTCATATAAAGAGAGATAATAAGAGAGAAATTTTCTTATATATTTCTCTCTGTTTTTATCTCTATGTTTCTCATTGTCCTGTAATCTCTCTTTTGTCTCTCTCTTATCTCTCTTAGTTGTCTCCCCTACTCTTTGATAGTTAATATGTACAAAATAATATGATCTCCCTTCTCTTATTAATAAATAATTTAATAATTATTACAAATGTTTTAGTTAAATAATTTTTAATTCAAATTAGGCAAGTCTAACTAATAATTTTTAAGGTTAGAAAGACAAACATAGAAAGTTATATTTGTAGTCAAATGAGCCAAATTTATATTTAAAAAATCAATACTAAGTTGGTAATAATAAAGTCTAATATTAGTGTTTCCATTGGATCACATCAATATCTATGAAATAAATGATAAGAAATTTATACAAAGAGATATAAATATAGGGAGATAGATGTAGATAAAGATATGAATAGAATGAAATACAAAAAGGAGTGCAAAGGAGTGCAAGGGAGATATAGAGATACATAGACAAAAGTAGTAGAGATGGAGTGAATGAGAGAGGGAAGGAGTGATATAGATAGAGATATAGAGAGATGGAGACAGATAGAGAGTGATAAAAAGAGATAGAGAGATATGTTAGGATTAACAAAGGCAGAAATAACAATTATGTGCAAATATAACTAATATCAGAAAATAATAAACCACACAGAATAGAACACAATGGCACACAGATTTAACGTGGTTCACCCAATCCCTGGGCTACGTCCACCAACAGCAAGTCCAATATTATTATTATCCAGTGATTACAACCTGATTACAATCCGTAATCCCTTACAGCCCAACTCTGCCGCAAGTACTAAAATCATACATCGTAAAAAAAAATCCCTAACCCTAAGCCATATTATACAATATTTTTCCCGCTTTAGGGTTAGAATGAGTTATAAGAAGTCGGCCCAAATAACCGAAAAAAGTAGTCGGCCTCAAAAAAAATTTCCTCGAGGGCTGCGCCCCCGAACCCCTGCTCTTGGGGGCTGCCGCCCCCAAACCCCCGCTCGGGGCCCGGCCCGGCCCCGAACCCCGGTGAGGTCGGGAGGAAAAGTGTACAGTACTTTCCTGGATAGTACTTACCTGATTAGTCACCACAAGATAACAAGATATGCCTAGAAAAAGATAGAGAGATGTAGCTAGACCTAGAGGGATAGAGAGAGGTAGATAGAGATAGAGAGGGAAGGAGTGATAGAGATAGAGAGAGAGGTAGATAGAGATAGAGAGATGTGGCTATAAAAAGATAGAGAGATGCAGCTAGATCTAAAGGGATAGAGAGAGCTAGAGAGAGGTAAATAGAATTATAGAGAGGTAAATAGAGTTACAAGAGAGAGATGGCTAGAGGTAGATAGAGTTATTCATGAAGAGTTATGTGAGACAATGTTCTCTATCCACCTCTTCCTCTTTATATATTTTCCCATAATTAGTATTCAATATATTCAGTGTACCCATTGCACACCAAAGTGTGATTGCTAATAACTAGTTATATTGCATCCTTGCACTTCCTTTTAATACAAGTACTAATTTTATAATATGAATAGTAGGAAAAAACCATGTCTAAAATGAACTTCCAATGTTTTTATTTGATTGTTACTATTACTTTCACGGAAAGCCCCTTCATTGTGTCGCATTGCCGATTTCAACATTGCTTCCAATTGAATACATCATCTCTCTACTCAAAACTCCTTTTGTTTGTAATTCATGTTTTTTGAATGACAAATATTTAAGTACCAAATACTATCATGCATATAGATAATTAAATACATTTGGAATGAAGAAAATCATAATATAATTTGTCGATCAGTTATAAATGACCATTATTGGCAACTTTGATGAATTGGTCAAAATACCTTTGAATTCTTATCTTAAACCACAGTGCATTGACACAAAAATTCCTCATCACCATGGTTGGCTTTCTTTGACCAAAATCTCCATGTTTGCAATGACTCGATAATTACTTGCTCTACTTCTTCGCTCATACGGCCATCTTAACTCATTTGCTATAACTATCAATCGCACATTGGTGTGCAATGGGTAGGCCGAAGATGTTTGCAAGGTCAATTAGGGAATTTTTTGGTCTAGTAAAGAATTTGTGTACTACATAAGACCAAGTGATAGAGATACAAAAATAGAGGTGGTGAGAGATGTTGGAAAAGAAGGAGAAAGATAAAGATATATGGAAAAAATAGTACCAAAGGAGGGAGAGATGTGGAGGAAGTAGAGACGGGTAGGAGGGGGGGAGAAAAAGAGAGGAATGGATAGAGAGAGAAGAAATGGAAAGAGGGGGAGAGAGGGAAGAAGATAATAGATATAACTCAATATATAAAGAGGGAGAGGGAACATGGGAGATTGAAAGATATAGAAAGAGATGTGTGTACGTGTGGACAAGAAGATATACTTAGCATCCTTATAGTTACTATATAAATTGAAATTATATGTATAAGTTTCACATCGTTCATTTCTAAGATATTGATATGATCCAAAGGAAAAATAAATATCAAACCTAGCACTAATAAAGAACATTTATTGGTTAGATATAAATCTCCACTTGTTTCATTTTCATTCCTTTAGTCAATACGTGTGTTTAAAATAGCCTAAAATTATTAATTATAGTTGCTTAGCATAGTAGAAAATTATTTACTCTAATTTATAAAATCACTTCTTACTCAAATTAATTAATCATATTCTAATTAAGTAAAATTATGATTCTAATTTAATTAACAAAATATATAATTACAATTAAACTTATTCTACGTAATATAAATTTTAATAATAAAATATAATAATAAAATTAATTTAAATCTTATGCTTGATGACTGTTATTTTAAGATTATATTATTTGAATTATATTTATAAGATAAATTACAAATCACCATTAAATCTTAAAATTATATGTATAAGTTTCATATCATTTACTTTTGTAGATATTGATGTGATCTAACAAAACATCAATATCAAGATTTATTATGCCAAAAGATCATTTCTTTGTCATATATAAGTTTTCACTTGTTTCATTCATTTTGTCAATATATGAGTTTACAATTACTCTTAAAGCATAATTGCTTAATCTCATGAAAAATAATCAACTCTAATTTAGAAAAATTATAACTTAATTTACATAGTTTATATTTTAATTTTAGTAAATTTAATAATGAATTTAATTTTAAATCTAAATTCTTGGTTGTTGTTACTTTAAGATTATATTATTTGAAATATATTTATATAGTAAATTATAAATCACCAATAAATTTTAAAATTATATGTATAAATATCATATCATTGTTTTTTTAAGATATTGATGTGATCTAATAGAAGCATCAAGTGAGGCTTCATTATGCCAATAGATCATATTTTTGTCATGTGTAGATTTTCACTTGTTTCATTTCTTTTGTCAATATGTAATGAGTTTTTAAATTACCTATAAATCATGAATCGTAATTGCATAATCTATAATCTCTACTAAATTACTTAATTCTCACACCAAAAGTATTTGTAATTAAATTGGTATAAAGATAATATATTTACAACACATAAAGTATTGGTAATCGAATTGGCATAAAGATGGTATATTTACAATGGATTCTGGAGTTTCAAGTTCAAAGTTTGCAGACATAACTATTTTTTTTTGAGACAAATGAGATATCATTAGGATGAAGTTAGAACAAATTGTTTAAGAGTTGAACACTTAATTAAACATTATGTATTATATTAATATTATTCATAATATGAATAATATTATTTATAATATAAAATAATATTGATATAATATAATAAAGTTATAGATAGACATAAGACAATATAAATAATTTTAACTATTTTGAATTTTTATTGGTGCTTAAGTTTAAAATCGAAAGAGGACTTAGTTGTCTTTTATTTTTTATTCTGAAATTTTATTATAGCATATTCTCTAAGAAGAATGTTGTTCTTTCGTAATTTTTTTTATATTAATTTAGTTCTTCTAAATACTATATAGAAAAATATTATATAAGTTTAAATAATGTTCAAACAAATAGATTTCATTTATTATTGTATTTATATATATGAAATAAGAATATATATTCCGTATATTAACATTTTGAATTTATATATCATTTCTAAATTATTTCATGTATAAATTATATAAAATTGTATTTTATTGAATTTATTTAGTTTTAAAATTAATTTTTATTTAAAATTTGTTAGGTGAATTTAATTATAGTGCCTTTTCTACAATCCTTTCATCCAGAATATCGATGGTGTTTTTGTTGACAATTTGAGTTGTTGTCCAAGTGGGAAATAACGCTGAGATTTCTGCACACTCAAATCATTATTTCGTCACCCTGAGATTATTTCAAGTAGGGTCATGCCAAAGCTGTATACATCCACAATCAACGAATAAATAGCAACTGCGTTGGGGAATAAGCACAACAAGAGAAAAATGAAACGTTTGAAACAGTTGAATGCTGAAGGACCCATTTTCTTTCAGCCATTATTTCTCTCTCTTAACTTATGATGCCTTTGTAATGGGAGAAACGTCTCTAGTCAATAGGTAGATTTTACAGAGATATTAAATAGCACAGCCAATTTCAAATTAGACTGATATTGCTTTTTTACATACATTGAACCGAAATTAAATGGGAGGAAAATCTTATTATGAAATGAAATGAAAGATTTTAATGATGTTCACAAGGTCAAATAGCTTAAGGGACCACTGGATCACAATCGTAAACTAATTCTAGATTCTTCTCTAAATCAGACATCTTGTTGTGAATCTTGACAATCAAAGTAGCAGTTTAATTGATCTTATCCTCCTAAAAACAAACTGCACAATAAATGAACTCTCCTCCATATATATTATCACCCATCATATTTAATGTCCACTCACATATTTACAACATACACCGCTCGCCTGAAATTTCCAGACTATTTAGTTGACTTGAAAGTTTAGCTTGAACTCTTTTTATAGGGAAACCTCTACGACGTAATAAATATCTGCCCATTGAACCCTTTCATAGAGAAACCCCTACGGCCTAATAAATATCTGTCCATCTCCTATTCAGAAATTGGGACAATCGATTGTAGTTGTAGAAATGGGTATTCTCAGAATTCATAAGGAAACAATGTGGTCAAATTTGCCTGAACATCTGATGGAGAGCATACTGGAATTTCTTCCTGTAGACTGCTTCTTCCGTTTCAGGGGTGTTTGCAGGGGATGGAATAGTTTGTTGTCATCAGAGCACTTCAATTCCATAGCAAGAAATAGCCACCCATTTCTTATTCTTTGCCCTTCCAAAACCCAACTGCCTACGCTAATCTATTCCTTCTTCACCCATACTTGGCGAACCATTTCTCTAGCTTTCATTCCTAATGATTACCCTGTCAATTTCAGAGGATCGGCTTCTGGGCTGCTCTTGGCAGACATTAATGCCAATTTCTGGTTTGGCTATAATTCTCCAACGCTGTGTGTATGCAATCCCCTTACCCAAGTGTTCTCGACACTGCCAGAAATAGGTTCTGTCACTAAAATTATGGCCAAGACAATTTTACCAGCAGGGAATAAGATGGAGGAATATACAGTCATGGTGGTGGGCATGAACAGCAGCGGTACAGTTTTAGTAGAAGCATATAATTCGACTACCAAGGCATGGAAAGTTGCAGGCTTTATTCCTGATGTGGTTATAAGAAACGAAGACATATTCTTCTTCAAGGGGTATTTGTTGGGTATGACTTCTAATGGCGGCATAATGGCCTACAATATTGAACAGGGGATCACCACAATTATGGCTATGCCCACAGCAGATGCCCACAATTTGTGGGTTCGGCTTGTTTGCTGTAAGAGTGGTGTGTTTGTGATTGGGGCAATCGAAGAAAATCACTGTTTGAAAGGCGTACTTCTGTGGAAGCTAGTTTTTCAGAAGGCCGCAAAGGAGGATTATAAGTGGGAAGAGGTTGGGAAAATGCCGAGTTGTGTGTGTGAGGAATTTGTGAGGAGCTCGAATTCGAATTGGTTTGAATGCGTGGGAGTGGGAGATAAGATCTGTTTCAGATCCAACGAAAGCATGGATATTCTGGTGTATGATGTCAGCAAGAGCTCATGGAATTGGCTGCCTAAGTTTCCAGCAGATATGAGATATGTGAGTATGAGAAGCTTTCCACTGGAAATCACGGCCAGTACTAAATTCTCTTGAGCTTGCTTGTATCGTGCGATGCAGCAACTCTGAAAGAATCAAAATTGGTATGAATATTAAGTGGAGGAAGGGGATGGACATATAAACTTGTGTATTGCAAAGTCTAAAAATTTTTCTTTAAGGGCCCGTTTGGCACCTGGAATTAACTTATTCAGAATAGGCCTATTCTAGAATAAGAACCTATTCTGGAATTAATTTATGCTCAAAACGAAAGCTGGAATAAGGTAAAAACCTGTTTGGTGCACCTAGAATAAGACTGAGAATTAATTTATTCTGCGTTTGGATCCCATTATGTGGAATGGGAATAAGAATTATTTTTCATTTTTTAAATTAATTTGAATAATATTTATTTTTAAATTATCAATTTTGTTGTTGTTTTTTTTTTTTTTATTAAAATGTATATATATTTCCAACTTATATATTTTTAAATTAAATATATATTATTAACTTTAAAAAATTAAGTTCATAAAAAAATATATTTTCTTAAAAAACAGTGGGTGAAAAGACTCCCACGGCCGTTGCAGAGAAGAAGCCCAAGGAGAAGGCCCCGTCAAAGGGAGCTAAGATGGGTCCCAAGCCAGGCGGTGACAAGAAGAGGAGGAAGAAGAGAAGCATGGAGTCTTACAAGATCTACATCTTCGAAGCTTGTCAAATACACAAAGAAGTGCAAAAAAGAGGAAGGCCATACCTTTGCACCGTGGTCGCAAAACAAATCACAGCGCAGCAGAACCGTGGTCACAGAACAAATCGCAGCGCAGCAAAAAATATTTGGCTTTGAAAAAAAACCTACGCAGACCCCTTCGGACCCGACTAGAAATTAAATTGGGTTCATAATAACTTATTCCCGAAATAAGTTATTCTAGAATAAAATTATTCCAAGTTTTTTTTGAATAATTTTATTCTAGAATAAGCCTCAAAATGGGAATAACTTTCCCAATGCAAGAATAAGAAAAAACGCAACAAACACCGAATAAAATTATTCCGGAATTAATTTATGCTTATTCGCCCTTTATTCCAGGTGCCAAACGGGCCCTAATTGTTTATTCTTTGATCCGCGGTTTGGGGGTTATTGATACCTCAATTTAAAAATGTATAAAAGTTTATTTAAAATATATATAATTTAATTGTTTACTCTTTGATCCATGGGTTGGGAGTAATTGAAGTCTAAATTTAAAAATGTATAAAATTTATTTACTTAATATTTTGGGTTAAATTGTCATTAAGTTCAAAAGTCTTATAACTTATTAATGATTAGTCATCTTAATATTTAATATTATAATCTAAAAGTAGTCATATTGGACATTTAAATAATTTACTAATACTTATGAGATATTTTTCTATGTTAGTTTGTTATTAAGATCAAATATTTAATAAGGTCTCAAAGATAGTCATCTCAATATTTAAATATCTTTCTACTATTTGTTTGTTATTGAGATCAAATATATTATAAGTTCTCAATAGTTAGTAATCTTAATTAAATGTAAAAATGGTCACATTATAAATTTAAATAATTTACTATGAGAAACAAACAATTGAAAGTATACTAAAGATCAATCACAATTTGATCATATATAATATATTTTGACAACATTAGTGATCATGACTAGGTTGTAAGTCATAAATGTTCTTAATCATATCATGAAAAGTATAACTATGTTTACCAAGTCCATTATCATCATAAAAGTATTCACCATGAAAGTAAAAATAATCTATGATCATAAAGCTTATGAATTATATTCTATAAAACACACGTTTACCACAGACTAGAAAATCCTTAACTGCATTATAAGGAGTTCAATGTGTAGCCTTACATATTCTTTCATGGACCTAACTATACTCCACTTATATGCATGTAAGGCAAATATAACACAAATGAGAATTAAAACTAAATTAATCATTTTTTTGAACACGCAAGAATACCTTAGAGCATTCCACATAAGAGCTTGACATTGGTGTTTGTTTCTCATTGCAACAACATTTAATTGCTCAAAAAAAAAAAATAGATAATTAAAAAATGAAAATTGATCTCAATTTATAGATATTGTTGATGTAGATATGGATGAGATGAAATGTTGAAGATGAGATGACTATTATTAGTCAATTTCTCTAATTTACTAGTCCATGTCTTCTTCTTTTTTAATAGTTAGTCAATAATTTATTTTTAATATGTTTCCTATTTCAAAGATTTATTCTTATATTTGATCAATTGCTTAGGTACGTATTTTGATTCTTTAGATTTTATGATATCTAAACTAGTTTTAAAATTTATAAACTAAAAATAGATTTTGATTGTTGATTTGGATATTTATGGATGATTTGATTATTTAAATTAACTACATAATAATCATTAAATTAAATTAATTAAATTAAGTTGATTAATTCATTAATGATCTAATTAATTTTAATTAATTTATTATTTTAATTATTCAATTGATTAATTATACTAATACAAGGGCTAAAATAGAATTAGTGAGATTTAATTGTCTACACCTATTGAGGGCATACACAAAGCATATATGGCTATGTAAAAATATGGCAAGTTGAATAATATGGCTTAATAAATCACAAATTACAAAATAGATTTAAAATTTAAAAATTGCTCTATAGAACATTAAGTTTTAGGTATATGTATATTTATCAAATATAAGTAATTATTGAATATTTTCAAGTAAAAGAAAAGAGCTAGTGGTCATAACCAAAGACATGTCAAACACATTCCACTTACTATGTTGTTAGCCCTTGTTTTCAACTTGGTCTTCCTATTTTGTTTTGGAGTCGTCTGTGTTCTTTTGTACACTTCCTATGTCCAAGTTATCTACTAAATTTGATGTTTTCCTAAGATCACCCTTATTATATGTCTTTCCCTTGTCAAAATTGAGCTTAAAATGTAACCTTGGCCTTTGTTTAGCTTATATGTTCTGACTAGTGTCAAGTCTCTACATTTTCATGTTTTGATTGAACAACCTTGAACCTAGTTCAAGGCAGTTCAAAGCAATTCAAGGAAGTTCAACGTAGCTAAAGAAGAAGGCAGTTTGATGCAAAGTAAAAGTGACAGCTGGCATGTAGTTCGTTTGGCACACTCGAAGAGCTTGAGGAAAGTGAATGATTCTTTTTCTGATACCTTTTTTGAGTTGGAAAGTGGTGGGATCAGATTTCGGCTATGAACTATGTTGAACACCTTTGGACATGTTTGAAACATGTTCTTTCTCATTCATCGAGGTTTAAAGTATGAACAAAATCCCAAAGAAAGAAGGAAGGTCATGGTACAGCTCATCAGTGGGTCCTGATAAGACATGTAATAACTGGCGATCGTGGCAAGATGAGGTGGCAGAAATTGAGGTGGTTATATAATGATGACAAGTTACGATTTCAAAAATTATGCAAAAGGAAAATCATTAAGTGAAGTGTGTGAACGTCTAATCAAATCTAAGGTGAAGCCAAACCATAGGATTCACATTAAATAGGTGAAAGGCTTTCCTTTTTCTTTGATTTTTAAACTCAAGTTGCCTTAAGCATTTTTCACATTCTGCAATGCTTAAGAGCTGGAGACAAAGGTAAGGTCATAGAAAGATAAGAAATTGGCAGAGGTTTTTCGTAGGCAAGAAGGTGAGTTTGGTTGCTCTGTTCTTTGGTAATTTTTAGGCTTTGATTGCAGAATTTAGGATTGTGGAGCTTTCTTTTGTAAATTCTTTGTAAATGCCATGAAGTCAGCCCTTCATTTCTTCGAAAATATTTTTATCTTAGCATGTGATGGCCCTATGATTTCTTATACAAAATTAAAAGGGTATGATTTAGAGGGTTTAAAAGCTCATATAATTGATCATGTTGTAGAGCCCTTCATAGTAGATATTTTGGGTAGTGGTCTTTTTGAAGCGTTTGCTTTCCTTGCCACTGCAGTCTGCCTTGAATTGATTCTTGAATGTATTAAGAATTATGACAATCGAACATAGAGTATCCTAAAGAGGGATGGCAGTGTAGTATTAAAATTTGACAGAGACATTGTGGCTTCCGCCCTTAGATTACTAGAGCACACTTTCTCTGAGTTCTCACCCGCCCTTGGAGCTATCGTTAAATTTAATGAGGAGAGGGAGAAAATTTGTACCTCCATCACAAAGAATTGGTTGTTAACTCCTCAACGAGGTGGTTCACACTTACCCAAGAAGTTAAACAGAGATAATTTTCATCTATACATACAATACCTCTCGGTTATGCTACACAGAGTCAAAGGATCTCTTGAAGCTTTTTTGTTTTCAGAATGGATGTACTTTTATGTCCAAATCATATTGGAGGGTGAACAGTTCATGGATTGGGTAGAGCTAATTGCCAATTCATTGATGGATCAACTCAACATGTCTCAAATGGTTGGCAGTGATTTCTTCATGTCTTTGTACCTAATGTATTATTTGGTTTGCAGCTAGGATTTGAGTAGAATTCCATGAGAACCATGGTCGGTAGACATATGTATCTATGAGTACTACCCTATATTGCAAAGGAGTAACGTGCTAAGTAATTACAAGATTGTTCATGATGTCTTTGCTAGGAAGATGTGTTTCAAGTTAGAAAGTCACCCACTGAAACGTTTATCTTTGGTAGCTCAGAATACACTAAATAAATACGTGAGTTTTTACATTCAGTTCCCCCATTTCATGTACATTAGAATCATAGGTTTTGAGGATGAACCCCTCCAACTGCCAAGATACACATTTGATTTTTTTTGTCCTGGCTGATATATGCAGATAAATCATGATGGTATTGAAGAGATTCCTCCCTGAAGCAAAATGGGAGCTTCCTTTTCCCATTAAGCTGGGCAGATTTGCATGTAAATCTTTGGACGATGCTTTGAGCATTGGGAGTGATATTTGTGGCTTTGGTTTTGGTAATTATGTTTAGAGAAAAAATTTTGATAACGAAGGCTTTGCTTGTAGTTACCGAGGGCTTAAAACCCATATTGTTCCCACACCTCATCTTGAGGATTTTTGACAAGATTGTACATATGAGTACAAAGTGTTGAAAAGAAAACACAACAAGTTATGAGTTTCCCAAATTTTCTCTATAGGGCTGAAAATGAATGTCCAAGGAATAGAAGAGGATGGTTCAGATTTAATAAAACTAGAATTTGAGAACCTCATAGAACCGTTTGCATACATTATCGATTGGGCAAACACCGAGGATGAGAGTTTAAAATCAAGGACTAAGAAAGTTTTCTAGCTCACCAATAAATGGTTGAAGGCAAAAAGAGGATTTGAACAACCTAGAGTAGTAGTAGATGAGTCAGTAGTGACTCCTCTCTTACCCTCTACTTCTAGTTCTATTTTTTCTAATCTCGTGGATGATGTAGGTTCAAAATAAAAATGGAGCATCAGAAAACCCCACAAAAAAAAGAAAGGTTGAACCTATTTCCATTGTTCACATCCCCCGGCATACAAGGTCGAGAACAACATCTAAGAAATCGAACTAGATGGTTGCCCCTAACACAGAGATTGTGGACCTTGAAGGGGATAGGTCAAGGAAAGTAGATCTCATTGTAGAAGATGATGAACAATTGGGGAAATACCTCTTTGAGATTGAAGACATTACTATGGAGATCATGGAGACTCCTAAAATGACACCCAAGGCTCTGCCCACGACTGAAGTTACACCAAAATGGCTAAATTATTTAGTGAACCAAAAGTGTAGCTTGGTTCCCTTCTCAGTGCCTATCCAAGATGTAGTGAGTAAGTATGTACAAAAGGTCCCTAAGGCAAAAAAAGCATGGACTACATCTAGAGTGTTCATAGATGTAAAAACTAGGAAATGGTCCATAGAGTTCACCACGTACAAGCCGAGAGAAGGAGAGTAGGATCTTGAAATTGAGGATTTTGAAGTGACAAAGATTGAACTAGGAATGATGGATTGCACTGGTCGTAATCACTTGTTCAAGGATTTTGCCCAATAGATGTTATTTAATTCCTAGAAAGACAACAAGGATAAGAAGGAAATGAAGCAAACAATCCTTGACATAGCGTGTTTCGTTAATTCTATTTGCAGCTTCAGTCCTCTTCCCATAACACAATCCCCTCAGTCTTTTGATCCATATTCACCTAAAGGCAAAAGTCCATTGAACCAAATATAGAGGGGAAAATCCCTAATCTCCACTACTGATGAATGGATCGATAATATAATCAAAATTTGTAATAAGTACATCAAGGATTCCCAAGTGTTATATCAGGATGCAGAAGCTCTCATTGGAGAATTATAGACCCAATATCAGGTCTGGGAAAAAGAAGAACATAAATGGGTTACATCTATGACCCAATTCTTGCACATTGACAAATACGGGTTTGCCAAGTTCTGCTCTGAGAAAGCCTTAAAATTGATTGATGAGTCCATCTTCTTCATCCCAAGGAGGAACGTCAATTGGTGAATCTCTATCCTGAGGGTTGTTGCAAAGGACATGAAACAATGGGAGAATGAATCCAAAGAAATGTAGAGGTCCATGATCAACGAACTTAAGGTGATTAATTTCTCTCACCCTTACTCAACAAATCTCAATGATCAGGGATTGGACATCACCTTGAAGGAATTTGAGAAAGCAATGTATGCCATCAAAGAGAAGCCAAATCCAAAAGTGGCAAATCTCACCCAAGTATCAAGGATTGAATTTTTGTTGTACCTATATGAGGACCGACTTCCTAGCCAAGCCGAGAAGATTAAGAAGCTCAAGTGGGAGAAAGAGGCACTAAAGGCTCGGATCCTAAATTTTAAAGTCCCACATCTCCCAACAATAAAGGAATTTATTGAGGTGTACAAGGAGTGGAAAGTTGCACGTGTCACCATGGGAGAAGAAGATGGCAATGCTGATGAAGATGAATCCGCTGCTAACAAGAAATCTAATCTAGAGATTTAATTATTTCCTATATTTTCTTTTTTTTTTGAATTCATATGGACATGTGTCCAGTGACTGTTTCTTCTTTTTATAACTAATGGAACTGAGAGGTCGGGTTTTCAAGGAGACCTCTTGATTACCTAAAACTATAAATGATGCTAAGTAAAATGTTTAAAGGGGTTAGAAAGTTAGGATTAAAATAGATATAGAATGGAATTTTATTTTCTGGAAAATTTACTGCTAGATGCCTATATCATCTATAGAACTGTACTTTTTGCCCTGTGTTGTGTTAATATGATCTAAACTTACAGAGCTGATCTGAATCTATGTATTTTGGAATGAATGGATAATACATTTCTATTTGAGTGTTAATTCATTCTGTATGTTATCTCAAATGGTTCTTTGATGATCTTGCTTTAACTTAATGTTAATTTTAGTTCTGTTTGAAAGTTCTTGGGAAATATTACTAAAGGGGTTGTGTTTTCCCTACATTCAAAATCCTTGTAAATTCAATTTCTTTTATTGTTTGTGCTCATCACCAAAGAGTGATTGTAGTAGCCTTTAAAGCTCTCGGGCTAAAAGCTAATATAAGTCATAATTTGGGATATTCATTGGAAATCTGATAGGGAGTTGTACCTAAGATAAATTTAGAGGGAAGTAATCATCGCATGCTTACCCAACTATTTTGATTATTTGTCTTTCATGTATAGGCTATGGAGTTAGTTTATGAGTAAAAAGTACTTGCAAAGAAAGACAAATCTAATCACCAACATATTTTTTGTGACTCTGCTAGGGAAAGTACATCTAAGACCTATGTCTGAAAGAGTAACCAATGTCAAAAGATGGTGTTACCCCATAATGATGTCTTTCTAGTTCTACATCCGAACCTAAGATTTCAAGATACTCAAGAAGATATCATTTCAGATTTGAACTCTCAAGCTTGGGCATGTCGGAGAAGTAATCAACAATATCAACAAGTTCTAGATGTTCTAGAGAGAGAAGAAGAATTTAGGGAATTCTTGAGAGGATTACCCATAGGGAAAGAGGGAGCAGTAGTTGAAAGGTTTCCCCAAGCTCCTCCTAGGAGATAAAGAAAGGTAATACTGAAGTTCAGGAGGTTTACCCGGTTGCAGGAGAAGCAAGGTTTGGTTGACCTTGACTTAGAGACCCTCCAGAGATTAACTGGTTCCCTTGATTTATCCCTCCCAAAGAAATCTAAACATGCACCTCCACCACCTCCAAAACCTCTTGGTTCACCTTCATACCACACCTTAGTTTTATGTGGGATTCCCACTACTTTTAATATCAACCCAGTCTTCCTCAACCTCAACATAATGGCCGTCCAACCTTGGGGAGTCGTGGTAGGTCCTCTTTCCTTGACTGCACATCGTGCGCTACCTAAAGGAGCCAAGGATATGCTTTCAAAATTTAATGGTGATGGCCAAACTTCAGTAGAACATTTCAATTCCTTCAATGTGGCCACCAAAATCCTTGCAGTGCAATATGAAGATGTTGTTCATAAATAGTCTATGCTAGAAAATAATTATATCATAAAAGTGGTGTTTAGGAAATATTATTGGAAATAGTATGAAAAACACAATAACAAGGAAACCTTATAAATGAAGTCTCATCTTTTTCCATACTACATAAATAGTGATAGAAGTTATTGCATTGAAATTGTAGCCCATTTGATTCCATTAAACTCTTATTGTCCTTAATCTCAATCATTTATTTGCATAGATAGATTTTAATTCTCACTTGTCCATACTTAATTTCTTATTTGTTTGTTTGTGATTTTGATAGTTACTAGAGGCGGGGTTTGTTAGCTCATGGTGACTGATCAGGAAATTACTATCCAGGAAAGTATTGTGCACTTTTCCTCCTAACCTCACATATTTTTAGCTATGTACACACATATTTTTGGCTATTTTTGGGCTGACATGATTGTAACTCATTCTAACCCTAAAGCAGAAAAATATTGTATAATATAGCTTAGGGTTAGGGATTTCAGTATGTATGATTTTAGTACTTGCAGCAAAATTGAGCTATAAGATATTACGAATTGTAATCAGGTTGTAATCACTAGATAATAAAATATTGGACTCGCGGTTGGTGGACGTAGCACAGGGATTGGGTGAACCACGTTAAATCTTTTTGTCTTGTGTTCTCTTCTATGTGGTTTATTATTTTCTGATATTAGTTATATTTGCATGTAATTGTTATTTTTGCCTAGTTAATCCTAACAGGGTTAGGGTTATTGTATTTACTTTATTTGCCTTTTATACTTATGTGGCAATTGATCATATTGTGACCCAACCTAATGAAGTTGATTTTTATGACAAAAATTTTTTGTTGTGTTTTCTTATTATTCTTTGGAACCAGATTTGAGAATTATGAATTGTGTTGACCTTGCATCATAATTTTAAAAACTATGAACCTAGGGTAGGTTATCTAGCTGTTAAAGGGGAAGTGGCTTACTTTAGAGGTGTTGAAGCCCATAAGTGGCTACCTGGGTATCCTTAGTAGGTTACTTAACCAAGTGATAATATAAATTAAATCCAGGGTTAAAATAAATTAATAAGATAATGGTTCCTAGCCCATGTCTTGAGTACTAATATAGGCTAAGGATGGGAGTGGGAGAATATGCTTTCCCTTCTAGTAGTGATGGTGAGTCTGGCATGATCATTATCCTTGTCTACACGAGAGGATTTTAGGTTTCGCATATGATCACACTTGGTAGTCAAAGTCCAGTGAGATCGTTCCAAGGGGTTGATATTTGTGATGACACTTCCATGATTTCATTCTAGGTTTCCTACATGTGTTGGTTGCCTCTAGGTTAGTATATGGGTATGTGCATGATCATGAGGGGCCAAACTATGCCCTTAAGTGGCAATGAAAAATCAGACAATCAAGATTAGTCAACTTGGCGTGAAAAAATGAACTAGTTATCAACCTAATATCAAAAAGTTGTAAGAATATAATTTGTAGGAAATTGAATGTAGTTTCTAAACTACTAAGCCTTTTCTGAAAAAAAAATTAATATGATTGGTAAAAAGTATAGATTGCAATGTAGCACTACAAACATTTCAGCAAAAAAATAAGAAGTACGTGTATGTCTGACCACCCTAATCAAAAGAAAATGATAATATTTTTTTATAATATTCTATATATAAGTAGCTGACTCATGCCCGGATGTGACGCATATTTTTTGGTATTTTTATTCCAAACAGATAATTAATTATGATTTTTTTGCTACAGCGCTTTTAGAATTTAAAAACTCTCGTGTCTGACCACCTTAACTCATTGAAAACTTATCATAATTCAATTTTTTTTAATTTTTTCTTATACTAGATGAAGCATAGAATGTGACGCATCTTTTGGATTTCAAAAATGTTATACCATTTGAAAGATATGGTCATTTTTCAATCAGTATCTGAATCAGCACTTTAGAGGTAGCTCGATTAGAAAATAACTAATAATTACTTAACGAATTCCAAATTTGACAGCAATTATATCGATAGAAAGCTGATAATCTCCTTAAGATACCCTTTTCATTTTATCAAATTCGAGTGAAAAAAAAGTTGTCAGCTACATGGTCAAAGTCTGGAATTGAGAGAAATAGAAGAAAAACACATTTTTGTGACACTTGAAGAGTTGACCAAGTAGGTTTGGTGCACAGACCAATACCGAGCCTAATCAGGTACCCGATATTATCGAGTACCCGAATCTGGTGGCAGAATTTCAAATTTTTTCTTTGCCTCCACTTTCTCTAATTTCTAATTTCGAAATTTGGTTCCACTTTATCAATTATAGTTATATAATTGATAGTTATATATTTGATATATATTTGATAGTTATTAGTTATATATTAAATATTATATAATATCAATTATATATTAATTGTTATATATTAGTTATATATTAAATATTATATAATATGAATTATATATTAAATATTATATTTAATATTATTTAATATATATTAATAGTAAAAACTATATATTAGATTATATATTATATATAATATTATATATTATATATTAAATATTATATAATATACATTTTACATTTTAAATATTATTTAATATGATTCAGAGCATGAGCATGAGTCCCTACAGCGGCATAGTAGTGCCTTTTACAGGTGCCAAAAACCCTAGCTACGCAGAAATGGAGGCTTTGAAGAATAGTTCACTGGAGGCGGATTATAGAAGCAGAGGGCAAGAGAATCACTCTGTTTCCACCACTTGTGGCTATGAAATGGTATCTTTCCCTGCTTTTTCAACTGAAATGCTAAATTGTAAAGGTTCTCGAAATAGATTCTAGTTGTGCCAGACAATTGTACCATGCCTATTGATAATCCGGTAGCTGAACAGAGTCATTGGGAGGTTAAACAAGAACAACCGGATGGATCTTTGAACTGGTCGAAGATTATGGAGAGCGGGGAAGGGTTTGGTAAAATGAGCAGTTGTACTAGAAATGATGCACATGTCGTAGAACTGACCGCATTAATAAATTTAAAGAAGAGATCAGTGGCGACACGACATTATGAGGAAATCCTTGCCATTTCGTTGGTGCCCCCCCCCCCCCCCCCCCCGGCATGATATTATGAAGAATGTCTTACCGCTTCAATGTCGGCACCACCTCTGTCTCAAACTTTCGCTATTGCTTCTCATCAGTACTCTGAAATATGGCAGGGATTGCGGGCACATTATTACCCCTAGGGATTGGGATTGAGATATCACACGTTAGGACCCCTAGGGAGTCCCCATGACTCCTTATGACACATTGGAATGCTCAAATGTGTCTTAAGAGGTCTTAGGACCCCTTTAAACACACTTGAACATTCCAATGTGTCAAAAGGGGTCATTGGGACTCCCTAGGGGTTCTATTATGTCTTATCACGCGTTAGGACCCCTAGGGAGTCCCCATGACCCCTTTTAACACATTGGAATGCTCAAGTGTGTCTTAAGGGGTCCTACGACCCCTTAAGAAACACTTGATCATTCCAATGTGTCAAAAGGGGTCATGGGGACTCCCTAGGGGTCCTAGTATGCCTTATCACGCATTAAGATCCATAGGGAGTCCCCATGACCCCTTATGACACATTGGAACACTCAAGTGTGTCTTAAGCGGTCCTACGACCCCTTAAGACACACTTGAGCATTCCAATGTGTCAAAAGTGGTCATTGGGACTCCCTAGGGGTCCTAGTATGCCTTATCACGCGTTAGGACCCTTAGAGAGTCCTCATGACCCCTTTTGACACATTGGAATGCTCAAGTGTGTCTTAAAGGGTCCTACGACCCCTTAAGACACACTTGAGCATTCCAGTGTGTCAAAAGGGGTCATTGGGACTCCCTAGGGGTCCTAGTATGCCTTATCATGTGTTAGGACCCCTAGAGAGTCCTCATGACCCCTTTTGACACATTGGAATGCTCAAGTGTGTCTTAAAGGGTCCTACAACCCCTTAAGACACACTTGATCGTTCCAATGTGTCAAAAGGGGTCATTGGGACTCCCTAGGGGTCCCAGTACACCTTATCACATGTTAGAATCCATAGAGAGTCCCCATGAACCCTTTTGACACATTGCAATGTTGTAGTGTGTCTTAAGGGGTCTTAGGACACCTTAAGACACAATTGAGTGTTCCAATGTGTCAAAAGAGATCATGGGAACACCTTAGGTGTTCTAATGCATGATACGGCATACTAGGACCCCTAGGCAGTCCCCATGACCCCTTTTGACACATTAGAATGTTCAAGTGTGTCTTAAGGGGTATTAGGACCCCTTAAGACACACTTGAGCATTCTAATGCATCAAAAGGGGTCACGGGGACTCCCTAGGTGTCCTAATGCGCCTTATCACGCATTAGGACATCCAGGGAGTCCCCATGACCCCTTTTGACGCATTAGAATGCTCAAGTGTGTCTTAAGGGGTCCTAATACCCCTTAAGACACACTTGAGCATTCTAATGTGTCAAAAGGGGTCATGGGGTTATATTATATAGTATATATATTATATATTATTTATTTATATTATATATTTGATAATATCAATTTAAACGGCCTAAGTATATAGTCTGTTCAGATTTATATTAAATGCAATATTTTTATATTATAATATAAATGTTACATAATATAGATATGTATATATTATAAATTATATATTAAATATTGTTGTGTATATAATATAATAAAATATAATATAAAGTCTAATATATATAATATATAAAATGAATAGGACATTAATATATTGTATATTTGATAATATATATTAAATGTAATATCTAATATATCTTATAATATATATATTATATATTTAGTCTATTAAATATTGTATTTTTTCAAATATTTTATATATTATTTTAATATTTAATTTAAGTTATAACAGATCCTCTCATGAGACAACAGGTCGAATCAGGGTCGCTACATGTCTTAAGGGGTAATTAGGGTTTGTGAGGCAACTTCGAATGTACAGTGACCATTTGGAAGGCAATAGGGCATGTCCGAGTACCAATGTACCAAATTTTAATGACTTTTTCCTAATCCAACTCAAAAAGGGTCCATGGGGTGCTCTCAGGAGACCACATGTCCAATCAGTGTCGCTAGGCGTCTTAAGGGGTCATTAGGGCTTGTGAGACAACCTTTGATGCACGGTGACCATTTGGAATGCATTAGGACATGTCAGAGGACCTAACTCCACAATTTAGATGAATTTTGATTAGTCAAACTCGAAAAGGGTCCATGGGGTTCTCTTGGGAGACCATTGTGCGATTCGGGGTTGATAAGTGACTTAAGGGGTCATCGGGGTTCCAAATGAAACTTTCAATGAACAATGATCTTTTGGAATGCATTAGGACATATCAGATGACCTGCGTACTAAATTTGGATAACTTTTGCATAGTAGAACTCGAAAGGGGTCCATGGGGTGCTCTCGGGAGACCACATGTCGAATCGGGGTCGGTACCTGCCTGTTAAGAGGTCATTAGGGTTCCAAATGAAACTTTGATGGAATGGTCACCCTTTGGAACACATTAGGATATTTCATAGGACCTATGTACCAAATTTGGATGACTTTTGCCTAGTAAACTCAAAAGGGGTCCATGGTGTGCTCTCGGGAGACCACATGTTGAAATGGGATTGGTAGGCCTATTAAGGGGTCATTAGGGTTCCAAATAAAACTTTGATGGAATGGTGACCCTTTGGAATGCATTAGAACATGTCATAGGACATACGTACCAAATTTAGATGACTTTTTCCTATTAGAACTCAAAAGGGGTCCATGGGGTGCTCTTGGGAGACCTCATGTCGAATCGGGGTTGGTAGTCCTATTAAGGGGGCATTAGGGTTTGGAATGAAACTTTGATGGAACGGTGACCCTTTGGAATGCATTAGGACATGTAAGAGGACCTAATTCCATGATTCATATGACTTTTTCCCAAAATAACTTGAAAGGGGTCCATGGGTTGCTCTCGGGAGACCTCATGTCGAATTGAGGTCGGTAGGCCTGTTAAGGGGTCATTGGGGTTACAAATGCAACTTTGATGGAACGGTGACCCTTTGGAATGCCTTAGAACATGTCATAGGAACTACGTACCAAATTTGGATGACTTTTGCCTAGTAGAACTCGAAAGGGGTCCATGGGGTACTCTCAGGAGACCACACGTCGAATCAGGGTGGATTGGCCTGTTAAGGGGTCATTAGGGTTCGAAATGCAACTTCGATGGAATAGTGACCCTTTGGAATGTATTAGGACATGTCATAGGACCTACATACCAAATTTGGATGACTTTTTCCTAGTAGAACTTGAAAGGGGTCCATGGGGTGCTCTCGAGAGACCTCATGTCGAATCAGGGTCGATAGGCCTGTTATGGGGTCATTAGGGTTCCAAATGCAACTTTGATAGAATTTTGAGCCTTTGGAATGCATTAGGACATATCATACGACCTATGTACAAAATTTGGATGACTTTTCCCTAGTAGAACTTGAAAGGGATCCATGGGGTGCTCTCAGAAGACCTCATGTCAAATCGGGGTCGGTAGGCCTATTAAGGGGTCATTAGGGTTTGAAATGCAACTTCCATGGAATGGTGACCCTTTGGAATGCATTAGGACATGTTAGAGGACCTATGTACCAAATTTGGATGGCTTTTTCCAAGTATAACTTGAAAGTGGTCTATGGGGTGCTCTCGGGAGACCACATGTCGAAACGGGGTCGGTAGGCCTATTAAAGGGTCATTAGGGTTCCAAATGCAACTTTGATGGAACAGTGACCATTTGGAATGCATTACAACATGTCATAGGACCTATGTACCAAATTTGGACTAATTTTTCCTAGTATAACTCGAAAGGGGTCCATGGGGTGCTCTCGGGAGACCTCATGTCGAATCGGGGTCGGTAGGCCTGTTAAGGGGTCATTAGGGTTCCAAATGCAACTTTGATGGAAAAATGACCCTTTGGAATGCATTAGGACATGTCAAAGGACCTACATACCAAATTTGGATGATGTTTCCCTAGTAGAACTCGATAGAGGTCCATGGGGTGCTCTCGGGAGACCACATGTCGAATCGAGGTTTGTAGGCCTGTTAAGGTGTCATCCAAATGAAACTTCGATGGAATAGTGACCCTTTGGAATAAATTAGGATATGTCATAGGACCTATCTACCAAATTTGGATGTCTTTTTCCTACTAGATCTCGTAAGGGGTCCATGGGGTGCTCTCAGGAGACCACATGTCGAAATAGGGTCGTTAGGCCTATTAAGGGGTCAATAGGGTTTGAAATGCAACTTCAATGGAACAGTGACCCATTGTAACACATTAGAACATGTCATAGGACCTATTTACCAAATTTGGATGACTTTTTCCTAGTAGAACTCAAAAGGAGTTAATGGGGTGCTCTCAGGAGACTACATGTCGAAATGGGGCCGGTAGGCCTGTTAAGGGGTCAATAGTGTTCGAAATGAAACTTTGATGGAATGGTGACCCTTTGGAACACATTAGGAAATGTCAAAGGACCTAATTCCATGATTCAGATGACTTTTTCCTAGTAGAACTCGAAAGGGGTCCATGGGGTGCTCTCAGGAGACCACATGTCAAATCGGAGTCGGTAGGCCTGTTAAGGGGTTATTAGGGTTCCAAATGCAACTTCGATGGAATGGGGACCCTTTGCAATGCATTAGGACATGTCAGAGGACCTACGTACCAAATTTGGATGACTTTTGCCTAGTAGAACTCAAAAGGGGTCCATGGGGTGCTCTCGGGACACCACATGTCGAATTGGGGTCGGTAGGCCTATTAAGGAGTCATTAGGGTTCCAAATGCAACTTTCATGGAACGGTGACCCTTTGGAACCCATTAGGACATGTCAGAGGACCTACGTACCAAATTTGTAAGACTTTTGCCTAGTAGAAGTCAAAAGGGGTCCATGGGGTGCTCTCGGGACACCACATGTCGAATTAGGATCGGCAGGCTTGTTAAGGGGTCATTAGGGTTCCAAATGCAACTTTGATGGAACGGGGACCCTTTCCAATGCATTAGGACATGTCAGAGCACCTACATACCAAATTTGGATGACTTTTGCCTAGTAGAACTTGAAAGGGGTCCATGGGGTGGTCTTAGGACACCACATGTCGAATTGGGGTCGGCAGGCCCGTTAAGGGGTCATTAGGGTTTCAAATGCAACTTCGATGGAACGATGACCCTTTAAAATGCATTAGGACATGTCAGAGGACCCCTTAAGACACACTTGAGCATGATAAGGCATACTAGGACCCCTAGGGAGTCCCCATGACCCCTAGGGGTCCTAAGGCATGATAAGGCGTACTAGGACCCCTAGGGAGTCCCCATGACCACTTTTGACGCATTGGAATGCTCAAGTCTATCTTAAGGGGTCCTATGACCCCTTAAGATAGACTTGAGCATTCCAATGCATCAAAAGTGGTCATGGGGACTCTCTAGGGGTCTTAACGTGTGATAAGGTGTACTAGTGACAACCCCGTTCTACCCATAGAGTCATCGAAATGCTCGCGACCATGCTTGACCCAAGTGACCCCAAGGTGCACTAAGCATGATTGGGCAGCGATCTTCTGGGGCTCGTATCTTGGACCTCGTGAGAGGTATCGACAAACTATCAGGTGTTACAGGATCATTTTTTTGAGGTCTACAATAACCTCTCTGAGTTTTGGGCGATTCGACTTCGTTTGCATTTGGCAAGGCGATCTCAGTCGATGCCAAAACTTGCAGTGAGGGTCAGTTAAAAGTGGCTCAGCAGCGTATCTTTCAAACCGTCTGACTTGGCATCGAACCGTCTGCTCCATGGACTCCGGTTGGCCGGGTAAATGCCAATGCCAACCCCATTCTGCCCACAGAGTCACCGAAACGCTCGCGACCACACTCGACCCAAGTGACCCCAAGGTACACTAAGCACGATTGGGCAGTGATCTTCTGGGACTCATATCTCAAACCTCGTGAGAGCTATCGACAAACTGTCAAGTGCTACGAGATCATTTTTTTGAGGTCTACAATAACCTCTCTCAATTTTGGGTGATTCGACTTCCTTTGCATTTGGCAAGGCGATCTCAGTCGATGCCAAAACTTGCAGTGAGGGTCAGTTAAAAGTGGCTCAGCAGTGTATCTTTCAAACCGTCTGACCTGGAATTGAACCATCTACTCCATCGACTCTGGTTGGCCGGGTAAACATCAATGACAACCCCGTTCTACCCACAAAGTCACCGAAACGCTCGCGACCACGCTCGACCCAAGTGACCCCAAGGTGCACTAAGCATGATTGGGCCGCGATCTTCTAGGGCTCATATCTCAGACCTTGTGAGAGCTATCAACAAACTGTTAGGTGCTACAGGATCATGTTTTTGAGGTCTACAATAACCTCTCTCAGCTTTGGGCAATTCAACTTCGTTTGCATTTGGCAAGGCGATCTCAGTCGATGCCAAAACTTGCAGTCAGGGTCAATTAAAAGTGGCTCAGTAGCGTATCTTTCAAACTGTCTGACCTGGCATCGAATCGTCTACTCCATTGGCTCTGGTTGGCCGAGTAAACACCAGTGAAAACCTCATTCTGCCCACAGAGTCACCAGAACGCTCGCGACCACACTCGACCCAAGTGACCCCAAGGTGCACTTAGCACGATTGGGTAGTGATCTTCTGGGGCTGGTATCTTGGACCTTGTGAGAGGTATCAACAAACTGTCAGGTGTTACAAGATCATGTTTTCGAGGTCTACAATAACCTCTCTCAGTTTTGGGCGATTCGACTTCCTTTGCATTTGGCAAGGCGATCTCAGTCGATGCCAAAACTTGCAGTCAGGGTCAGTTGAAAGTGGCTCAACATCGTATCTTGCAAACTGTCTAACCTAGCATCAAATCGTCTACTCCATTGGCTCTGGTTGGCCGGGTAAACACCAGTGACAACCTTGTTCTTCCCACAGTGTCACCAGAATGCTCGCGACCACACTCAACCCAAGTGACCCCAAGGTGCACTTAGCATGATTGGGCAGTGATCTTTTGGGACTCGTATCTCAGACCTCGTGAGAGCTATCGACAAACTGTTAGGTGCTACGGGATCATGTTTTCGAGGTCTACAATAACCTCTCTCAGTTTTGGGCGATTCGACTTCATTTGCATTTGGCAAGGCGATCTCAGTAGATGCAAAACTTGCAGTCAGGGTCAGTTGAAAGTGGGTCAGCAACGTATATTTCAAATCGTCTGACCTGGCATCGAACCGTCCGCTCCATCGGCTCTGGTTGGCTAGGTAAACACTAGTGACAACCCTATTCTGCCCACAGAGTCACCGAAACACTCGCGACCACGCTCGACCCAAGTGACCCCAAGGTGCACTAAGCACGATTGGGCAAGTAACAATACAAGGAATTAATGATGGTTCAAATAATGTACTCATTAAGGACATCACTAATGGTGATCCTGATGTCATCAAGAATGATGAGGACATTACATTTGTTGGAGCTCAACAAGAAGAACAAGCCCCCACCGGGCCAACAGTAATTATGATACTAGATGACTTTCCTATACTGGTTCAAGCAATTGAAATAATAACACAAAAGGAACCTAAAGGCTCAATCCCAAAAAAACCAAAGGATACAATAGGGGAACAAGGAACATGCACTCAAGGAATGGCAGAGTCACATGAGCCTAAGGAAAAAGAGGCTGACAAATAGGCATAGGAAGATCCTAAGCCTAAAGAGACCACACTCACTGAAACTACATCAGAGGCTCCAACCCAATCGATCGAGACTCAGGTCAATAAGGAGAAGAAGAAGGAAGAAATAGTATCAATTGAGCTAGACAAGACAAATGTAGAGGTTAAAGCTCTAGTTCCATTTGTTAAGTCCTCGCCACAAGAGTCTAAGAAGAAGAAGAAGAAACATGGAAAAGGACCAGTTACCTTGGATAAAATAATTATAATTCTAGAATGTGACCTAAGGACCTTAGACCCTAAGGAATTAATAATTTATGAGAGTTGTGTACAAGAAAGGCAGCACAAGAAAAATTGAGGAAGGAGAGTAAGAGCAAGCAGATCTTAGAGGATGTAAGAGACATTCTATAGAAGGTTATTCCTGATGTCCAAATAAATGAAGATACACCTATTTTGGACCAACTTGTAACTCTTACACATCATATCAATGCCCCAGATATCGATGTTGAGAAAAGGATAGAAGAAAGGGAAGAGGTGAAAATTCAATTCAAATTAGTAGATAAGATCAACCAAGAAGTGGCAATAAATAAGGTAAAGCTTTATGAGGTTATAACTGAGCTCCAATCTATAACTCAGAAGATAATGCAAATTTTGTTTAAGTTATGCACTGTGGAAACATTCACTGTCGAGGTCAGTGAAAAGATCAAGAAGCTAGATGCAGAAATCTTAGCCAGTGCAAATGCTTCTCTAACTGAGCCCAATGCTTTTCATAAGAATATTCTTGAAGTAAAAGAATTGAGGCAATTGAGAGAAGATCTAAGGAAGCGGAAAGAAAACATAAGTGACCAAGTCACTGAGCTACAAGTTGAGCTGCTTCCTCACCTCAAGATTATGGAGAGACACATTGTGAAGGCACAAGCCTTGGTAGCTACACTAGAGATATCAGTTTTGGAGAACATATTTGATATGGATGCACAAGTCGGTCTTGAGCACATTGCTCTTACCAACTTGAAAGAGGAATGGGAAAACCTCTTGGCTTTGTTGCAGAAAACCCACAAAAACATTTTTGACAAGTTGTAAGTACATTTTTGTTTTGGCATTAATTTCAAGAAGGGGGAAATCATGTATATGCCAATGTACTTCACTACATACCGGGAGCATGCACCGAGGGAGAGTTTTGTATTGAGTTTTTATAGAAGAGTTTGTATATGTACGTATGGAGTTAGAAAAATTTTGAGATTCGGCACATATACATTATAGTTTTGATACTAATGCCAAAGGGGGAGATTTTTATCTCTATTTGTGTATTAATTATTTTCATTAGTATTAAATAAGATCATTCAGTAATCTAAGCTGGTCAGTCAGTAAAAGATGTAAGAAGGAGCTATAGAAGCTAGTCGGTTGAACTTGCAAAGCCTTCATACCGAGTAGTCACAAGGCACAACTAAAAGTTAAATGTATACTGGTCTAACCGAGTATATTTACCGAGTATCAAAATTTACCGAGCATCGAGTCGGTGAACACCAAGCATTCTACACATCAAGCATCAGGTTATTCACCAAACAGGGAATGCAGTGTTTACCGAGGTTGTTCAAGAAATGACATAGTAATCAACAATGGCACATTTATCTATGCAAATAGTTTACACAGATCTATAAACATTTTACCAAGATTGAGGCACATTTATTATGGATGTAATCATTAATTGTTGTGATGATTCTTATGTAACAATTAGATCTAGGTTATTTTTGTACAACATAGATCTTAGGCTTTCTAAGATGTTGTTAACCTAATTAGGTCAAATAAATTTTCTATATAATTGTAATTGATGTCATTTTGACATAACGACATGACATGGAGATCATGAAGCAGTAGCTGCCTACATGACATCAAAATTCAAACAAGGGTTTACATGAATGAGCAGTTATTAGAGTTAGAATTTAGTTTATTGAGAAACATTCAAGGCTATCGAGTAGAACAGAGAGCAATACACTACACATCAAGGTGAAATCTACCTAGTATTTCATTGATCTGATTCAGACAAATACAAGTTGTCAATCATAGATATTTTCTGTTATCTTCTAACCATCATAGCAAGATTGTAAATCTCTTAACAAAGTAAACTTAACAGTCTATTGTAAATCTCTTAACCGAGTGCACACTTATTTGGTGTTTCTAAAATCCTTTCACAAGGTAGATCTAATTGATCTTAAGTTAATCCTAACAAGGTAAGATCACTAGAAGTGATCACATGTGTAGCCTTAACCGGCATACTTTATTTACTGCAATAGTGAAGAATTTGTGGGTGTCATCCCCATCGTAGTTTTTACCTTCTAAGAGGGGTTTCTACGTAACCAAAATACTTGTGTCATGTGATGACATTTTATGTATGATTTATTATTTATTTTCATGCACTTTACATTTACAAGTTATTTGAATGTATGCTGCAAACAATGGAATCAGTTAGTTAGATAGACACTACTATTGCAGATTGTTGATTCAGTAAAAGTTTTTGAGGGTACTGATTCACCCCTTCCCTCTCAATACTATATCTTTCCTGTCCCAACAAGGCCAACAAATTTTAGTAGAACTAGAAAACTACAAAACCTTTAGAGGAAATAGGTTATCTGGAATTTTTTTAAATATATAATAACATAAAAACTTCATAACCCATAAATAAATAGTGGCAAAATAGGTTGTCTAGAATCTTTTAAAATATATAATAACATACAAACTTCACAAACCATAAACAACCAATGGAAAAATATATGCAAGCTACAAACATCCTCATATCATGTACAAATAATATATGTAGAGATATAACTATCTTGTATCAAGAAATATTAGGGCAAAGAAATAAAAAAATATGAAAAATAGCTTATTTGTAGATCTACAAAACCACAAGTTTTGATGAACCATGTAAAACCAAAAAAACCACCTCATTATGTGACACACATTCAAATCCATATCCACTTATCATCTAGAACACCCACAAGTCTATAAATTACTGAAATAGTTAAACTATAATAATAGAATAGAACATATATTTACATAATCATATATTTTGATAAAAAAAATCTACAAAATCCTTGGATTCAAACCAAATAAAATTAAAAATGCAAGTAAAACCATCCAGAAGGAAGAAGAGGCCTAGGAACTCCAAGCCCATTTTTAGGCCAACTCCAGAACCACATAAAAAAAATACATGAATATGAAGGGGCTAGGCTATTCCAAAAGCATTTAGATCACCCAATGATTATCTCCATAGCCTACATGCATTCATACTAATGGAATAAATCTTTCCAATGCCATGGACTAGAATCAAGTACCCAATATATAGGCACATCAAACCATATGGACATGACAACCCATTTTTTTCATATTATCAAGGAAGAAGAAACAAACATTTGACATGAATACTTTGTTGTAGATATCCACAAAAAGAATAAAAACCATCATGCATGAGGGTTATCATACACTATCAAATACGAGCTCTAGATAAATATCGAATTGAAAATTATAACCACATGATCATCTCCATAAAGTCTATCTTTTTTAATACTTTAGTCTACTTGTTCTATCCTAAAAAAAAGATCAACTACAAAACTTCCACTCAAACAAGGATTGGTAACAAACTAATTCCTTTTTAAAAAAATCCCTCTAGCTTGTTAGACTAAGAAATCACACGAAATTTGTAGATAAGAAGATTAAAGACCTTGAGTTTAGAATCTAGATGGTGAGGATTATAGGAGACGGGGAAATCTATTGATATGTATCGTAATGTTTGTATTAACTCAAATATTATTGTTGAAATTTGGTTACATGTACACGATAAGTAGAATGTGTTTGACATGTCTTTGTTTATGACCACTAACTCTTTTCTTTTTCTTGACAATATCAATAATTACTTGTATTTGATAAATATACATATACCTAAAACTTAATGTTCTATAGAGCAATTTTTAAATTTTAAATCCTATTTTGTAATTTGTGATTTATTAAGCCATATTATTTGACTTGCCATATTTTTACCTAGCCATATATGCTTTATGTATGCTACTCCTCAATAGGTGTAGACAATTAAATCTCACTAATTTTATTTTAGCCCTTGTATTAGTATAATCAATCAATTGAATAATTACAATAATAAATTAATTAGATCATTAATGAATTAATCAACTTAATTAAATTAAATTAAATTAATGATTATTATTTAGTTAATTTAAATAATCAAATCATCCATAAATATCCAAATCAATAATCACAATCTATTTTTAGTTTATAAATTTTAAAATTAGTTTAGAAATCATAAAATCTAAAGAATCAAAATACGTACCTAAGCAATTGATCAAATATAAGAATAAATCTTCGAAAAAGGAAACATATTAATAAATTGTTGACTAACTATTAAAAAAGAAGAAGATGTGAACTAGTAAATTAGAGAAATTGACTAATAATAGTCATCTCATCTTCAACTTTTTATCTCATCCATATCTACATCAACAATATCTATAAATTAAGATCAATTCTCATTTTTTAATTATCTATAAAAAATTTTGAGCAATTAAATGTTGTTGCAATGAGAAACAAACACCAATGTCAAGATCTTATGTGGAATTCTCTAAGGTATTCTTGCATGTTCTAAAAAAAATGATTAATTTAGTTTTAATTCTCATTTGTGTTATATTTTCCTTACATGCATATAAGTGGAGTATAGTTAGGTTCATGAAAGAATATGTAAGGCTACACATTGAACTTCTTATAATGCACTTAAGGATTTTCTAGTCTGTGGTAAAAGTGTGTTTCATTGAATAGAATTCATAAGCTTTATGATCATAGATTATTTTTACTTTCATGGTGATTACTTTCAGGATGATAATGGACTTGGTAAGCATAGTTATACTTTTCATGATATGATTAAGAACATTTATCTATGACTTACAACCTAGTCATGATCACTAATGTTGTCAAAATACATTATATATGATCAAATTATGATTGATCTTTACTGTACCTTCAATTGTTTGATTCTCATAGTAAATTATTTAAATTTATAATGTGACTATTTTTGCATTTAATTAAGATTACTAACTATTGAGAGCTTATAAGATATTTGATCAAAATAACAAACAAATGATAGAAAAATATCTCAAAGAGTTAGTAAATTATTTAAATTTTTAATGTGACTATTTTTGCATTATTATTATATTAAATATTGAGATGACTATCATTTCAAGACCTTTTAAAATATTTGATCTTAATAACAAACTAATTGTTGAAAAATATCTCATAAGTATTAGCAAATTATTTAAATTTCTAATGTGACTACTTTTACATTATAATATTAAATATTAAGACAACTAATCATTGATAAGTTATTATATTTTTTTTTATCTTAGTAACAAATTAACCCAAAATTTTAAATAAATAAATTGTATACATTTTTAAATGTTCATTCTACTCTATATTGCTCAAAATATTTTCAACAAACAACTCAAGTTAAACTTCAATGATTAAATAATTGATGATTCCATTTTAATTTCATTTGAAATTTTCAATAAAAAATTCTTATCCACCTTAACCACCTTTTTTAAATGTCTTATAACAATAATATTTAATAATAATAATACACAAACATCCCATAGATGGGTAAAAAGATTTGAATAAAACTTAGAAAGAACTCTTTAAAAGTATTACATTTGGTAATAAAAATAAGTGTAGTGTCAATGTGCCCTTGATTTGCTGGTGAAGTTGAATGGAGGGATCAAGTCTTGCTGAGTGCAAAGTTCCCACATCATAAAAAATGAAATCTGGATCGTACCCCAGACCTTCAAACCCAAAATATTGAAATAAATAAACTTTTATAATTTTTTATTTGAGGTATCAATAACCCCAACCGCGGATCAAAGAATAAACAATTAAAGAATAAATTTTGGACTTTGCAATACACAAGTTTATATGTCCATCCCCTTCCTGCACTTAATATTCATACCAATTTTGATTCTTTCAGAGTTGCTGCATCGCACGATACAAGCAAGCTCAAGAGAATTTAGTACTGGCCGTGATTTCCAGTGGAAAGCTTCTCATACTCACATATCTCATATCTGCTGGAAACTTAGGCAGCCAATTCCATGAGCTCTTGCTGACATCATACACCAGAATATCCATGCTTTCGTTGGATCTGAAACAGATCTTATCTCCCACTCCCACGCATTCAAACCAATTCGAATTCGAGCTCCTCACAAATTCCTCACACACACAACTCGGCATTTTCCCAACCTCTTCCCACTTATAATCCTCCTTCGCGGCCTTCTGAAAAACTAGCTTCCACAGAATTACGCCTTTCAAACTGTGATTTTCTTCGATTGCCCCAATCACAAACACACCACTCTTACAGCAAACATGCCGAACCCACAAATTGTGGGCATCTGCTGTAGGCATGGCCACAATTGTGGTGATCCCCTGTTCAACATTGTAGGCCATTATGCCGCCACTGGAAGTCATACCGCACAAATACCCCTTGAAGAAGAACATGTCTTCGTTTCTTATAACCACATCAGGAATAAAGCCTGCAACTTTCCATGCCTTGGTAGTCGAATTATATGCTTCTACTAAAACTGTACCGCTGCTGTTCATGCCCACCACCATGACTGTATATTCCTCCATCTTATTCCCTGCTGGTAAAATTGCCTTGGCCATAATTTTGGTGACAGAACCCATTTCTGGCAGTGTCGAGAACACTTGGGTAAGGGGATTGCATACACACAACGTTGGAGAATTATAGCCAAACCAGAAATTGGCATTAATGTCTGCCAAGAGCAGCCCAGAAGCCGATCCTCTGAAATTGAGAGGGCAATCATTAGGAATGAAAGATAGAGAAATGGTTCGCCAAGTATGGGTGAAGAAGGAATAGATTAGCGTAGGCAGTTGGGTTTTGGAAGGGCAAAGAATAAGAAATGGGTGGCTATTTCTTGCTATGGAATTGAAGTGCTCTGATGACAACAAACTATTCCATCCCCTGCAAACAACCCTGAAACGGAAGAAGCAGTCTACAGGAAGAAATTCCAGTATGCTCTCCATCAGATGTTCAGGCAAATCTGACCACATTGTTTCCTTACGAATTCTAAGAGCACCCATTTCCACAACTAGAATCGATTGTCCTAATTTCTGAATAGGAGATGAACAGATATTTATAGCAAATGAGTAAGATGGGGGTATGAGCGAAGAAGCAGAGCAAGTAATTATCGAGTCATTGGAAACATGGAGATTTTGGTCAAAGAAAGCCAACCATGGCGATGAGGAATTTTTGTGTCAATGCACCGTGGTTTAAGATATGAATTCAGAGGTATTTTGACCAATTCATCAAAGTCGCCAATAATGGTCATTTATTACTGCCCGGCCGATTATATTATGATTTTCTTCATTCCACCTGCATTTAATTATCTATATGCAGCGCGATAGTATTTGGTACTTATATATTTGTCATTCCGGAAACACGTGTTGCGAACAAAAAGAGTTTTGATTAGAGAGATGATGTATTCAATCGGAAGCTATGTTGAAATCAGCAATGCGACACAATGAAGGGGCTTTCCGTGAAAGTAACAGTAACAATCAAATAAAAACATTGGAAGGTTCGTTTTAGAGATGGTTTTTTCCTACTATTCATATTATAAAATTAGTACTTGTATTAAAAAGATGTATAAAGATGCAATATAACTAGTTATTAGCAATCATATTTTGGTGTACAATGGGTACACCAAATATATTGAATATCAATTATGGGAAAATATATAAGGAGGAAGAGGTAGATAGAGAACAATCTCTCACATAACTTTTCGTGAATAACTCTATCTACCTCTAGCCAGCTCTCTCTCTAACTCTATCTACCTTTCTAAAATTCTATTTACCTCTCTCTAGCTCTATATATCCCTCTAGATCTAGCTACATCTCTCTCTCTCTATCTTTATCTAGCCATGTCTCTCTATCTCTATCTACCTCTCTCTATCTCTTTCTACCTCTCTCTATCCATCTCTATCTCTCTATATCTCTATCTATATCACTCATTCCCTCTCTATCTCTATATACCTCTCTCTATCTCTATATAACTCCTTCCCTCTCTATCTCTATCTACCTCTCTCTATCTATATCACTCCTTCCCTCTCTATCTCTCTATCTCTATATTTCTATCTCTATCTACCTCTCTCTATCCCTCTGGATCTAGCTACATCTCTCTATCTTTTTCTAGCCATATCTCTCTATTTCTTTGTATCACTCTCTATCCATCTCCATCTCTCTATATCTCTATCTATATCACTCCTTCCCTCTCTCATTCACTCCATCTCTACTACTTTGTCTATGTATCTCTATTTCTCTCTATATCTACCTTGCACTCCTTTTTATATTGTGTTCTATTCATATCATTCTCTACATCTATCCCCCTATATTTATATCTCTTTGTATAAATTTCATGCATATATATATATATATAAGTCCAAATTATTATTTTCAATATCATGATATGCATCTAGCTTAAGGAATTAAAATTTACAATTCAAAATATTATTTTGTTTTATGATGAAGGAAAATGCATCTAATATGGGAACATGGAAACTTTAGAAGAGCCTAGAAATAACCAAATCTAGGGGATAGAAATTGTAAAATTAGCTAAATAAAAGCATATATTTTAACTAAGAAGTACATTGAATGGAACCAATGACATCTCCTTTGACTTAAACTTTGTTATTGACAATTGTATATACCTAAGACTTGCACACATGCTCTTACATAAAATCACAACACCACATGATTGATATAAACAAACTCACTCATTAGTTTAATCATCTATAATAAAATTAATATATAACATATACATATCCTTCAAGGTGTTCACAACTACATTATCCTCATTAGGCTTAGTAGAGTCAATGTCACATAGCCTTAACTTATAATTTTGTTAAAATAATACTTCAATAATAAGACCCGCCTTAAATGGCTCTAATTATTCAAGAATAAGGCTATGAAGCAAGTAAGACACTATAGTCATCTTCTCCTGAAATTGAATCCACAACAATGTCTCACATGTACTCATATTGAGAGGGTATATGTTATAGAGAGACCAATTTCATCACAATCTCCTAATTGTTTTAGACATCATTCTTAATTATACATAATTGCATGTTTACATGTATCGTTAGATCTATCTCAATCACAATTCCATAATTACCTTATACATTATAATCTTATTTTCATTCAATTTAAGAAAACTTGATGTTTATATTTGTCAAATAAGACACGTGAATCATAATTCCATGGTTTCTTCATGCATCATTTTGTTGAAACGTGACTTTATAAAAATTAATACTTATGTGTTGTACAAGTCAACTCAATCATCATAATCATATTCCCACTCAATCTAAGAAATCTTGATATTTATATTTGTCAAATAAGACACATGAATCACAATTCCATAATTTATGCATGCATCATTTTGTTGAAACATGACTTTATAAAAATCAATACTTATATGTGTAGAAGCCAACTCAATCATCGTAATCTCATTCACATTCAATCTAAAAAAACTTGATATCTATATTTGTCAAATAAGACACATGAATCACAATTACATTACTTTCTCATACCACATGAATCATAATTCCATATATTCCTCATACATCAAATTATTGAACACACTTTATAAAAATCAATGCTTCTATAAGTTGTGGAAGCCAACTCAATCATCATGATTGTGTTTAACATCTTGCACTAGCTGTATACCTTTTGAGATTCAGCTTAGTTAAAGTCTTATATAAAATTAACATGGTAGATGTGTATTTGAAAAGAAAAATTTATTAATCAATGCTTCTATGAGTTGTGGAAGCCAACTCAATCATCATGATTGTGTTTAACACCTTGCACTAGCTGTATACCTTTTAGGGTTCAGCTTTTAAAGTCTTATATAAAATAACATGGTAGATGTGTATTTGAAATGAAAAAATTTATTGCCATGTTCTTGTTGAATTAATGAATGTGGCAATATTGCCAATCAATTCACTGTAGGCCCGTAAGTCATTGTCGAATAGCTATGGCCAGCAAGGCCATAAGTCTTTGTTGAATATCTAGGCTTTATTGGCAACCAATTCACAGCAGGGCCATAAGTCTTTGTTGAATATCTAGGCGTTAAGACCCTTTGCAAATGGTTTTGCAAAATTCGACGTGCAAACTGAGATGGCTCTTATTTCTGCTTTGATGTATGAATTCCCTCTTTTCCAAGAAAGCGAAGCGTCACTATAACAATTGATCCATTGGCTTTAACTTTTACATACATTTCAAGCTTGGCATTTTGTACAATCAAAATCTAGAATTAAAATTTCTTAAAGTGGTATGACTGCTGGATTTATGAGATGCGATTGAAAGGTACACCCAAGATCTAAAGAAGCTACGATTTCCAAGTGTTTCAGGTGCTCTATTATTTATGAAATATAGTGTTGATGTGAAATTCGTTTGTTTTTAGGGTTTAGGATTTGGTTTTGTTTGTATTTTTTGTATTTCATATTGTTCTCCAAAGTAGGAATCTATTGCTTTTATCTATATAATGTAGAGTTCATTTTCATCTTATTTGTGGGTACTATTGTTTTAAACTTTTATTAATCTAATTATTTTTTTGGATGTCAGAAGATTTGATGGAATATTAAGATGGTTTCATCATTAAAGTTATTTCTGAAGTATTTGTTGAGGTATGTCTTTTGAAATGCTTTTTAATGTGATTGTGTTTAATCTGAAATTCGATGGTGTTTATTACTGGATTGAAAATTCATCTTAATTAGTTTTTTTTTGGAGATGGTTTCCCTTGAAAGCATGCTTGAAGAATGGGTGACTAAGGCTTGGGTCTGACATATGATCTACCTCAATGCTATTCAAAATAGAGGTTTTTCCTTTTTTGCTTCAAGTTGAAACCAATCATGTAGAGGTCATCCTCAAACATGACCCTTAGTTTATATATGTGTCTAATTATTTTCAAATTGTGAACCTAAGACTTTAACAATGGGTGGATTTTTTGAGTTCTTTGTTGCACTAGAACTTCTTTCCCTAAATAGTAGGATTACTAAGCCTTATCATTTGTATTCATTCAAATAAAGTCTTCTTCAACTATTCATAAAAACATGTTTTGTTGAAATTCATTGCTCTAAAGACCTAAATAAGATTATTGATATGCATATTGGACAAATGAGACATATACCAAGTGTTATTTATCTCAACTTTCCTAGCACCTAATTCAAGTGTCAATGTTTTAATCATTATCTCAAATATTTCCCTCTCGTGACGCTTGCAATAAGCCCACGCCTCATCTCATTAGTGATTCTCCTAAAAAATAAGAGGCATGGTCAATATTGATTATCATTAAAAAAATTATAGTGTTGCCTAAATTGTGATGAATCACTCAAAACCTTGGCTAGTAATGGTTCCCAACCAACAAAATCTTAGGACAAGGGGAAAACTATTGCTCACTCACATGGTGAGTAATCCAATAAGGTAAATAGTTCTAAGCTCACTAAAATGTTGCTTCTTGTAGCTATATTACCTTATTAGATAGAAACTATTGTTCATTTTCTAACTTATCTTCACCAATGGTTCATCATTGTTCTTGTGATAATCCATCTTGGTATATTGAAGATTTGGTCATCAAATATAAAAGACATATTCCACTATTAATTTACCCAGATGATTTCAATGTTTATTTAGTTAGTGAATTCTTGTAAAATAACAATGTTTCTCTTGGTGCCTGATGGGGATGGTGGCAAAATTGAGACCACTGAACTTATTGACCCCTCGTTGGTCGTCCTTAGTGATTCCACCAGGGAGTTTGATTTCAATCTGCTTAACAATGCAAGGAATAGTCTTCTTGATAACTACATATCCATTAAATGGCTTTTCTTTGAGGTTGGTGATTTAAAACTAGGAAGGGAGAGATGGAAAAGAAAAAAGGTGAGAATGCTGACAAGGATAGGTCTACCCCTGAACCCCTCCTCAATATGGCTGATTTTTACAAACTGGAGGCCATGATGCTTGAAATAGAGAATAGGGTGTCTAGTTTTGAAAGCACCCTTAAAGGCATTGCTAATCAAATTTTTCATATCCTCAAAGCCTTCAATGAGCACATAAAGATTTGTATTACCAAGATGGAGGCTAGTCCCTGTAACAAAGCTATAGTGCAGATCACTGATGAGCCAGATGTTACCCCGGAGTTGGGGCCAGGGATGAGAACGAGGTTGAGCATGAGGAAAAGGGTTGCTACGACCTCCCCTGATGATCTGATCCAAATCAAGTAATTTGCTAACAAAATGGATCAACAAGAGGTGTTGGCTACTAACCTGCTCAAGAACATGTCTTGACTTGTTTCTCTTTGGTTTTTTCTTTGTTCTTTTGGTGTTGGTCCTTTTCCTATCCTTTGTTGGTTGTCTTTTGTCCGCTGGCCCTATTGTTGGCCTTGTTTTGGTGTGTGTCCACTCTTTTTTGCTTGGAGATTTAATGTAATATCTTAAGCTTTGTTTAGGGTTTCAAGCACCCTTCAAAACCTATTTTACGTAATCAAAAACCATGTTTCTCTTGGTGAGCTATGCAGAAAGAATATGACCATAAGTATTTCCAGTGAAATTTGTCTCCTTAAATTTCAAAGATTTCATATCTGCTCCCAAGAAAATATTTTGTACAAGGCACTCATCAAATATTTTTAAATTTCTAGATGTTCTCTATTTTCAAGAAATAAATAATAATATTTTTCTCTCTATGTTTGCCATGTAATTTGGTCAAAAAATTCATTTTTGTAGCAATCATGATCTAAGTCATAGCAGTGGTGTCACATTTCTCTCTCCTAAATGGTAGTCATATTTAGTTGATCAAGGATGTGACCCCACCAATAGAGTTATATGATTCCTTTTCAATATTTATGATCATTGATTTGGAGTTATTAATATTTATGATTCTAATGATGTTGAAATATCTTCCCTCTAGCAATGGAATGTTGATTCAATTCTTAGTACCACTTGGCTCATGCAACAATTTATATATGTTTCAAATGACTAATGATAAATGTTAGCATTTATCTATGTACTAGATAGTTGGTAAAAGAGAAGCTTGGGACTACATGCTTAATAAATTGGGGATTTTTCTAGTCCCATTGTTAGCCAATGTTATGATCATATGTCATGGTTTATGTGGAGTGATTTTAGGGTTGACTCTAATAGAATATACAAATGGCTTGATAGACCCATGTTGTTAGTGCTATATTTTGAATTTCAATTTGTATCTTTTTCCATCTACCAATGGAACCATTAACTAACATTATCCTTTTAGATCACTTTCTCATAAAAAAAATTATTTAATAATAGTTTTCCACTCCCAAGGCCATAAATTGTTGATTTTAATACATCTTTAATAACTCATCAACCCAGTTTGGCCCACATCTAATGTACTTGGAATCTAGAGCCACATCCATCGTATTATATAGGATAGATTGACTAGTGGAATAGTGCTCTCAAATGTACATCACACTTTCTTTATGTTTATGGCTATCAATTCAGCAGATTTTACTAGATCATTTCTATCAAGCCAACATCTTAGAGATCTACTAAGTAACAACCACATAAGATTCTTAACCCTTTTCTCTTACCTTGCAACTAAGAGATGATAAGATTCACTAGTAAAAATAGATTACAAACAATTGTACTACCCAAAGGAGCATGTGTTAAAGCCTATCTTTTTTGGCTTAAGATTAGTGATTACTTATCCAAGGATTTTTTCTAGGCCTTGCATGCCTATCATAGTTCTTAAACTATAAGAAAATTAAAAGGGTTGGCATCTTTTGAATGAACTATCAAATATTATTTAATATATTTCTCATCAATAATATGAGAAAGTTTCCAAATCTTAGGAATCTACTTCTAAATATGATACTTTTCTTTTTCAAAGTGCTTAAATGTTGTTCTTTCTAGGTTTCCCCAAATCAATGATTTTTTTGTGATTAACTTTTCAACAAAGACGTCCTTAAGAAAGTTACATTTTTGTTGAAGAAGATAAGGCCCTTAATTATGATGTTTCTTCCTTAGAATTATAAATCTATCTAAGAATGTGTTATGGTGAGGATACTCATTAAAATTATCTTGAATATTTTCTTTCTAATTCCTTAATAAATTTTATAAACTTCGGAGATGTAAAGTTCACACATAAATCTAGTGACACTAAAGGAATTTTTAACAAGAGATAAATCACCTTACTCATGACTCCTATAAATTATTTCTAATTTATTTCTTTGAAGTCATACCATTTTTTCACCCCCAAATTTCTAACCTTCCATAAATTAGATTCATAAAATCTAGGTATAGTGTTAATAATTTTATTGTCATTTGCAAAGGAATCAAATGGAATAAGTATTCTTAACAAAAAATTATGTTTGTCAAAAATATAACTTTGATAAACTTATGATCGCATATCAGAGCCATTTCTCCTTGGTATGCTTCAAGCTTTATGATTTGATTCCCAATTTGTGCATTCAATGAGAATGATCATTTATGATACTTTTACTTTAATTAAATATATAAACTCGCGGGGGCTCAAAATACCATGGTTAAAATGCATCCAGCCCCTACATGCCAAACATAGTCTCTTATATGACATGACATCATCTTATAGGTTTCCATAAGAGTCCCCTAAAATAAAAAGTACTTTTACATGCATCATAAACTATCTATAAATTATATAAGAGTTTTCTTACATGTGTCATAATGAATGATTCTCACATCCAAAAATGGTCCACACCATTTTTATCTGTTATAATTGTCATAGAATCTATGATAACATCATGTTTAAAAATAGGTTTTCCATGTTATACCACTTCATGGGTATCTGTTGATAACTAACTACTTAATTTTAAAGACACCGACATGTGGCAAAATTTCTAACTCATAATACTCATACCCCTTATGATAGAGCATAATTATTTAATATCATAAACATTGAATAACCATGGGAAAATGTAATATAATATTAAATATATACTCTAGAATTGCTAAAATTAAGACACCTTGATTCCCATCACTTATCACCTCCTAAGGTTGAAAAGTGATAGTGTGATGTTTTAATGTCATAAATTTGCACCCTGGTGTAATTTACCATTACATAATTTTCTTACCTAAGATAAATTGTAAAAATTCCACAACAACATTTTTATCCCTCCACTTTTCCTTGTCAATAATTTATTGATATTCTTGGCCAAGAAGCCTAGTTATCCCAAGACGTGTGTATCATGGAGACATTCGTGGGGTGTGCACTCATCGTACAAATCTATAATTTCCACCCCTATAGCATAATGCTTCATAACATTGTCCAATGATGCCAAGATTTGACCTTTACCATTATAACACTATTTTTTAATCTCATTTGGTCTCCTTCTCACTCTATCACTCACTTCATCCTTCTTGATGCTTGTTTCACTTCACCATTACACTTAGACAACCTCTCTATCATCTTCTTATTGTATTGAGATAGCTTTTGTAGTGCATTTTATCATCACTATCATCAACTTTCCTTCACTCCATTGAGTCTTGTCTTTTTGGTCTTGGAGGGGACTAGCTCATTCTCTTATCTTGAATTTCATTGATCATATCACATTGTCTTATCATCTTCTTTTTATTAATTACTTGATATCATTATCTCTTTCAATTGTCTATAACTGATTATCCATCTGGATGTCCATGGAGGTAGAAACACCAAAATAAGGGTCTGACTGTGGAAAGCTCCTATGCATCTCACAACTATTTTTGCAATTTATATTTGTGTTGGTTTTCAGGAGGAAGAATTAAAGTGGTTCATTGGTTCCATCAACTTTCTTAGTTTGTGAGTTTCTTTCATCCTTTGTCCATTTATATAATCTTCATTTCTATAGTCTAGTTATGTTTTTTTATACTTCTTTATTAGCTTAGTTTACAGGTTTTGTTATTCTAGTTAGTTTCTATTTTTACTACCATAATATATGTACTCTATAATACTATATGAACACATGCCACTCCAACATCCTACACCTATACTATCATCATCAAACTATGTTGGTGTCTGAGGTAGTGCGCTTGTGTAGATAGGAATTCAACTTTGATAGTTATCTTTCCTATTTTTAATAATTAGAACACTTTTATCCATCATCATATCATATTTATATAGTTTCTTTAATTCCATATTGCAATCATTCTTATCCTTTAATACATTTTTAGTATTTTAGTTGTCTTGATCCTCTAGCTCACCAAAATGCTAGTTGAAGTGACATGACACAAGGGGTAATTTATCTCTTGATTTTTTAACTAGTCTCAAGGTTAGTGAATCTTCGCTTCTCTATATTTTGGTGAGCTTGACATTAACTAGGGTCCTCTACATCAAAAAATTTCCTCAGTTAAGTGATAGTACCTTTGTCAATATGGTGTTGATCCCTCCTATCTCACCATCTTGTTAGAGGGTGTCTAAAATAAATATTACATTTTTCTTTTGAATGAGCCATACAGTGGGGAGACTTCTCATTTTTATATCCTAGAATTAATTAATAGGGCGTGTTAAACATTTGGCGTACTGAGAAGGGAGGGGTAAACCATTATACCCTTGAAAAATTTAAAGTATTTGAACAACCATCCACATAACATAATTTAAACTTGAAATAATTGAAAGAACTAAAAGAAAATAATGCAACGCCACATAACACCATATTTTTATCATGGAAATCAAAGATGGAAAAAATCGCAAAGAGTGTTAACTCTCAAGTATTAGGTAACTGGTTAACAAATATAGGGGTGCAGTCTCACTTTCAGTTTGGATATGGTTGGGCTCACTATCCTAAATACAAATAGTAAAGGTAACTGATAGTATGAAATATAAAATTTGAACTATTATGAATGCATCAGTATATGCATAGAGTCCAGTTCTCACTGAAGTACAAATGTCCTCCTATACAATCATTGAATTACATAAAACAATATTCTATATAAAATAATAGCTCACATGTACAAGGTATAATACATCTATCATATCATCAAAGATATATATTTTCATATGTTGAATTTGATTCCAATATATACCATTCATTACCTCAAATGTCTACTTCAGTTCATGAAGCTCTGCAATCCATTTGTCCTTGTTGGAGTTCAATGGTTGAATTGCCTATGCTATAAGATAGATATGCACATGAATTGATGCAAGAAAATTTTCTCCTTCTTCAATGATGTTGGGATTAGATAGGGTGATTTTTGGTGCCATAAGAATGACATGACTTAGTAAAGTGATACAATTGGTACAAAGATCCTAAAGATTTCCTAGTGGCATGATGATGTTTTCTCTTTTTTGTTTCAAGGTGAACTTTTTATGCAACTTCTCAAGAGAGGATCTATAGGTACTAGTTGAGTCTTCTAAAATTTTGAAGGAACGGTGTGCTTACCAAATATAAAGCTCAATAGCTTCAATTTCTTGTCTGATTTTATTAGTGGTCTCATACCATTGTAGATTGTACTCATACAAATAATTTCCATCCTCAATCATTTCTTAACCTTCCTAAATAATAAATTGAAGATTGGAAAAATTATTTACACATCTACCCAATAATTATTGTAGTAGTTTGTTCTTTGTGGCTTCTTCTCTTAGATGAACCTATTTGTCTATGGATGCAATCAAATATTTGACAGCATTAACAAGAGTTCTACATTTTTATTTTTGATCACTAGATTAATCTACTGTACAATTTAGTAGAATGCTCTGGAGAGAAACAATGATTTCCTCAATCATTACTTCATTTTCTTCTAGATCCCTAAATAAATCATTTTGGTTTGAAGTCAAGATGGATTCACTTACCGCTTGAATCATTAGTGGTGAAGGGATAAAGTTTCTCAAAGATTTACCAGAGAAAGTGTTGGTGAGATCCTCTCTTATGTTTATAATCTCAACTTCTGGTTCTATGTCTTTCTTCTCATGTAAAGTATCTTATATTGGTTTACCGGTAATAATTGTTTCTATAGAAACTTCTTATTTTCTAATCTTTCCTTTACTTCCTCTTTTATTCTAACTTCTTATTCTTCCTTGGTTCTCTTTTCTTCTTTTTCTTCAACTTTCTCTTCCTATATATCCTTAATTACCATAGGTTGTCCTACCAGATCAATAATTCTAACTGGAGATCAAGGATGATCTAATTCTGAAGAATTTTGATCAAGGTTATACCTCCTCATCATCATATTCTAGAATAGGATTTTCCTCATTCAATTATTTTTGTTTTGACGAAGGAGCTTCAAATTAATGACCAGGATCAATATAGGATAGCATGTTTAATTTACCAACCATACTAGTCAATTCACAGATTAGGTCTTCCTTAAACTGTATTTCTTTAGATTGTATTTCCATAAGAACGTGAACTATTTTCCTTATTGTTCCAACATTATCTTTAACAATAGACAAAAATGATGAAAAATATTGTTTATCTACAATCTTGGAAACTTTAGCTATGACATATTTGAGAATATCCTCATCAATTATATGTTTTTCTTCCATACATATTACATTTAATTTATCACATAGGGCTTTAGGAATTTATTTCTAAACATAATCAATATCTACATCTAATATAGCACAGTATTGTACAAAATCTTATATAATAGTTTCCTTTTCTTCTAATGTGGTTGACACATATAACTATCCTACTTCATCTCTACCACCATTCATTAGCATATTGTTGATCTTTAATTTTGCATCCCAGAAAGGTAACAGGCCTTAGAGAAACATTGAGTGTTGTGGGACCAAAATGATAACACTCAAAAAAATCTATAGGATTGAAGAGCTAGATCTCCATGAATAGGGGGAGATGGAAAGAGAAGAATATTGGAAAATGAAAATAAAATAAAGGCAATGTGTCAGATCATTTCACTATTAACTCACAATATTTCATAAATGAAAAGACATAACCATAACATCATAATGTAAAAATTGCCTCATAAACTAGCATAGTATACCGCAATCCCTTTATAGTAAAGATGATAACATAGTAATGAGATCCTTGAAACAAATTAAAACATTCATATCATCTCATGGGTGCATCTATAAAAGCTAAGAAACAATAATTGTATTCAAAGCATATATTCATCTATCTATTTTTTATAACAGATCACAAACATGGAGTACCTTTATCATTGAACTAATTTCTATTGGAAGAGTTAGTTTCAAACATGGTCCGTCATTGAAAGAAATCTCATACACAAAAATACTAGAGTTTTATAAGATAATCACTATTTAGATTGACATAGATTTCATGTATATTCAATATCAATTAAAATTAAAAAGGCTCGGTCGAGCATAGTCGAACTTCAATCAACATGAAAGTATTTAGAAGTAAAGTCTGCAAATAGAAACAAATATCCTATGTTAAAATTATCAGTCTTAGCAAGAACTAAAACTCTAACCCCACTCAAAATAGGAAAAAATCCCCCTCATAAAGAAAATCCGCTCCAAAAAATATTCCCCCAAATCAAAATCTCACCCTACTCGATGGGCCACCTGTTGTATTTCATAGATATATTGTATAAATATTTTGACATTGATGTTTTTTCATTGATGTCAACATATTCTCTTATTTTGACACTATTTTTGTTTTGTTAAGTAAAGTGTTTGGGTTGGTTTGGCTATGTATTGAGTATCATATGTTGCGCACTTGCAGATATGTTTTAGGATGTTTGTACTTGATCTTGTTCAAGTGTCAGAGTTTTTCATCATGATTTGAGTGATTTACAGGCAATCTATCATAGAGATATTTTTGGGTTGTTTAGGAAGTGATAGTGTTACAATTATTAGATCAATTATGCAATATTTTTGGTTGCTAGCCTAGTGATGAGTTTAGGACATGGATGTGTGTCCTCAACTTGGATGGTTCATGATTTGGATTTTGGAAAGCTATTTTTATAGAGTGACAATGATTTTTGTTTCATGTTCCTAATGAACAATGCAAAGACAGTTGTGGATTATGAGGTAGAGATGTTTATGTTGGTGATTTGGTATTTCATGTTGATTGTTGATGTTTCTAAATCATGTACTATTTGTTTTTTTGGGTTGCATTGGGTTGTATGATCAAATTAAGTGATTTTCCTAAGGTGTGTTCAATGTTCTTGGCCAACTTGGTGAGCTAGCATGTTCTAAAGATTTTTAGCAAGAATCATGGATCATAGTGTGTTCATGGATGGAGATTTGTGTCTTATAAATGTCTTTTCTAACATGTCTTGGATCACATTAATGATTGTGTATAGCTTTATGTAATATCTTGTAATTAGGTCTCTGCCTAACCTTGTTGTAAAATGTTGATGTAATGTATTTAAGGGTGTAATAAATTGTATATGTGAAGTATATGGAGAGGAAGTATGGTGTGTGAATGAGATATATTGGTGGATGTGTGAAGAGGTATAAGTGGAATCTAAAATTGAGTCAGAGAAATGTTGTACTTCATTGGAACTATATTGGCATATTAGAGATGCTAACAATCAGTTCAAAATTTAGTGGATTTTTGTCCATAATGGATTGTATTCCATTTTGGGTTTGTAGCCCTTGTTGTAATCTTAGGGTTGTTTCCCTCTAGTGTATTTGAGCATTTATCTCTAGGCAGTGAGCCTGAATGCATGTGCATTCCTCATTGTATCTTTAACAAGGATTTTGTGCTAGTACATTCTTTTATGGGTTTGATCCCCAATGTAGACTTTTCCTTAACCAAGTTTCCATGAAAGAAATTTGGTTTTGTGTTTATGTTTTTTGTGGTTCAGTACTTTAGTGCTTATCTTTCAGATCTAAGTTTTATGATTAAGTTGTGGGTGAAGTTTTTTGAATCAACTGACACAATTGATTCGACCCCTCCCCCCTCTTTGTTGTGTGTGCTGCCTTGATTCTCATAATTGGTATTAGAGCTATATCCTCTTTTTGAAGCTTGACCACTTGAGGTGATCTGGGATGGTAGCCTTTAAGGAGATTCTGAGATTTGATGGAACCAACTATTATATATGGAAGGGTATAATGACCACACATTTGAGATGCATTGGAGAAGATTACTAGATAGTTACAAATAAAAAATATACACCTCTTGCAGATCTATCTACTGCCACTTCTAATGAGAAGAATGGATTTGAATGTAACATGAGAGAAAAAGAAGCACTATTGAGTGCCTTATTAGATGCAAAATATACAAACTATCATGGAATTGGAGAGTGCACATGAGGTGTGGATGAAATTATAGATCTTACATGAAGGAGATGCCTATGTGAAGCAAGAAAATATATAAAGTTTGAAAGGAATGCTTGAAACCTTGAGGATGAGCGAAGATGAAAATATCAGTACCTATGTATAGAAAGTGATTGAACTTGTATGTGGAATCAGATGTGTTGGTGAAATGCTAAAAGAAGATGAAATTATCTCAAAGATATTGATATCCTTACCTTCTTCTTATGACAAAAAATTTTCTTCTATTTAATAAATTAAGACATTGACTATTGTTTCAAGGGATATATTGGTTGGTAAGTTGTCTTCTTTTGAAATGAAAAGATTTGGTGATAATTTTCCTAAAATTGAAACTACATTTTAAGCTACTATTTCTATAAAGGGAGTAGAAGAAATATCAACCATTATATCATCTTATTTAATGAAGATTATTTCATGAGGAAGTGAGTAATCAATGTTATTATCTAAGGGTTTAGCACAAATAGGAGAATCGTCAAGGGTAGGAACATCTTTATGAATGAAGCACACCTTAGGAGAGGAATAGTCATGGCTTACTAAAGATTGATCCTGAAAGGGAGAGGAATTGAAAGGAATATAGGGTGAAGTATCATTAACCAAAATGTCCTCATAGATAAGGATTATATTAGGAGAAGAGTTAACATCAATCCTCAACTTTCCTCCCCAAAGAGGAAGATCATTGAGAGAAAGGTTAAAATCATTGTCTTGCTCTAATATATCCTTACAAGGTGATATAAGAGAAGAGAAAGAAGCATCACATACATGAAATTGACTCTTTTTAATGGTAACATAATGTGAAGGAAAGTTAATAGGAGTATGTTGTTTTATCTCAAAAGTGAAAGAAATATTTCGGGATAATGCCCTAAACAATGTTTGCAACGTGAGAAGAAATAAAGGAAGTGCATATAAATCAATGAAAGGTAACAATAATTCATGAAATGAATGTACAAAAAGTAGATATAGATGTATCTAAATGCATATAAAGTGGATCTAAATACCAAATCAAAAGTATGAGAGATCTAAATGCATATAATGAAGTAAATGCAATCTAACTGCCAAGATCAAAAGAAGAAATGTTATGAGTTGGGTTCACCAAAATGTATAATATAAAATGGTGAGAAATACTAGGGTGTAGATCACTCACCAAATCATATTATGCATTAGAATACAAACCCACCCTTAAACCAATCTAATTAGCACAATTGAGAAATGAAGGGTGCTAATGCAAGATCTATGTGAAGGGGGTATTTGTATTCTTATACAAAATGATAATAATATGTGAATAATATTAAATATAATTTAAAAAAAAGTAATTTCAAGGATAAAATAGGAGGAATGAACTCACCTTGAAAACAATAATAGGACGATTGACCTTCAAATCTAATTTTGATTGTCACGAAGATGTCGAAATCAAGTAAAACTCTAGATCTAGGCTTCTAATGCTCATAATTTTTTTTGTAAAAATTTCATCCCCAAAGGACAATACTAACCTAGACGACCTAGTCTAAGACAATGTTCCAAATTTTTTACCTTGTCCTTTTAACTCTAAATATGACAAATTTTTTTGAGGATCTATAACTAGTTCTGAGACTCCCAAATATGGATCCAAAACTCCACAAATTGATACTACACGCATAAAAGAAGGCTAAAATTTTGTGAAAAGGGTTTTCCTTGGTCAAATCCCTTTTTAGGAATTAACCTTGAAATTGAATTGAATTTGAATAAGGGAAGATGGAATGGAATCTAGATTTGAAACATAAATCACCTTATACCTCAATGATGCAATGCCTCTTTGGAAATGATCATAAGTATTGATGCAATAGATTGGACTCCATAATTACCCAACAGGAAATCATGAAACCAAACCCTTGAATGATGGATTTTGTAGTTTGCCACAATGTTGGATTGAGGAAGAAAGAGAAGAATTCTTGAAGGATGAATGTAGATCTCCTTCCTTGATTATAAACTCCTTTTCTTCACCTCCAATAGAGGAAAGAAGCTATATCCATGGAAGAGAATTCCTTGAATGCATGATGGAATGAATATTTTAAATGCTTGATAGCTCTTGATGGCTTCCTTGCACTTGAATGCTTGATGATGGATTTTTTCTTTCACTTGAATCTCTTGAATGCACAATATCTCACTCATAGATGATTGTATGAATTAATGATTATAATTGTGGATGTGAAAATGAGAGGGTTTGATGTCTTTTATACACATTTTGAGGCTCATATATCGCATGGATAACCTCAATTAAAGATCTGGGAAGAAAATCTTTGCATCAGGCCTAGAGAAAAATTAAGAACAATGCCCCAAGATAAGGTGGACATAAATGGAATAGTCCAATACAAGGTTGATCTAGAAAACCTAGTCCAAGTAATGTTTTCTCAAATTTTTCCCATGACTAGGGGAGTGTGCCAAAAAGGGGTGTTGAAAGACGGAGTCTGCCAAGAAATCAAGAAAAATCCTAAAATCTAAAAATGCATGCATAGGTCCTAGGAGGAAGATGAATTAAGTGGTAGGATGAAAAATAGGAAATCATGCATAGAAGTTAGAGTCATTCTCAAGTTTTGAACAAATAATGTTGATTTAAAGGATGCATAAGTGCTAGAAGGACGTGAAATCAATGTGAGAACCCATACATACTAAAATGGGGTTAAAAATGAGAACATAATAAAGGTGCTTAATTTTTAGGATGGTACACTACCAAATCCTACAATTTTCATATTGACCATCATCACAAACCTACCACATCCATACTTATCCACCATCATAACTTGACCAATATATTGTACTAGGATCTAATGTATTTAGTTTACCCACTCCACAACCTATCAACCCTAAGTAGGAGGAAATAAAAAATGCTCCAAAGGAGCTACATGAAAGAACGAAAACTAATACCTTCAAGTTTGAGGAGGTTTACCCTTACCTATTCGACAAGTCTATAATAAAAATCCCTTTTCCAAAGCACTTTGAGACACCCAATTTTGATAAATTCAAGGGAAAGGGTGATCCAATTAATCATGTTAAATAATTTTACATGACTTTTCAAGAGGTGGACTCTAACAATAATTATCTCATGTACCTCTTTCTTAAGAATCTAGGAGGTTCAACCATAGAATGGTTCTATAAGATCCCATATGGAAAAATCAACACCTTTGCAGAACTATCCAATAAATTTGTGTTGCAATATGCTCAGAATGTGGAGAGTTAACTTACTCTCTTTTATCTTTGCAATGCCAAATAGAAAGGTGGTGAAAGCCTTGTTGAATACCTTCAAAGGTGGAAAGCCCTATCAACTAATTTGTCATATAAACCCCTAAAAAATTATTTGGTGAAAATGTTCATTGATAATTTGTCTCCCAAGATGGAACATCATATGTGGATGAATTGCATTCATACCTATAAGGACATTTGTGAGAAAGGACCTAACATTGAGAGAGGCCTCTTGGATGAGGGCATTAGAAAACACTATAAGGAAGGTCAAAATGACAAACGTAGTAATGATCAACCTCAATATTGGAACAAGGAAAATAACACCATGGGTGATAGAGATACTAATACTAAGGATGTAAAAGTCATTTACATTGCTCATACTCCATCTCCACATATTTCTCAATAAGTGACACACCATACAAATACCATTTCAGACCCTTAGACTCAACCGAAACCCGACTTCTAGAATACATAAAAGTGTACCTTCACCCACTTGGGTGAACTATTAGATGTGATCTTCTAAAAAATGGCTAACACCAATCTGATTTTCTATCCACAAACTCAACATTTTGATAAGTCCACTCCTAAACCCACATGGTACAAGGAGAATGAGTATTGTGACTACCGCAATATCAAGGGACACACTACCATCAAGTCCATATAACTAAAGAATTACATCCATGATCTTATTGATCATAAGGATATCATTGTTGATCCTCCTACACATGTTTCACTTAATGTAAATATCCAAATATATCAGGATGTGTTTTCTAAAACAATATTGGTGTTGGTCCATTGTAGACCAATTAGGGTCCCCAAGGTCAAGGTAATAAGAAATGAGGTAATCACAAAAATGATAAAGAATACACAACTCCTCATGTTGATTATGGGAACATTGTTAGTTGTATAACACAAGTCGCTTGGGATTTTGTAGGAATGATCTCTATCAAAGGATAAGACACTTAATGTGCAGTCACTAAATGACAAGAAAGGATATCTATTATTGGTGCCACTACTACATCCTCCTCTAGTGAATTATAAAACCTCTTGGAACACCTTGGAAATGCCCCTTCCCAAATATCCAGTTTAGATATTTTTTGCACTTCTCCTATCCACCAAGAGATCCTCACTAAATCCTTGAAAGATTCATGTGTCCCAAATGATATTAATCCCATATAGTTCCAATACCTTGTAGATCACTTTGAATCATCTTACAACTTGTCAATCAAGTCATCCAACATGCCTTCCATTACCCCAGATCATAATATTCCCCTTCGCATCACCATCTTAGTCAATCACTTTACCATAAAGCGAGTTATGATGGATAATGGCCCAACCCTAAATTTATGTACATTAAAATTTATAAATCAAGTAGAGTACACTGAAGCTAAAATCACCAAGCAAGTAATCATCATCAAGTAAAATGAAAATATAGAGTGTATTATATGTGGTTGAAACCTACCTATGTGGAACAAGCTCATACATACAAATTTTAAGAGTATAAAGCATTTAAATCACATTAACATATCTAAAACCTGAACTTAAATACAAAAGCTTCCACCACAACCTTGGATGAGCTGAAACAAGTGCACTTAAGACTTGTTTGATATGCTCTTAGAGATTTTGTGGGTGTTCTTTCCCAACACAATATATTAAATCCTACTAACTAATTGATGGATGAAGCTTAAGATGCAAAGTAATGGAAGAAGATTGAATAAACTCAAGGACTACTTATGTAGAACTAGCCTCAAGCATTCAATGCAAATACAAAGAGTATATATGACATGAATGTGAGATCTAGAACTAGTATTGAATGTAAGCTAACATTATTAAATCCATGAATCTAACTAACAAATGAATCTAACAATAAATGAGATCTCTAAGAATGCTCTTAAATTCTCAACAAAATAGTATAATATCACTACAATGCAAATGATGGATTCAATTGCTTATTTCAAGGCTCATATTTATAGATTTTTGGGAGCACATTGGGGGCATGGGTGATGTGGCACATATGTGGCATCCACATAGGAGCCACATGGAGGACACATAGGGTTGAATTGCCATGCAAAGTCCAAAGTTTATCACACATGTGTGAGCAACTTGTAGGATGTGATGGGTCATTGTGTACTTCAAGTACACATGTAAGAGATCTTTGACCAATGAAACTTTTAGAAAGTGTAAGAAGTGTCATCAAGGCTATAAGAGAACCTTGTTTTAAAAAATTTTGAAAAGGTAGAGTTTGGAAATTTTCTCACACGTGTGAGCAAATTATTAGTACCAATAGGTGTAGGAATTACAAAAGTAGGCTAATTAACCTTAGTTAATTAGTGAGTAGGTTTATTAAGTTGAGAATGATGTAAGTAGGGTAGGATCTAGGTATAGATTAGGATTAAATTAAATAGATAAAATTTATTTTAAAAGGGTAAGATCACGGCTTAGAAGAATTGGGAATGTGAGGGGTTAAATAAATAAAATTTATTTAAAAAGGGGACTATGGAGGAAACATATATTAAATTTGATTTAATATATTAAGGAGGAGTATTTAAATTAAATTTAAACACTTAGGTGATGAGCTCATTTAATTAAATAAATAGATGAAAATAGCATTAATAATTATTTAAAATTAATTACAATGTTATCAAAGATCAAATTAGATTTAATTAATGTTAAAGGACAATTTTAGGCATCTATATTTTTCCCCTCTTTGACGCAGTTTCAAAAATAGCATCATGTCAAAGAAAAGAAAGTAAGATGTCCTAGAGAGAAAGGGGGTCTTAAAAGTCATGTCGAAGCGACGACGACAGAGGACTGTGTCCCCTCAAAAAAATAGCACAAAAAATGTATGCAATTGAAACCTACCTATGTGGAACAAGATTAGACATGCAAATGTTAAGATTATAAAGTATTTAAATCACATTAACAAATCTAAAACTTGAGCTTAAAAATAAAAGCTTCCACCACAACCTCAAATGAGTTGAAACAAGTGCACCCAAGACTTGTTTGATATGCTCTTAGAGATTTTGTGGGTGTGCTCTCCCAACACAATATATTAAATCCCACTCACTAATTGATGGATGAAGATTAAGATGCAAACTAATAGAAGAAGATTGAATAACTCAAGGACTAGTTATGTAGAACTAGCATCAACCATTCAGTGCAAATACAAATAGTAGATATTACATGAATGCAAGATCTAGAACTAGTATTGAATGTAAGCTAACATTATTAAAGCCATGAATCTAACTATCAAATGAAACTAACAATAAAATAATCTCTAAGAATTCTCTTAAATGCTCAATAAACCAGTATAATATCGCTACAATGCAAATGATGGGTTCAATTGCTTGTTGCAAGGCTCCTATTTATGGGTTTTTGGGAGCATGTTGGGGGCTTGGGTGATGTAGAACCTATATGGCATCCACATAGGAGCCACATGGAGGACACATAAGCTTAACAAGCCATGAAAAGTCCAAATTTTCTCACACATTTGTAGCAACTTGGAGGATGTGATGGGTCAATGTGTACTTAAAGTACACATGTAAGAGATCTTTGACTAATGAGACACTTTTAGAAAGTGAAAGAAGTGTCATCAAGGCTGTAAGAGAACCTTGTTTAAGAATGTTAGTAAATTTTTGAAAAGTTATATTTTGGAAATTTGATCACACATGTGTGAGAAATCAATTAGTACTAATAGGTGTAGGAATTATAAAATTAGGCTAATTAACCTTAGTTAATTAGTGAGTAGGTTTATTAAGTTGAGAGTGATGTGAGAAGGACAGGATCTAGGTCTAGGTTAGGATTAAATTAAATAAGTTTTAACTTAATCATGGCTTAGAAAAATTGGGCATGTGAGAGGTTAAATCAATAAAATTTATTTAAAAAGGGGACTATGGAGGAAACATATATTAAATTTAATTTAATATATTAAGGAGGAGTATTTAAATTAAATTTAAACACTTAGGTGATGAATTCATTTAATTAAATAAATTTAATTAAATAAGTAGATGATAATAGCATTAATAATTATTTAAAATTAGTTACAATGTTATCAAAGATCATTAATTAATGTTAAGGGACAAGTTTAGGCGTCTGCATTTTTCCCCTCTTTTACGTGGTGTCAAAAATGGAATCACGTCAAAGAAAAGAAAGTAAGATTCCCCAAACAGAAAAGGGGGTCCAGTGATGCTGGAGCGACGACGATGGAGTGTGCCCCCTCGATAAAATAGCACTAAAATTAATTTTTTGGATAATTTTCTAGAAAAAGGTACACAGGAATAAAATTAGTAGAAAAGAAGAAAAAAGGTACAATTGCATGACTTGTCAGACAAATGGGGAGAAATGGGACAAAAAATAGGGATCAAGATGAAAAATGAGCCCCAAGGAGCCTATAAATAGGCCCTGGGGACCCCAAGAAAGGTCACTTTCACATTTCTCATTGGAGAAAACAAGAGTGAGAGAGTAACATGGAAGACTCGAGAGAGGATTATAGCTTGGTGAGCATGTCTGGACATACTAGCGACCAAAGAACGCAGGACCAGTGGTAAGTTCCTAAACTCATGGTTCCTACTTTGTGATTTTTGTATTTAATTTGCTCATTTTTTCACATTTATTAGGGGGAAAAGGGTGGTAGGTCATAGACATTAATCAGTTGATAGGCTTTTGTGTAGACATCAATAAACCAATCGACATTTGCAAAGATAACAAAATAAGGAGTGCAGATAACAATCAAAAAATCATTGTCTACGGGGATGAGGGTCAATAGAAGTTGACCAGAGGGTAGGTCAGAGATTTAATCCTTGATCGATGTCTATGCAAGTTGGCATTAACATCGATCTATGTCTATGAGAGGCAATCAACCTCTGCATCGAGAGAAGTATTGGGATAAGAAAGGACCTAATTCTAGACGCACAAAGATTTGGAGATGGACATAGGGGTAGGGGACGTGATGCTCCAATATTGATTGGGAAAAGAAGTAGACTTAGAAAATGCTAACTAACATTACTAGCTTTGAATTGGATATAGGTGGTGATCCCTCTATTTGTATCTTGGGAGTATTGACATGACACTATGGAGCTAGTAGGATAAATACTCACGGTAGAGTGGGGACAAGTTTCATTTTTTGGACTAAGAATGTGCACATGTGGCCATGACTAAGAGCACATAATGTGCTTATGTCACAAATGATAGAGAGGTGACACAACCTAACTTTGAGCTTCCACATACCTATTGGGGAGGCTACTATTACATTGTTCGATGTCTAGAGGATGTACTGGGTGCGTATTAGAGGACTCATCCTAGAATATTGTCAAGAGGGATCGGAGCCCTATGTAGAGGCTTATTTTGGATGACCATATAACCAAATTCCAACATTTAGAAAGTGGCTTACTTGGAAGGCAAAATTGGCAGTACAACCTCAGCTACCACGAGTAGCCCTTTACATGGCTATGTTGATTGGTGGGCATATGATGCCTGATCATGTAGGACATGGATTTCCTTTAGGGTGGGCTAGGCTACTCAACAAATATTAGAGGATGAGGGTGAGAGGTTCTACTGGGGATACACCTTCCTTGGTAAGTTATATTATGATTTATACATGTGTGCTTACAAAAAGGGTAGGACCCTCAGAGCTGGTGTTACATTGTTATTAGTGTGAGCATGGGAGTATATCACTATGGTACACCCCATCAAGTTACATGAGACACAAAAGGAATATGAGCCATATGTATATCGATATAGACCACCTATCTGCTATAGAGTGACCACATAAGTTGGTCATTAGTGAAGGATCATTGTTGAGATGCAGGGATTCAACTAGACACTATATGTGGACTGCGAGACGCGGGGACACTAGGATTGACAACACCAGGACTATAGGGAGGATATATGGGAGGACATGTATTATCTGAGATATGTTAAAATGGATTTTTGGTTGATTAGGAGGATATTATATGTGATCACAGTACATTCCCTCCAGAGTCCAAAGATAGTTTCAAGCTATCCATGATGTTATTTGTGATGGATTTCCACATCCACTGGTGATTAGGGAGGTGGGCACTTTATAGGGGATCAGTACATAGACCTCCAAGGTGCATGAGTGTCTTGGTTATATATTACTAAGGTACAATGGATAGGTCAGGACAAGGTCAAGGATGCAGGTATGATGATAGATTATACTGCAAATTGACCAGTTAGACTTACCATCCCAAGATAGGTACACGAAGACAAGAAACTTGGGGGAGATTAGGATAGGGCTGGTAGGGAGGGAGATGGAGAGGATGGGAGAGGAAATGGTGGAGATAGAAGAGGTGATGCAGATGATGGAGGTTGAGGAGACACAAGGATTGCGAGATGTAGGAGGCCATGGTAGAAAGTTCCTACCCAAAGGAGGAGAGGACCAGTACAAGTGCCCATAGGAGTACCCCTAGTAGTGTCTAAATAGGAAGAACATGTAAAAGGATAGGTGGAGACATAGGTACCTTAGGCACCAGGACAGGATGCCCCAATACAACTACCACCATAGACATAAGGTCCACCATCTGGTTACATTACACAAGAGGCTCATGATATAGTGATATCAGAGATATCAAATTTCTACAGACATAGGTGGCACAACTTCAAGGATTATTGTAGGTAGAGAGCATGGGAAGATATTGCCTAGACAGTTTTGGACACCTTGTAGATTTTCATTGACTCAGGAGAGTTTATAATGATTGAGACACACATAGGTGCAGTGGAGGCCCAAGGATAGATGGATCAAATGTAGTGGGATATGGACACCATGAGACATGAACTACAGGGGGTTAGAGTAGATCAGGATCTATGGAAGAGGAGGGTTGATGAGTATAGGACATAGCAAGAGATTTTTATACAGGCCACCATAGTTCCTAGGGTGTTTTAGCTATACTAGGATGCTTTTGTGGCACATAAATGAGAATCCTGAGCTATCAAAGAGATCTAGTATTATAGGGTAAAAGCACAAAGTTGTGTCACGTTTCAAGATAACTTATTAGCACAGCTAAATTTGAGTATTTCTAACTAAAATTATTTTTTGTCAAACATATGGTCTAGCTAGATTCATTCTAGCTAAGTTAGATAAGTTCTTCACCTTTTCCAATTGGAAATATCTATTAAATGCATGTTTTATAACAATTACTAAAGAAATAAAATTATTTTAGAAAAGTGATGTTTCAATAACTCTTACTCTTTTTAATGACATTTTCTTACAAATATAAATATACCCTTTTTCAGAGCATAGAGTCAAGATTATCATCATATAATTTTTATAGTATTTTAATTAGATCTAATATATTATAATTTCAAAATACTACAAGTAGGTATTTTAACATTCGAGAACAAGATGCTTCAAAAATAGAAAAAAAATAGTAAAGCTTATCAAAAAAATTGAAAACTTATATTTAACACTAGAGGAGAGAGTTATCTTCAAGAGTGTGTAATTTATTTTCTGAATGGTGTAGATTTGATAGGGGAAATTTGGTGTGAGATGAAAACTGTCGATTTCAGGTATGTTCAACTTTGAGTAGTTATAACAGAAAAAATATACATTGAAAACTATTTTTTCTTCTTTTCTACACTAGCTATACATTTTATCTATGACATATTTTGAAATCAAAGGAAAATTGGATTATTTGCATATACTTTTATGGTGCGAACAAGACCCTCATTTTTCAGTATTTTTCAGCAAGTAAAAAATGGAGTTAAAAAATTTAAAAACTATGTGAATTCTTGTTAAAAAAAAATTTAAAAAATTATAGGCATAAACTTCATCCGCTTTTACACATTTCATTAGTTTACATCATCTCCAAATATTCAACATAAATGCCATTTTTATGTCATTAAAGTTAAAAAATTTGTGTGTTGTTGACCTTTTCCTTTATAAAAGTGTGACACAGCTTTGTACTTTTACCCTATAGACATCTTCATTATGCGGTAGTTCTAGCAGACCAAAGGGATCCTGTGTATAGTGAGAGATTTGTGACTCGGGCTATAGGTGGTGGGGTTTCTTCATAGTGTCAGTAGGTATGAGGCCACCCACGGATAAAGGGGGGGATGGGGCATCCTCTTATCCAACATCATGAGTTCTTGTCATCCATTTTGATACTCATTTTTTCTTATGTATCAGACCATATGTACAGCAGCACCTAGGTGCATGATGCATGTATGAGATGTATATTTTTCTTGTACCCTTTATGGTATTATCAATGTGCTATTTTATTCTTGTATAATGATATTATGATGGATACTAATGTACTTGTAGATTCTAGACATTATGGACTCTTATTCTTTCATGACATTTCAACATATGGTTTTGATGGTCCTATGTGTTTCATAGTACATTTTATGTGTATGTTATTAATTTTGGTATGGACTAAACACATAACTATGTTTCTAATGTGTGTGATGCAGGATGTGTGTGATTTATAATTTTATACTATATAATGATGCTAACGAGTTTATGATGTCGGTTTACGTGGATTATGTGCATATGTTTATGATGTGATAGATGAGTTATTATGGTTGTAGATGCATGAGATAATCTAAATTTCTATGTGATAGATGCATGTATTATGTATATATGATGGTTATAGATGCATTATATAGATGATTTTATATAATGGTTATATGAATATGCATAATGGATAATGTTTTTTTATGGATGACATGCAATGGATGTGATATATACGTGATGGATATTTAGATTAGGAATTTGTAATGGATTTATAATGATTAATAATTATGAGGGATAAAATCAATGGCTTATAATGATTAATGATATTGACACAGAGCTCTCCCCTATCTAGGTAGCTCAGTAAATGGTGAGGCCTTTGGTGTTACTCTGAACCCAAAGTGGGCTTAGGACAGTGCTCTAAACATTTAGAAGATCCTAAAACAAACATACTTCCACTATCCTCACTGGAGGATCCAATGTATTTAACCAGCTTGTACTCCCTCGGGCTCTAATGGTGCTTAGTTGATACTCAGTCGATACTCGGTGCCTATGTTAACTGAGTGGGTTCGATAGCTTTACCAAGTAGTTTCCTGACGCTCAGTAATGCTTACCGTAAAGTGCCTTACTGACTTTACTTTCAACTAGGAACCTACAAATTTGGTAGGGGGATGGAAAGGTTCCATACACAAATAAAATGTCTACTATGGGAGTGATTTCCACACACACACTACCAGATTTGAATAACAAGTTCAAGAGTTTAGACTTTGCCAGACTTGTAGCCTTCTGAGCGAGGTTCTAAGGTTCTAGTTTTAGATTATTACAAGAATTCTATGGAAACAAAGTATATTGAGACACCCTTTTTCAACTTGTAACAAACCTCCAGATCCTAAGATCTTAAACACAAATAACAACACTTAACAACTCCTAGTCTACTAGTCCTAATAGGACTAATTGACTCGGTTGATGAATGAAAACTTTACCAGTTGGTTGTTCAAGGTTAACCACCAATTGCAATGGTGTTGGGAATCCCAAAGAGACCAAAATATATCCTCAAATTTCTTTCATCCACCCTCGAAGTGCTTCTACCACTTCACTTCTTCATTTCCTGAACCAAGCACATAGAGATGCTTGGTCTAGAATCTGCAAATAGACTTCTCCAAACAATCCCCCTTCTTCTACACTCTTGAGAAACTAGAGTACATTTACCCTACTTTCATTTCCCAAATTTTCATGGGAGTCCCACAAAGGAAATGCAAGTTAGGGCATTTTTTACCAAAACCCTGGTCCAGGAGGGTTTCTTGAAAACCCGAAAACTTAATTCCTCTAACTTTCGACTCTGATCTTCAAACTGATTCAAACTAAAATAAATGGAGTCCTAATTCATGATATGTATCAGATCAATCAAGGTTCTCCTTTTCACTTTCATACAAATCCTTACATGCAATGTTTCAATCCAGGATTTAGAGAAAAATAGGGATCTTTTATTGATTGAATGCAAAAATTACATAGATTTTCCTTACTATTCAACACCCATTCATTTCCCATCTTCCACCCACCTGAAAGGGCTAGATGAAGACGTTCCTGAACTGATCCAACCATTTTTCAAAGTTTGTGACCGTTGGGCGGTTGTTTCACAGGTCGGTAGCAACTTTTCAAAGAAGTTACCAACAACATTTCTTGTATTTGCAACTTTTACAAAATGTTGCATTCTTGCTCCTAATGAGCCTATAGGCCTAAGCCTTGGATCCTAATGATCCTAAACATTATTGAAATAACTTAAAAAGACACCTAGGAAACCTAACATCCTAAATGTGCCTTTGGACCATAGTCAAAAACCCACAATTTATAATCACACCGAGGGTGACTAGGTCTTACAAGTTGGCTTATTAAAACTTAACCTATCAGTCAAAAAGTTGTGAAGAGTGGGGAGTGCTCCTTGGGTGCTCCTACACCATACTCTTGTGTTTTAAAAACTCAAGTCCCACTTGAGAGTAATTTTTTAACTGAATTTCCATGCTTGTTGATACACACTTCACTCATCCATGTAGCATCAATGTCTGGTAACCCCTTCCATTTAACCAAGTAGTCTTTATAGGTCTTCTTCTTGGTTTGTTTGACAACTTTAGAGTCCAGAATATTTTCCAACTGTAAAGGTTGGCTCGGTGGTAAGTCCTTTATCCATTTGGCCTGTTTGTCTTCAATATCCTGCAAAGTGTCATTAGATCCTGCATCACCCTTAAAAGGAGTGAGATCACAAATGTTAAAGATAGGAGAAATAGAAATAGTAGGGGGTAAAGAAATTTCATAAGCATTGTCCCCAAATTTATGAAATATTTGACAGGGACTGATCTTCCTTGTCTACAATTTGGTATGTCCCCTAGGTAGCCTTGCCTTATTTAGGTATGCCCATACTTGATCTCCTACTTTGAAAGTAACATGTCTCTTTTTTTTGTCTACTTGTTCTTTGTACTTTGCAGTATTCTGACTCAATGTATCTTGGACTTGATCATGAATCTATTTGATCCATGCTGATAGTTCTTCTCCCTGTGCACTGACTTTAAAGTTAGTTGGTAACTCTCTTATTTCCATGACTCCTCTTGGATGGAGTCCATAATTCACTTGGAATGGTATCTTCCCTATTGACCGGTTTATTGAATCATTGAAAGAAAATTTTTCTTGTGGAAGGATAGCATCCCAAGTCTATCCATACTATTTTGTTAGACACCTTAAAAGGTTGCCTAATGATCTATTTACAATGTCAATTTTCCCATCGGTTTATGGATGGTATGTAGAACTGAATGATAGATTTGTCCCCAACTTTTTCCAAAGGGTTCTCCAAAAGTGCCCTTGGAATTTCACATCTCTGTCAGAGATAATGGATGTTGGTAATCCATGAATTCTGACCACTTCTTTCAAAAATAAGTTAGCAATATGTGAAGCATCATTAGAAACTTTACAAGGAACAAAGTGTGTCATTTTGCCAAATCTGTCAACTATAACAAAGATACTATCAAATCCTTGTTTGGTTCTTGGAAGTCCTAAGACAAAATCCATACTCACATTGTCCCATGGTTTCATTGGAATTGGTAGTGGTTGATAGAGACCCTGATTGGTTCTAACTCCTTTAGCACTTTGACAAATAGTGCATGATTCAACAAACTTTCAGACATCAGTCGGTAACCAAGGCCAATGATAGTTTCTCCTTACAAGTTTAAGTGTCTTATCTATGCCAAAGTGACCTCCTAGTTTTCCACAATATTTTTGTCTAACCAGATTCTCTCTCATGGAGCATTTAGGAATACAAAGTTGACCTCCTTTGAACAAAAGGCCATCCTACAATAAATATTTAGAATAAGAAGTATTATATGCATCTGATGGAGTAGAGAAAACCTAATAGATATCACTGAAATCTAAATCATCCTTGTATAGGTGTTTGAGAGCATCAATCCATTTGCTTTGTACTTGCACTTCCTCAACCAAATTTACTTTTCTACTAAGAGAATCTGCTACTTTTTTTGAAGTTCCTTTCTTATGTTTTATGGAAAATGTGAATGCTTGGATTTGTTCAACCCATTTCATATACTTGCAGCTTAGCTTGTCCTGACTATTCAGAAAACTCAAGGCATGATTATCTGTAAAGACAATAAATTCTTTAGGAAGCAAGTAGTGCCTCCATTTCTTGAGGGCTTGAACCATCACATACAATTCCAAGTCATATGTGCTATATTTATTCTTTGCTTCATTTAGTTTTTCAGAGAAGAAAGCCACTGGTCTTCCATCCTGACTGAGGACTATGCCTATGGCCAGATTGCTAGCATCGGTCTCCACTGTGAACAATTTGTCGAAGGTCGGTAGTGCCAAAATGGGATATTGTGCTACTCTTTCCTTAAAGTATTTAAAATCTTCATCTGCTTGTGTTGTCCACTGGAACTTTTTTTTTCTACCACCCTTGATGGTATCAAGTAAAGGTGCACAAATGTGACTGAAATCTTTGATAAATTTCCTATAAAAGGTAGTCAATCCAGTAAAGCTCCTAACTTCTCCTAGAGTCTTTGGTATGGTCCAATTAATGATAGCCTCTACCTTTTTAGGATCCATTTTCAATGTGCCCTTTGAGATAACAAAACTCAATAATATCAACTCTTGTTGCATGAATGTACACTTTTCTAAGTTGATAGATAGTTTCTTCTCATGTAGTTTTTGGAGAACTTGCTCCAAATGTCTCATGTGTTCCTTTATAGTCCTACTAAAGATTAAGATGTCATCTAAATAGACCACCATAAACTTTCCTATGAAATCTTGGAGCACTTCATTCATTAATCTCATGAACATGCTAGGAGCATTGCTAAGGCCAAATGGCATCACAAGCCATTCATACAATACTTCAGTGGTTTTGAATGTAGTTTTCCACTCATCATCGGGCCTTATCCTTATATGATGGTAACCAGATTTAAGGTCAATTTTTTAGAAGTAACATGCTCCTCCAAGTTGGTCTAAAAGATCTTCAATCCTGGGTATAGGGAATCTGTATCTGATTGTAATTTTGTTTATTTCCCTGGAGTCAGTGCATAGTCTCCATTTTCCATCCTTTTTAGGGGCCAAAACACTCAGGACTGCACAAGGGCTAAGACTCTTTTGTATGAGTCCTTTAGTCAACAATTCACCGACTTGTCTAGTGACTTTGACATTCTAATCAGGAGTGAGTTTATAAGAAACTTTATTGGGTAGGGAAGCACCTGGGATAAAAATCTATTTGGTGACAGATATCCCTCAATGGTGGGAGTTCATCTAGTGTGTCTCCTGCAACTATTCATTTGTACTTCTACAGTAGACTATCTACTTATTTTAGTACTTCGTTGTGCACTATCTTTTCCTTTGGTTTAAGGACTAGGGAATATCCTACCTCAGAATCTTGAATATTACTTATCATCTCTTGTTCTCCTACAAGCATGACTAACTGTTATTTTGGTTTTTCTTATGGAGGATCAGGGAGAGGGAGCAGATTGTATTTGTGACCATTTTGAATAATTTGGTATTTGTGTGTGAGTCCATCATGTTTAGCCTATAGATCATATTTCCATGGATGTCCTAACAAAAGGTGACATACATCCATATCTACAACATCACAAAGGACTCTATCCTTATAGTCGTTAATAGAGAAATCTACCCAAGCTTATTCATTTATGAGGGTTTGTTGCCCTTTTGTAAACCAAGATACATGAGATGGGTTTGGGTGGGGTATCTTTTCCAATTTTAATTTATCTACCATTTCTCTAGATACAATATTTTTAGTAGAACTAGAATCAATTACTAACTTGCATACCTTTCCATGGCTCTTGCAGTTTCTTCTGAAAAGACTTTTTCTTTGGGGAGGTTCCACCAGTACTGGTACTTGGATCAAAGTCCTCTTCATCATGAGGCTTACTCCATCTTCTCCCATACAGTCTCTCACACTGTCAACATCATCTTCTTGTACTAGGTTGGCTCTTCTTTTGCCTTGGTTATTCTACTTGTCTCTGTCTGGACACCTATTGGTGTAGTGCCCTGTCTGATTGTAGTTATAACATCTGATTTGTCCATTGTTTCTTCCCCCATTTCTACCTCTATCATTTCCTCTTCTACCTTAGTATCCACCTCTTGAACTACTTTCCCCTTGGGTGTTATCCTTATTAGATTCTCCTTGTGGTCTATTGTTCTGTCCTCTTCCTCCAAAGTTTCCTCTACCTCTTTCATTCTTATCTTTTCCTCTACCACTCTGCACATTCCTCCTTCTGAAATTTTCTTCAACTTTTAATTCCAATTGATAGCATTCATTTACTGTGGTAGGGCTTATCAAACTATGTTCATCTTGAATTGAGACCCTTAGGCCTTGCATATACTGAGCAAGCTTTACACATTCTGGTTCAGCGAGATTGGATTTCATCACTAATCTCTGAAATTCTTTGGTATAGCTAGAGATGTCCATATCTTTCTGTCTTAGACTCATTCTTCTTTACTGAAGTTGGACTTCATAATCTTTAGGGACATAAGTTTCCCTAAGCAGGGCCACCATCTTCTTCCAAGTGGTGACTAGATTCTTTCCATTCTTCACTCTATCATCTTGAGCGAAGTTCCACCATGTGAGTGCAGAGCCTTTGAGCTTTGACTTAGCAATCTTCACCCTCTGATTCTCAAGGATGTCTTCATAATAAAAGAAACTATTTAGGGCATCCACCCAATCCATTATAGCATCTAGGTCCATCTTCCCATTGCATGTAGGCAACTCAAGCTTGGCATCCATGGTTCTCCTCTCCATAGATTTTAGAGTCTTCATAAGTAGCCTCTGGCCTGTAGGACATTCTTCTTCCTCCTGATCAAGGGGTTCTTCATCACTCCTTACTTATACATCATCATAGTTTCCACTACTTCTCTTCTAAAGCTCTTCCCTTAGCCTGTCCATTTCTTGCCTCATTTGTTGCATCTTAGTGTCTCTCTGATCATCATGTTGTGTCCTTTGCTCCTTCAGGTATCTTACTATCTCTTCGTTGGTCATCCTTGATGACAATCCTCCTTCATCTTCTCCTTCCATGGTGTTGGTATATCTTTACCCTAAGGATCTTAGGTGCTTTGATACCACTTGATGTAGAGCTCTCCCCTATCTAGGTAGCTCGGTAAATGGTGAGGCCTTTGGTATTACTCTAAACCCAAAGTGGGCTTAGGAGAGTGCTCTACACCTTTAGAAGATCCTAAAACAAACATACTTCCACTATCCTCACTGGAGGATCCAGTGTCTTTAACCGGCTTGTACTTCCTCAGGCTCTACTGGTGCTCAATTGATACTCGGTTGATGCTCGGTGCCTATGTTAACCGAGTGGGCTCGGTAGCTTTACCGAGTAGTTTCCTGATGCTTAGTAATGCTTACAGCAAAGTGCCTTACTGACTTTAATTTCAACTAGGAACCTAAAAATTTGGTAAGGGGATGGAAAGTTTCCATACACAAATAAAATGTCTACTATGGGAGTGATTTCCACACACACACTACCGGATTTGAATAACAAGTTCAAGAGTTTAGACCTTGCCAGACTTGTAGCCTTCTAAGCGAGGTTCTAAGGTTCTAGCTCTAGATTCTTACAAGAAGTATATGGAAACAAAGTATATTGAGACACCCTTTTTTGACTTGTAACAAACCTCCAGATCCTAAGATCTTAAACACAAAGAACAACACTTAACAACTCCTGGTCTACTATTCCTAATAGGACTAATTGATTCAGTTGATGAATGAAAAATTTACCTGTTGGTTATTCAAGGTTAACCATCAATTGCAATGGTGTTGGGAATCCCAAAGAGACCACAATCTGTCCTCAAATTACTTTCATCCACCCCCAAAGTGCTTCTACCACTTCACTTCTTCATTTTATGAACCAAGCACATAGAGATGCTTGGTCTAGAATCTACAAACATACTTCTCCAAAAAATCCCCCTTCTTTTGTGCTCTTGAGGAACTAGATTAAATTTCCCCTAATTTCATTTCCCAACTTTTCATGGGAGTCCCACAAAGGAAACACAAGTTAGGGCATTTTTTACCAAAACCCTGGTCTAGGAGGATTTCCTGAAAACCCAAAAACTTAATTCCTCTAACTTTTGACTTTGATATTCAAACTAATTCAAAAAAAAGAAATGGAGTCCTAATTCATGATATGTGTTAGATCGATCAAGTTTCTCCTTTGCACTTTTGTACAAATCTATACACGCAATGTTTCAATCCAGAATTTAGAGAAAAATAGTGATCTTTTATTAATTGAATGCAAAAATTACATAGAGTTTCCTTACTGTTCAACACCCATTCATTTCCCATCTTCCACCTACCTAAAAGGGCTATATGAAGATATTCCCCAATGGATCCAACCATTTTTCAAAGGTTGTGACCATTGGGTGGTTGTTTCATAGGTCAGTGGCAACTTTTCAAAGAAGTTGTCGACAACATTTCTTGTATTTTGCAACTTTTACAAAATGTTGCATTCTTGCTCCTAATGAGCCTATAGGCCTAAGCCTTGGATCCTAGTGATCCTAAACATTATTGAAATAATGTAAAAAGACACCTAGGAAACCTTACATCCTAAATGTGCCTTTGGACCATAGTAAAAAACCCATGCTTTATAATCACACCGAGGGCGACTAGGTCTTACAAGTTGGCTTATTAAAACTTAACCTATCAGTCAAAAATTTGTGAAGAGTGGGGAGTGCTCCTACACCAAATATGGAGAAAAATGACTTAATAATTGCATAAATAAATGCACCTAATGAACCTTAATACATAACTAATGAAATGAACCCTAGTAAATAGGTGGATTAAGGAAATGAATGATGGAATGGATCTAATGAATAATAATGCAACTTAATGCATTTAACCAATGTATCCTAATGCAATGAGTATGTATTCAATGAAATTAATTAATCCTAAGATGTAATAGATCTAAAAATGAACTTAAGATGAGACATGCAAAAGATAATGTAACTAGGTGATAATGATGGATCAAGTAGGTGCAATTAATAAATGAAAGGAACTATTAACTAAATGCAATTTTAACAAATGCAACTAATGCAATGAACCATGTAATTAACCATGGAAAAATTTAATGAGATGAGGACTCCTAAATGAGACACATGTTCTTGTGTGTGTCAACATAACGTGTGTGATCATTTAGCTATCTAGGAGGGGGAGAATAAACAAAAACCTTTCCAAAACAAAAACAAAAATGTAATATGTACAATGAATCTAACTAAATGCATCCTAACTAAATGATTTGTGGGATTATATTATGTTTATGTTGGAGAACACGTCATGGTTTGATATTGTAAAATAAGGTATGCACCATGTGTAGAAAAGATAGATGTCATTGTTCCTTTGTGTGGACTAGAATCTCAAATAGATTTAGGGACATAGATGTATACTATCCATTCATGATGAGACCAATGTAATGATACTCATGGGGAGGTTTAGCACACCCAAATATTTTTATGGTACGTGTATAAACCCTACCCCAAGTGAGGCATGCATAATCATAACTACATATCTAACAAAAATGCACTAAAAATATCACAGATAGATCATACCACAAATGGTGCATATGTCAATATACACCACTCATAACATACAAAGTTATTGAAGATTGAGGTAGTTATGAGTAGGTTTCATTAACACAAAAAGATAAAAACAAAAGAAAGACCTTATGACCAAGTGGTCATTCAATCTATAGTTCTTGCCATGAACAGGATTGGGTTGATGGATTTGTGATGCCAACCTAGGAAGGATACATCCTGAAGGGAAATGATTGATTGATTGACTGATAAAATGGACATTCACTGGAAATAGATGTAAAAGGAATGATAGCTCAAAAATTTGATCTCAAAATAAATTTTGATAAAAACTTTCATGATCAATGTGTCTAGGGAAAATTCTTTGTACTGGGATTCTGATTGTGAATCCTTATTATGGTTATGAACAATGCCTAGTGGGGAGGGGTTGGCAGAATGCATACAATTATGAGATAATATGAGTGGAATGGAACTAGGTAGGATTCCTGCATAGACATGGGACTGGAGGGAAGAATCTAAAAATGAAATGAAATGAGGTGGAATTTACTGGAATTTATAATGTACCTGATAGATGATGGATCTGAATCTACTACGTATGGTGCCTGAAATAGGTTTTCACCATGGTACTTATCCAGAGTGCTTGATTACCAAGTTTTCACTCCTGGATGATTTATTTGTCTTGATCTTTTTTATTTTATTTTTTTGGTATCATCGAGGTGCCTATTTGCCAAGTTTTCACCAAGATTATAATTTTTTCAAGACTTTTTTTTCTTTTTAGATTTCTTCAGGATCTTTTTATTTTATTTTTTTGGATTTGTGTTGATTTATTTTTTTCACTACTTTCCTCTGTATAGGAACTCTACTAATGAATTATGCATAGAAATTAATCAAATGTTGAATTTGTAGGATCAGGGAGCCAAATTTAACTGTGACCACCTATGGTCCCAACCAATTAGGTTCAAACTTTTCTTTCTTCTCATAGCTCTGGAGGTTATTCACATTGTATTGGAGGACCAAGTCACCAACGTCAAACTCACAAGGTTTGACCTTCTTGTGGAACTTCATGCACATGCAATTTTGATACACATGAAGGTGGTTCAAGGTATTGAGGCATCTTTCATCGAGGATTTGTAGCTCTTGCAAGAGAGAAACTTGGTATTCATCTTCTGACATCAGATTCTTCAAAGAGATCCTAAGGGAAGGGATCTTGATTTCAATGGGGAGGACAACCTCAGTGCCATAAACAAGGGCAAATGGAGTGGCTCTAGTGGGGGTATGAATAGAAGTGTGGTAGGCCCAAAGGGGAAGGTTTAGTTGCAAGTGCCAATCACGGCCAGTGTCATCAACTATTTTCTTGAGTATTTTTAAGATGGTTTTATTTATAGCCTCAGCTTGACCGGTTCCTTGCGGAAAGTACTTGGAATAACAATGTTGAGTGATGTTGGATTTCTTACACAGTTCTGTGAAATCCTTGTTCTTGAAGGGGGACACATTGTTTGTTAGGATTTACTGAGCAATGCCAAAGAGATAGATGATGTAGTTCAAAATGAACTTTAAAATCTTTTTTCTAGTGGTATAAGTGAGGGGGATAGCTTCAACCCACTTAGTAAAGTACTTTGTAGAGGAAATGATGTATTTGTGGTCATTGAAGGTCAAATCCCCAATGGGATAATACCCAAGATGTGATGGCAGGTTGGAGATCTTAGGCTAGTGCATGTATCAAATCTCCATGCTGCTAAAAAGGAACACACTTCTTCACAAAATGGTATACATCCTACTCCATGGTTGGACAATAGTATCTAGTGTGCAACAACATTTTTACCAAGGTCATTCCAGTGGAATAAGCTCCACAGATTCCTTGATGCACCTCCTCTAAGGTTGTTTTTGCTTCATCTAAATTCAGACACCTCAGAAGAGTTATGTCAAATTAATTTCAAAAAAGGGTATCTTCAAGGATCATATAATGAGAGGTTCAGTGGATAAAGGTCTTGCATTGGTTAGGTGTCAGGGTGAGTGGGATGATTCCATCTTTAAAATAGGAATAAATTTCTTGGTACCAGGGAGAATCATGACCAATAATTTCACACAACATATCAGCCTGTGATTGGTCATAGGTAGGGACCATAAGGTTCTCAACAAGAAATTAACACCGTGATCTATTTTTCAGCATAGATATCAGGGATGAAATAGTGGTCATTTGATAAGCTTTTTTTTATCTCTCTTGGGATCTACTAAAAGAATATATCTATGAATTTTTGTTTTAGATCTTAAACCTCATCCTTCATTTGATATTAATCATTAACTTGTTTGATAACTAACTGAGAGTCACCAAGGATAAGTAGGCTAGAGATTCTCCATTTGATAGCTTAACAAAGCCCTGTTACCAAAGCCTCATATTCTATGATGGTGTTTGTGCATGCAAATTGTAACTAATAGGATTTAGGAATGAGATCCCCTTGTGGTGTCACAAAAACTATGCCTACCCCCAATCCTTTCTCTGTATAGGATCCATCAAAGTATAATTTCTATTGTATGCTAAAGATAATGATCATAATGAACTCATCTAGAAAATTTGTGATGATAGGATGGTCCTCTTGAACAGGAGCTTCTTCAAGCTGATCTACAATCACTTATCCCTTAATGGATTTTTGATCCACATATACTATGTCAAACCCACTAAGAACCATAACCCATTTGGTAGTGCATCTAGTAAGAGTATCCTTAGACAATAGATACTTAAGTGGATCAAACTTTGCAACAAGTTGTATCATGTGATTAAGAATGTAATGGCACAACTTATATGTGCAAAATACAATGACCAAAAAAGATTTATCAATAGTTGTATAGTTTAATTCCTAACCCACCAGAGTTATACTGAGGTAATAGATTGCATGCTCTTTCCTATTATCATCTAGTTGTACCAAAAGAGCCCCCGGTGCAACTTCAGTAGCTATTATGTACAAAATTAAAGTTTGGCCTGGAATAGGTGGGACCAATACTGAGGGATTAGCTAGATACTCTTTTAACTATTCAAATTCTTTTTGACATAGTAAATCCTACTGGAACTTGACATCTTTGTGCAATAGGTGATAAAATGGATGTACTTTATCTTCTATCTATGATATGAATCTTCAGATAGATTGAATTATGCCTTGTAAATTGTGCAATTATTTCAATTTTTTAGGGGGTGCCATGTATAAGATAGCTCTCACTTTCTTTAGATCCACTTCTATGCCTCTATGAGATATAATGTAACCTAACAATTTTCCTGATTAGATACTGAAGATATATTTCTTGGGGTTGATTTGAACCTTGTATTTCTCCAATCTTTTGAATATGGTAATGAGGATGGAAATGTGCATTTCTCATGTTTTAGACTTTCCTAGAATAGCATCCACATAGTCTTCCATGATGAATATGTAAACGGTCATGGAAGATTGTAGTAATTGTGTATTGATATATTTCTCCTACATTTTTAAGGACAAAAGGCATGACCTGATAATAAAATATACCCTAAGGGGTAGTAAATGTGGTTTTATGTTGGACTTTCACTACTATTATGATCTGATTGTATCTAGAAAATTCATCCATGAGGGACTCCATTTCATCTCCGACCGTCAATTCGACTATGATGTCAATATTTAGTAGTGGAAAATCATCCTTAGGACATGCTAGATTCAAGTCTCTGAAATCAATACAAATACAAATGCCCCCAACAAGTTTTCCTACTATTATAATGTTGGAGACCCATTTAGGATAATCAATAGGTCTGATGAATTTTCAATTGAGCATCTTCTCAATTTTTTCTTTGACTAATAAAGCAACCTTTGGATGCATCTTTCATAACTTCTACTTAACAGGTTTATCCTTTGGATTAGCAACAAGATTGTGTAAAACTACGTTTGTATCCCATCTAGGCATATCTTTGTAGGTCTGGGAAAAATTGATCTATGCTTTCTTAAGGAAGTCGATCACATCTTTTCTTTCTCTTTCATTGAGTGAAGTTGCGATATAGGTGATCTTTGGATCCTCTTATGTACCAAGGTTGATGGCTATTGTATCTTCTATCAAGATAGCTAATTTTCTGGTAGAAAAGATATGAATGAAAAGTTAATGTATCCCTCCTCTAATGCATCATGGAAGTTTTCACTAGAGGATATGTCCTTTATTTTATCATTTTCTTCATCTGTAGGTTATTCTAGGAGGTTTTCACAAGGGGATGTTTTATTATTTTTCTAATTTTTATTTTCTTTTTCCATTTTGCAGTTAAGATCATTGACCTGGCTACATAAGTGGGCTTTCTCTTTGTAGTAAATTTGATGCTCTTAGTCTTGAATATCCTTAAGTCCAAATATTGATAATATTTCCTTGTTTGAATCACATATGTCCAAAGAAGGTGGTGAATATTGTTGGTCCTAGTCAATTAGTTCAAGTTTCTTAAGGGGTGGTTCGGGAGATGAAATGTCGACTTCTATAATGACAAGGATACATGTATAGTTTCCAAGGTCATCTTCAATGTAATAGAAAGGTACTTTGAAGAATTTATTTTCAGTGTCTAAATCGGATTTGAGAAAATAATAGTCCTTCACGAATTTCATCTTAGTTTCTAAGGAGCCCAATCCTCTACCATGGGGTAGCCTTTTTCTTTGATGATTGTTTTTCTTCCTATTTCATTTTCTTCTAGGATGGTACCATGATATCCCATGATTTCATCAATGGGAGGGGCCTTTATACACTTAACTTTAGGGAAGGTTACTGGTTGTTCTTCTTCATCCTTATAGATTCAATCTAGAATGTCATACTCTATGTGTTCATCTGCTAAGGATCCCTAGCATTCAAAGGTGGTCTTGTTACATATCATGGTATCTTTCACTCCTGAGGGAGATAAATGTGAAGGCTTACCATAAGATATAGTAGATAAGGGGAGTTGTCCAATACACATAGAATTATCAAATTTATATTCTCCCATGCCCTGATTAGTAAATTGTACCTTCTTTGTTTTTTCTTTAGTGACTTTCTCTTTACCTTGAGTTTTATTTGAGGAGATTTCAAAGGTCAATTCAGTATCTTCAGAGGAATGTTTTTCGATTGGTTGGCCATATTCAATCAAAGAATAGTAGTTTTATTGTTTTCCTTCCAATCTCTTGCAATATTGGAAGGGTTCTAGATCTCCATGATTGATAGTATATAGAAGGAACACCTTTAATAGTGTGTATCCATGGTCATCCCAAGAGAATATTATACGACAGGTCTAGGTCATGTTCATGACATGTTTTCTTAATTAGGGTTAATCCCACTTGCATAGGGAGTTTTATCAAACCTTTCCTCTCCCTTTCTCTATCATCATATGCTTTTATTTTTTATTCTCTTATTTGCATCAAGAAGGTCCTCAAAAAGACCAATGTGCCAGATCATGTTTAATGTACACAAATTTAGACCGGTTCACCATCTATAAGGACACATTTTATTTTATTGGAATGTATTTTGGCTTCAATATGAAGTGCATTATTATGATAAAGATCAAGACCAAAAAAATATTTGTAAGTAAAGACTAAGTATTGTAGGTATTGTTGTGCAGCTAGATTTCCAATCAGGGCTTTAAATTGAGAAGTGTTGATATTCTTAGGAACACGTGATTCGGTAAGAGTATTTTCAAGAACTTCTTTATGGATGGTGGATGTGTGGAGAAGCTCAAGGATGGATATTTGTGTAGGGGTCTTCACTATTGGATTAATAATAGAAAGTTAAGTATTGAGAGGGGAGGGGTGAATCATTACTCCAAAAACTTTTATCAACTTATTTTTACCTATTTACCGATTTATAAACTTTATATACATCGCCATAAAACATATAAATTAAAACATAAAAACATAACTCATAACACCATGATTTTGGTCTCACAAAAACCCTTGGTTAGAGGGAAAAACTTTGGTGGGGATGGTACCCACAATCCTTCACTATTGTAGTAAAAAGGTTGCTCGATTAGAGGTACTTCTGATAGCTTACCACGTTAAGACTACATACCCTGTTAGGAGTACAAAAGACTTATGCAGCCTACCTTGCTAAAGGATTTTACAATCTCTAATCTAAGAGATGTACACTTTTAAAGGATTTACAAAATAAGACCTATTAGGGCCTACCCTGTAAAGGGATTTTACAACTCTGATTACAATACAATTTAGTACTAAAAATGTTTGTAGTAATGCATCAACATATGCTTGTCAGACTCAATGTCTCGGTAACATTTTACATCATTATGCATTTCAATCACAATTCAACTTTAGTACTCAATAGACTCAAATCTAATTCTCATTCACAGTTCTTCTCTAACTGTTCTGTTACTTGGTAGCTTCACATCACCATAACATCAGCTTCGCATTCTCTTTGATTCTGCTCAACATCTCTCTAGCTCTTTGTATATTTTGATCTTCATACATTGATCCTTTTATATTTGATCTAGAAGTAGTGGAAATGTTCTAGATTCTTCTCCTTAAATAGAGCTAGCATTGGTTTCATTTCCAATGTCTATATTCCTCTTAATTTCCATTGGTGGATCTTACCTTGTAATCATGCACAATCATCTTTTTTTATATCTCCAATGTTTTACCAAACGATCTTCTTTCAAAATATGTAAAATATTTTATGCTCGGTGTCCAGATTTAATGTATCTATTATAATCTCTTATGTCTTCCTATGTTACTTGGTAACACATTTTTTTCTTGTTCAATAACATGTATGCTAGGCTCGGGAACTATCTTTCAATGCTCGATGTTTGCCTTTCTCTACTTGGGTCTTGTCACTTATTTTCCTTTACCAAAACTGTCTTAGCCTTTACCAACTAAATTTGACAATGCAATATGACTTTAACAAAACTAATGACAAAAAAATAACTCCTTAGGAGTATCAATCTACCCCTTTGGCATTAGTTTGGAATCTTTGTTAAAAACTTCGAAGTCATCAAAATTTTGACCATGTATAAACTCTCGATATAACTTATAAATCCATAACTCCTCATAAATAATTAACTCTTTAAATCCCCATGTGACAATACTTGCTATATAAAAATATATATATCTCTATCCCCCTTTTTTGACAAATATGCCAAAAACAAATTTACTTATTGGGATTTGGTGGTGGAATCTTATCAAAAATATATTGATATCTCTTCTTGTCATCTTCCAAGGATGTCTCCCATGATTCCTTTAGTGTTTTCAACACAAAAATTTCTTTACCAATGTCATCTAAAAGTCCAATCATATTATCCATAGCACAGATGTCAAGGGTATTCACCAATTCCTTTGCCTTATGTATATATTTTTGTAAGGATTCAATTTGGGGAATAAAAATTGCTTGCATCTCTGGAAGTTACAGTCTTATCTTGTTCTCTAATTTTCTTATCTCATGTTGCATTCCCATTAAATGTTTCAGCCTCTGGTAATAAACTTGAAATGTTATAGGCTTGTTTTTTACCTTCATTAGCTGCTAAGTTGGCTTTTTCTCAATAAATTCATCCTTCTTTTTTATATCCTCAACAAAATTTGATATCAAAGAAATCTTTTGAAATAATGAGAGAATATCATTCAACTTGGTTTCCAATCTGATAATCAACTCTGAAAGTGATACCTTATCCAATGCAATAGATTGTAGTAAATCTTCAATAATTTTATTTTCCATGTTCTTCCTGTGCATTTTAATTAAATACTCGATGGTCTTTATACTAAGTTATTTTACTTGTTTAACCAATTCTTCTAGTTGACTAAGTAGGCTTCCCTTCTCATTTACATTAGCATCAAGAACAATTTCTTGCAGTATATCCTTAACACTTGCTAGAACTTTTGTCTTTTGTTTCTTTGCTAGAATTTTATCTTGGGCTTCTTTCATCTTTAGTAGATCTCTGAATTCAAATAGTTCTTTAGGTTTTAGTGAGGAGATATCTACCTCTGGTATTACAATTGGTTGGCTTAAGTCAACTTTTATTTTTTCATGCTTCTTTTCTTTGACTTTTTCTTCTTAATTTGTATACTTTCACCAGTAGAAAACTTTGGGGAACGTGATGCCTTTATTGCATCAGATGTAGTAGAAGTAGTGGTATCTTTAGTTCTCTCTTCTCTTTCTTCTTCTTGCTTTTCTTCCTTCTTTTCTTTATGTTTCTCCTCTTTCTTCTCTTCTTCTTTATCCTCTTCCTTCTCCTTTTCTTGCTCCTTCTCTTTTTCCTACTTGTCTACATTTTTTTGTTGTTTGGACGTCTTGGTAGAAATGACATGCTCTATATTTTTCTCGGTCTCTTTATTGTCCTTGATTACCTTTTGTTATGTCTCCTTTACCTGTTCGGTAGTTTTCTCATTTGCATCAATAGGGATCTCTTTAACAACTTCATAAATAACCTCATGAATCTCAGGAATATCATATACATGTTCTAGAACTAGATCATCATCAATCAAATTAGCAGTAGCAACATCATCAATTTTCATTTCTTCGATGTCCTCTTCCTCGGTGACCATGACATCTTCATCATGTCTGATTTCTTTTGTTGGATCTTTGTTAGTGATGTCCTCAATAATCACTTCATCTTTTTCTAGTGTCAAATCAATAGGATCTGACTTACCTTTTTATGTCTCAGTCTTGGTTAACTAGTCAAGAAAGAAGATCTTTCTCCATATATCATCAATTTTCTTTTGTACTACTTCCATCTCTCTGACCATGATCCTTAGTGATCTATTTTTTACAAGAAATCTTTTTGAGTGCTCTTACAATGATTCCTTGATCTCTAGTACTAAAAAATTAGGTACAGTTATTGATAGGGATCTTTCCATCATTTTTTTAAGAATTCATTGCATATTTCCATTTTGCATCTATTTTCTTGTATAGATCATCAAGTAGTCGGTTGGCAACTTCAATAGGTATTGTCCTAAATTTATGCAATATGAAGACAACTGCCTCCTCTATATTTTCCTTATCTTCATCACTCCTTTTTTCATACTTGGCATATTGAATTCCTATAAAACCTCCATAATTCTTAATATTCTCAATAAACTCATCTAAGTTTTTCAGTTTTGGGGGCTGGTTTTGCACAACTTTGAATTTTCTCAAGTCTTTAGACTTAGTTTCAATGTCTTCTTGCAATTTTAATTTTCTTCTTGATCTATTTGATGTTTTTTTCTCTCACATATGTTTTAGGCTTCGGTAGCTCTAACTCGGGTTTCCTCTTCTCCCTCAGTGTAGAAGTAGACCTTGTTAATGGTCTTGTTTCATTAGGGCTCAATGATTCCTTTTTCACTTTATTTTTCTTCCTCTTAAATTTAGAAGGACCTGCCTCATCTTCTTCAACACTAACTCCAAGATTTTCTAATAAATTACTGATCATTCTTCTTGTTTTTCTCTGAGCCTTAGGTATCAATATACCTAGTTTTATCATTTCTTTCACATCCTCATTTTTCCCATACCGATTAGCTCTCTTATAGACAAGTTTAGCTAATAGGGCTTCAATTTTCTATGATGCAATATGAATATTGTTTCCATAGCCCATTGGATATAGACAAATATTCCTTGGCTCCATAGCTTTCACAATGCATGTGTCAGTATCCACTTCAAAACATATGGAATCTCGGTGTCTTTCCACTAACTGAGGTGGATTTCTGGTGCATTCTTATTTGAAACTTAGTAAAATAATCATTCATTGCAATATCAAATTTATCTCCTAAACTTTGAATGTACTCATTGATCTGATATATAATCAGTTTCTTCACATTCCAAATTACATTACCGATTGAAGGAAAGAAGTTTTAAAAGTATAAAAATATACATACCAATAGTGAATCGAACTTTAAAGTGTTGGTCTTTGATTTCCAAATAGTGTTGATATTGTCATCAAATTGCTTCAGGAGGATCTCACATAGATCAATCTTCATATCCTTTTTAACAATTTTGTAGGCTAAATCCACAGATCCACATGGTACAGTGTCCACTAGAGAGGATTGGAAGATTCGGTAAGAAATGACATTACATGTGAATCTTAATTTGGGATCTTCTATAGTTGATAATTTAAGACCTCTTCCATCCCATTTAGCTTGTGTTAGCTCACACAACTTGTTTTTTTCTATTTGCTTATTTTCCTTTGGTATGTCACTGATTGGGTATCCGGTAACAATAAAAACATCTTTTTTGATCTTGACTAGTTGATTGAGCCACATAAACTAGTCATGAACTTGGCTTAGCACAATTCTCATCCACTCAATCTTGAATACACTCGGTATATGTAGGGCATACATTAAACCCTTAGTCTTGTTGGCTCTTGGTTTACCAAGATTTTAACTACCTTTATTAATGTAGAGATATATCTATGGGATAGCTTACTTCCCACAATCAGTACATTCATACAAGAACAAGGACCAATGAACAAATCACGAAGGCTTTCTACACTTTGAACTCTGCAAGCAAGTGCACCTAGGATTAGGATCACTTAATTTCACCTTTTCACTAATCCTCACAAAGTAGACATGTGCCCATAATACTTCTTGTTATCTGTGACATAAAGGGATAGGATGTGAAGCTAAGAACACTATCAAGTTACTTACAAATAAAGCAGGGGCTATTGATATTAAGTCCACAACTACTGACTTAAAGGTTTAGAATTTGATTTGTTTTATGGGTAGAACTGATAGACAAGAATAAACATCTATTAGATAAAGTGTCTGTGATCAGTCTCTTATCCATTGGGCATATTCAGAAACAATTCCTCACTATATTGTTGATACTTATCATTCACCTTGCAAATGAAAATCAAATGATAATCTCACTACTTACATATATCCTCCTTAATACTCTGCAGTTATGTTAGGTTATATCATGCATTTACTTTGCTTTTCAAGTTAATAGCAAAACATATCAAAACATACAACACTTATGTTTGTAGCTATTGATCTTGAAGTGATCAACTCACAAGATAATAGGAAATTACAAACTATTAAACAGCAGACAAGATTCTGAGCTATAATGGAAATCCTAATATTAGTTGCCAAACATATACAGGAGTGAGTTACTAAAAATAGAATACTCCACAAATGAATAAGAGAACTATAGATTTCATTAATATTTTTGTGAAATAGAGAGGTTACAGACCTCTTCTACCAATCCTTGGATGCAAGCCTATAGAACTGAGTCTATCTTTGGTCTCTTGCAAAATGATTCCTTTTTCAACCCTGGAAAGAAGTCCTTCTAAATGACCTTGCGAATCCTTTTATATGAACAAGGATTTCTACAAGCTTAGGGTCATTTAGGGCACAAATAGGGAAAAAATGCCAACTACTACAACATAAAATTAGGAAATAATTTATTACATAAGTGATAGGGAGAAAGATCTTAATTAAATAAGTGATAGGGAGAATGATAAACTTAAGCACCCAGGACTAACCTTTCAATGACCTTGACTTAACCCAAGCCCATCTAGAGATTATGTGAATAAAGAAAACTCAGAGTCACTTGATCTTTTCTTTACTGTTGGTTAAATTTGAAGAACATGCGAGTGTCATCAATCCAAATCTGCATAAATGATTCTCATTTAATCTCAAAATGTGTCTCGCTTTGACCGGATATCTGGAGAATCAATGACTGAAGGAAGAAATTAATTGTTCTCCAAGATGCTAGATGTTAAGAACTTAGCCGCCAAGATTAGGAGAACACACGAACAATGCAAGTGCGGAGTCACTGAGTAGAATTTTACCTGCCCTGGAAAAGAAATAGAACTTTACAGAAATGGGACTTAAGTGACCCAAAAAGGTAATGAATAAAAAGAATAAGGGTAGGGTTTCTTAGACTTAGGAAAATTTTTAAAACCCTTTGCATGGATAAAACCCTATTTCTGAGACCTTCAAACAGCCATATCTCTCTGGTTTCTACATTTCAGCACATGCAATCTGAAATGGGCCTTGGTCACATCTTTATTAATCCATGGCTAAGCCCACAAGCTATGAAACCTTGTACATCTTAAAAGATCAAAAGTGTGATGTAGCTAGGGCATGACAATTTTCTAGGGTTTTTGCAAGAATAGGCCATTTTCTCTGGATTTTTTGCATTGATTGGAAAATGGACTAACAATGGCTCTGACTGGGGATGTATGCCTCTTATAGTCATAGCAAGGACTTAGAATCATTGGGAGAGCAGACCACCTAATGGACAAAACTTGCATGGCATCTCTTCAAAAACCAAGCAGAACTAAAACAGGAAAGGGGAAAAGAAACACACAACTAAAAGGGAAAACTAACCTAATGTTCATGGATAAAGAGAATACCTTACGAAAAGTACAACTTTAGAAATTTTCCATGAACTAGAAATTCCAAAGCATTTCCAACCAGATCCTTCAAGATATAGGAGTCAGATCCCCATTTTGCATCAATGAGATAGGGTCCCAACTATATTGGCTCAAATTTACTATGCTTACCCCTATCTTCCAACCTGGCATTCCACATCGAAACCAAATCATTAATGAAAATAATTCTAACTATGGTCTTTTTTTCATACAGGCTCTTATACTACAACTGTAGGTTGATATTCTTGTCATGAGCCTCTCTTCTTGATTCATCCAACTATATTAGATCCTCCAATCTGATCCTCGTCTCATTATCCAAATCATCATCATATAGTTGGATGAACTTATACATCTGCAGCAGATTATTTTATGGTAACCCGGCATGAATTCCATATACTAAATCAAAAGGAGCACAACCAATTGCCTTTTTTACTATCACTCTATCAGCCCATAGAGCCAACTGCAACTTGGAATCCCATGATTTCTTGTTTTTATCAAGAACTCTTTTCAAAATCTTTATCAAGCTCTTATTACTTTATTTTTCCTGACCATTACCTTGGGGGTGATAAGGGGATGAATATGAGACCTAAATCCCATATTGCTAAAAAAAATCACCAAACTCTTCAAACCTAAAACACATTGCATTATCAACTACTATTGTCTCGGGACATCTAAACCTAGTCAAGATATTCTGCATCATAAAATCAGTTACCACCTTAGTAGTGGCCCTTCCAATGGGAATTGATTCCACCCATTTAGTGAAATAATCTATGGCCACTAGGATCCATGAATGAACCCCACTTGATTTGTTTAGGATTTCCCCAATAAAGTCCATACCCCACTTCTAAAAAGGGGTTGTCACTGCAACAGGTTTTAAAGGCAAATTACCACTAAATTTTAATTTTCATGTGAACCTCTGGCAGGCATCACACTTCTTGACAAGAAAATGTGCATCTTTAAAAATTGTAGGCCACCAAAAACCAGACCTTAATACCTTCTGTGCGATTTTCTTAGCCATGTAATGGCCACCACACACACCTTCATGAATTTCTTGTAACAAGTGTTCAGCCTTTTCATGATCAACACATTTGAGAAAAACACCTTCATTGCTCCTCTACCATAATTCACCTTTGAAAATCACATATCTTATGGCATGTAATTTGACAGTCCTCTTTTTATTATCATCCATTTCAGGAGGAAGAAACATTCTTTGCAAGTATCCAACAATATCTTTATACCAATCACAATAATCCAAATCACATATATATGGTCTTTGTTCTTCTTCAAGAGCATTTATATGATTAGAATCTAAATTGCTTTGGGCCATGAGTTTAGCTGATCCTAGGCCTCTGACTAGTTTTGTGATTTGAATGTCAATGTTGAATTCTTAGATCCTGTTAATCCATGTACACCTTCTTCTTGAAACTTCTTGTTGTACCAAGATGTCTTTCACGGAAGCACTAGGCACGTATGCAACTATAGTTGCTCCAACTAAGTAGCATATAAAATTTTTGATAGTTGTAACCACTGCATAGGCATGTTTCTCATTTATATCATATTTTAACTCATCTTCATATTTTAACTCAGCTTCTTGAAAAGAATTGTTGAAAAAGGATATTGGCTGCTCAAAACCCTCTAAGTTCTTTTGTAACAATACTACAGCAATAGTACGAAAGGAAGAAAAAGAAAATATTTGGAGAGGCTTACTATAATCCGGTGTCGTCAGCACAAGTGCATCCTTGATTGCTTGCTTGATTTCAGAAAAATCCCTCCTAGCTGCTTCAGTCTAGTCCATCTTTGCATCCTTTTTCAACATCTTGGAGATAGGGACACTAGTCTCAGCAAAATTTGGAATAAATCTTCTAACAAAGTTTATCTATCCAAAGAAATATTGAATTCCTTTAACATTTCTTGGAAATGGTACTTTTTCAATTGCAATTACCCTCTCATGGTCAATTCTAACTCCATCCTTAAACACAATGTGACCCAAAAGCTTACCTTTTGTTACCCCAAAAGCACATTTCTTTGGGTTCAAAGATACTTCATACCCTAGAGATCTCACAAAAAAAAGTTCAAGGTTGCCACAATGTTGATCCTCCTTTGTTGAGTATGTTGTGAGGTCATCCTAATATATCACAAGAAACTTTTTGATGAACTCTGCAAATGCCACAGCCATGGCTCATTGAATAGTAGCCCCAGCATTTGTCAAACCAAAAGGCATCCTGACGTATACATATGTACCCCATGGAGTAGTAAATGTAGTTTTAAATTATTCAATATCCTTGACAATAACTTGGTTGTAGCCTGAAAAACCATCCATCATAGACATCAGCTCTAAACCAGTAACTCTCTGTAACATGGCCTCCATATTTGGCAATCCATAATTATCTTCTAATGAGTTCATATTTAAATTTTTGAAGTCAACACAAAGCCTAATGCCTCCATTCTTTTTCCTTACTAGGACCAAGTTGGAAACCCATGTCGAATGCCTGATAGGTTGAATGATGCCTGCATCACTCATTCTCTACAATTCTTCTTGCATTTTTGGTGCCAGAGTAGGGTTCACATCTTAACTTTTGTCTGAAAGGCTTTGTTCCTTCTTTCAAAGGAATCTCATGTTGAAACAAATCTTGTCTATAGGATTTCAAGTCATCATAAGACCATGCAAAAACATGCCTATATTTCCTAAGAAAATCAATCAGGGACTTTCTTATTTTGGAAGATAACTTTCCCCCAATATATATATTTTTTGGACTGTCAACTGTTCCTAAATTAATTTCCTCTAGATTCTCTAGCTTATCCACAATTTTTGTTGAAAGGAACCTATCATTATTATCAAATGCTCTATCAAGAACAACCAAACCCTTTGGGATCTTGTTTATTTTTAACTGCAAGACTTCTCGACCAAGAACAATATGCTTACCATCTAAAGTTTCCACATACCCACTGAAATTTAGTTCTCTATCCTCAAGATTTGCCTCAGAATGTAAAAACCTTAAGATGTCCAAATCATCTTCAAAAACTTGCCAATTTTCAATGTTGTCTAGCATGGAAGGTCTGTATTGAATCTCAATTTTGGAAATTCCAACAAATTTAATATCATTTGGTCTTAAAGCAATGTTTGCAAGCAGGTCAGCCATTTTGTTTTGACTTCTATCCATCCACTCAATACCAAAAGCATCAAAACACTCTATCTCATCACAAACTGCATTCTTGTATTGTTTCAATATATCATTCTTTGATGCATATTTGGATCTTACTTGAGATATCACAAGTTCTAAATCTCCAATCACTCTAATGTTTCTGATTTTGTTTTTTGAAACCAACCTTAGCCCTAATAATAGAGCCTCATACTCTGTAGTGTTGTTTGTACAAGGGAACATTAAAGTAAATGAATACTTAAATGTCCTTCCAGTAGGAGCAATTAACAACACACCTGCACCAACTCCCTCCTTAGAGATTGCACCATCAAAGTACATGGTCCATAAACCATCTTGATCTGTCAAATTCTCCCTATCATCAGACAACAGTAAAGGTTCATCTTTTCCTTCAACCTTTAGGCTTTGTACTTGAAAATAATTAACATCAGTGTCAAGGAAACAATTCATGTTTTCATTTTCTGTTTCTTCTTCAATCATATGGGAAGTTTTGTTTTCCGTAGATACCTTAACATTTGCACCAGAAATTTTGAAGGTGGAAAAAGATAAGTCACACTATATACTACCTCCCATTGCTACACTCCATTTTCTTAACAATAACATTCCATATTGAGGTGGTATGTCAACAACTAGTACACTCATAGTTGGTTGTCTATCAAGATAAGCTGCAAGTTTGCAAGGCAAGGCCTTAATTGTTCCAATGATAGGTACCTCTCTGGAATCCATGGCCTAACATCTTGCATGAGGAGTATCCACTTGAAGTCCCATTGTTCTCATGACCTCAGCAAGCATAACTATATTGGAAGCTCCAAAATCTATCATGCAATTTTTTAACATTTTCCCATTTATGACTAGAGTTAAGAAAAAAGGATCAATAATTCCCATAGAAGTACTAACAACATTTGTATCTAGATAAATCTGGGGTATTTCTGAAACAATTTCTTCAATATCATTCCCCTTCTATTCAGATTTATCTTTTGTCCCCCTTGTTGTCTCAGTGTTTTCTATCTTTTGAATGTTTGTTGAAAGAACACCACCTATTTGAAAGAACACCACCTATCCATGTAAGGGCCTTCTTTTTGTGCTCACCTATTCTCATCATTTCTATTAATGGAAGCTTAACTATTATCTAAGATAACAACTGACTCATATCAATAGGTGTGTATTTAGATAAATCTTGCCTTCTTTGAAACATATCTTCATCCTCAACTTGTGATGCAAGATGCAACTTGTCTTCCTTTTTCTGCTTACACTCAATTTGGGGAATAGGGGTACTTGTCGCAGGTGTCTTCACCTTTACTCTATATATATTGTTTGAAAGACCTAGCTTTTCTCCCCCCTTTATATTCATCTTTCTGACACTATTAGCATCCTTACTTTTATCTTGTGCTTTCTTAGTGTCTGCTTGAATCTTCTTAATAAAAACACTTGCTGGTCTACCAACTGCATTACCAATTGTTCTATTTCTCATAACATAATTACCCCTAGCCTGAGTAACCATGTCAGTAGTGATTTGAGATATTTCTTTATTAGAAGGCCTCATTAATATAATAGTCCCATCACCCTCCTCTATATTGCAAATTACATTTTCAATATATTCTTCTTCATCAAAAAATACCTGCTAATGATATATCTCCTTTCTGCCTTGGGAATAGGATGCATGTTGGTTTTCATCTTCTTCTACAAAATCAACCTCCTCCCATAGTTGTGAAATTTTCATAGCACAATCCTAGTCATCATAAGATTCATCTTCCTCCCCTTCCTGCTCCTCATTTGCAGCTATATTTTGAGAAATTGCACAATAATTAGGATCATGTGGGGACTAGAAAACTATGCACCATGGGACATCATCTATCATTTTAACAGAGTGTCTTTTCAAAGGATCATGGTTCTTATCATTTGGTTTATCCTTTCTTTCTGGGATTGTAGGCTTCCCATCCTTCCATTGGGTATGGTAAGGAAAATTCTGCAACCTAGGTTTCCTATCAAAGTTGTTGAAAGGAGGTTTACTATTATTTTGTGACATGTTTCTATTTTCACCAGGCTTCAAATCCTTCAAATAATTTAGGATTTGTTTCAAATTTTCCTCCTTCCTAGGCTTTATATTTGAAGCTTTATCTAATTCTTTCTTTCCAAACCTAGGAGGTTTAGGCTCTTCTCTTCTACCTAGCTTTCCTGATACCCTCATGTTACTTTCAATATTTATAGCATATCTCTCAGCTTCCCTAATGGTTCTAGGATTTTTATCTCTGAGCAAGTAACCCATTTTTGCATCATAAGCATTGAGATATGTTTCCAAGAAAACTTTCTCATCTAGTCTCATAACTTGGAAAAGCTTATGCATTGCCTTTTGAAATCTGACATTAAACTCAAGGACTTCCTCATTTTGGTTTTTCTTAATATTGTTGAATTCATTTAACATAAAACCTTCATTTATTTTATCACCATATTGGTCCTTAAAACAATTTATAAAAGCATCCCAAGAGCCAATATAGTTATAAGGGAGTCCTCTAAACCAGTCTCTAGCATCTTCAGTTAAATATTGAATAAATAATTTCATAATGACATCTTCATGTTCAATTTCATAATCATCTATTATATCAATGAAATTTTTTAAATGTTGCTCACATGTAACAACATTATTGCTAGTGAACTTTGGAAGTTTTTCTCTAAATTTTTTTTTAATCATATTTGGATAACCAGGAATACCATTAAAAAGGAGTTGTTTGTACCTTTCCATATGAACAGGTCTTCCTTGCAATGATCCATCATTTTGAGAAGTAGATGCTTTATTTGATGTGTCGGCAGCATTTGTAACAACTACTGGTTTGATAACAGCATTTTGGTTGTCATGGTTTCTAGAGTTAGCACCAGGCATAGTATTTGGAGGCCCTAAGGATTGTCTGAGAAAGTTGATCTTCTTTTTCATCTCTAAAGCAGCAGCTTCAAGTTTTTCTTTCTCAAGTTCCTTGGCCACTATTTCATTCTTTCTCTTGGTATTTTCAAGGTCAACCTCTAACCTTGAAACCTGGTCCAAAGGATCTTTATCATTTACAGGTTCATTGATTGTAATCCCAATAGCCTTTTGTTTGCCTGCATCCCTAGGTTTTCTTACCTCACATACTTCTTGGATAACAGGTTGCTCTTTTGTTTTTTCAGGAATTGGAACATAATTTATTGCTTCCATGTTTACTATATGCCTCTTTAACTGTTCAAATCTTATCATAGCTTGTCTTATTTTATCTTCTTTTTCTTTTTCCCTATGTTGTCTAATGGTATCTAGTTCCTGGATTCTTCTCTCCAACTCATAAACTTCTTAAAAGATCCCTTCAGATTTTGGGAGAGTTGTTTCGGAGTCTGAATCTTCATCATGAACTTCATCTTGTTTTTCTTCAGGAATATGAAGGCCCTAGGGTACTGAAGCACCAAGGGCAAAAGGAGGATAAAAATCATGTCTACTCCTACTTTTACTTCTTGACCTTCTATCATTTTCAAGAGTTTTATTTGGGACCATGCCCTTATTGTATTGTGATCTTCCCTCCCCTTTCTCTGGAGGAAAATCATAGTCCTCATACTGACCTACTCCCAAATCCACAGCCTCTTCATATTCTGACATATTACCATCTTGACTAGTGTGGAACTGGGCTTGATCATCTTCATTTGTATTTCTTTGTCTCCATGCATGAGGCATGTTTTCAACATTCCTATCAACCCTTGGCTAACAAGCCCTAGAAGTACTTGGGAATTCACCTTCCAACCTATCTTTAGGACTATCCTTCCTTCTGGCCCTGGTAATACTTTGATTCATATTTTGATATTTTAATCTTCTCAGCACTGCTGCAGAGATTTCTCAGAGTCGCCACTCACACTTAGTGAGAAGATGTGAAACTTTTAGATTTTGACTCTACTCTTTCAATGGTAACTACTGGATAAGATAAATAAGTCGGCCAGGAGTCTATCTCTACTTGTACCTACATTATTTTAGCACAAATTTGTAATACCAGAGATCTTCAATCTAGATTCATCATGACTATATCATCTCTATTTCCTAGTAGAGTTGTCATTTTGTTGGCTCTTGGTTTAGCAAGATTTTAACTACCTTTATTAATGCAGAGATATACCTATGGGGTAGCTTACTTCCCACAATCAGTACATTCATACAAGAACAAGGACCAATGAACAAAGCACAAAGGCTTTCTACACTTTGAACGCTATAGAATTCAGGTGAGTGCACCTAGGATTAGGATCACTTAATTTCACCTTTTCACTAATCCTCACAAAGCAGATATGTGCCCATAATACTTCTTTTTATTTGTGACATAAAGGGATAGGATGTGAAGCTAAGCACACTATCAAGTTACTTACAAATAAAGTAGGGGCTATTGCTATTAAGTCCACAACTACTGACTTAAAGGTTTAGAATTTGATTTGTTTTAGGGGTAGAACTAATAGTCAAGAATAAATATCTATTAGAAAAAGTGTTTGTGATCAGTCCCTTATCCATTGGGCATATTCAAAAACAATTCCTCACTATATTATTGATTCTTTTCATTCACCTTGCAAATGAAAATCAAATGAGAATCTCACTACTTACCTATATCCTCCTTAATACTTTGCAATTCTATTAGGTTATATAAAACATTTACTTAACTTTTCAAGTTAACAGCAAAACATATCAAAACATACAACACTTATGTCTGTAGCTATTGATCTTGAAGTGATCAACTCACAAGATAATAGGAAATCCTAATATTAGTTGCTAAACTGATACAGGAGTGAGTTACTAAACATAGAATACTCAACAAATGAATAAGAGAACTATAGATTTCATTAATATTTTTGTGAAATAGAGAGGTTACAGACCTCTTCTACCAATCCTTGGATGCAAGCCTATAGAACTGAGTCTATCTTTGGTCTCTTGCAAAACAATTCCTTTTTCAACCCCAGAAAGAACTCTTTCTAAATGACCTTGGGAATCCTTTTATATGAACAAGGATTGCTACAAGCTTAGGGTCATTTAGGGCATAATTAGGGAAAAAATGCCAACCACTACAACATGAAATCAAGAAATAATTTATTATAGAAGTGACAGGGAGAAAGATCTTAATTAAATTAGGAAATATCATAGACAAATATGATATCCTTCAAATTGTATAAACCCTAGCAGTCAAACTGCAATCAGGGTATGATCTCACTATCCCTATGGCAAGTAACTCATCACAAATATCTTAGCTACCTCTGTGTACTAGGAAATGAATTCTTTGACAACTTGGCCCAAAAATTAATACTACATCCAAAAGAAACCACCTGCCAAATATCAAGCTTCAAGGCGGTCACAAAATCTGATCATATTCGGCTCAACCACCTCAGAGATTATTAAATTCTCAACTAAAAATTTATCATTTAAGGCACAAGAAAAAATTAGATTTGATCATTTGTTCTTTTGGCACATGGTCATTTCTATTTTCTGCAAACCTTAGCTCAAAAAATTCAAATGTAAACCGACAACGATTAATTTATCAAGTTTAAAACATGGTCGTCGATCTTGTTTCTTCTCGGCACATCAGACGGTCCTCATTAATCATTTTAACAGTCAACTAAGCTCTAAAAAGTTCTACCACATCATCTTATCTCAGCATCCAATCAGGGACGAGCACCTCAGCATGACTATGCAGTGGACCCACTTTCTTTTACCATGGAAACCACCTTAACCACACTGGATCTGGCAAACTAGCAACTGAAATATTTCTCCAAGTTGCGAAACACTTTTCTTAACCTGGGTCACACAAATGAAGCATTTTTGTATCACTGAGTCTTTTCTTAACTCTGGGTTTCATCCAAAAAATACGCAACCACCGTTAGATCTTTCTTTATCAACGGTCTTGATTCTAACTCCAAGCCTTTAAACCTTAACTCACGCTCAATCTGGTGATTCAGCAACCAAAGTATTCTCCAAGTCACTGAAAAAATTAACTAACCCATGCTCAATTCAAAGATCACATGACTGAAGCATTCACTGGATCGCCAAGTCTTTTCTTAACCCTGAGTTTTATCAAGCGAATAAGTGCTAGCCGTTGATCCTATCTTCATCTTGTGGTCCTCATTGATTAGCCAAATATCTCATAACCCCCTGACTTAACTCATCTTATCCAGGGAACACGTGAATAGAGCTTTCTCTAATTCGTTGAATGTATTACTTAACCGGGGTCGCATATGGAGAACAAGATATCAAAGAATTCACCAAGTTGCCAGATAAAAACCTTAACCTCGGTTATATCTCAAGAATAAATGTTGATCGTTGATCTTTCTTATCATCCACAACTATCATTGAATTTCTAAGCCTAGAACTTAACTCACCTTATATCAAGTGATTTAGTGAACAAAGAGAAAACTTGACTTGCCTTTAACTGTGGTTATATTTAGAGATTACACGACTGAGCATTCTCACATTCGCTAGATAAATGATTGACCTTGGGTTAGATCACGAGAACATGCAAAAGCCTCAGTCTCTAGATCACTGAATGATAAACTTAACCTCCCAGGACTAACCTTTCACTGACCTTGACTTAACCCAAGCCCACCTCGAGATTACGCGAACAAAGAAAACTCAAATTCGCTTGATCTTTTCTTTACTATGGGTTAAATCTGGAGAACATGCGATTGTCGTCAATCCAAATATGCATCAATGGTTCTCATTTAATCTTAAAATGTGTCTCTCCTTGACTAGATATCTGGAGAATCAGTGACTGAAGGAAAAAATTAACCGTTCACCAGGTCGCTAGATGTTAAGAACTTAGCTGCCAAGATCAGGAGAACACACAAACAATGCAGTCACGGAGCCACTGAATAGAATTTTACGTGCCCAGGAAAGGAAATAGAACATGTGTGGAAAGGGGACTTAAGTGACCCAAAAAGGTAATGAATAAAAAGAACAAGGGTAGGGTTTCTTGGACTTAAGCAAATTTTCAAAACCCTTTGCATGGATAAAACCCTATTTCTCAAACCTTCAAACGGCCATATCTCTTTGGTTTCTGTATTTCAGAACATGTGATCTGAAATGGGGCTTGGTCACATCTTGATTAATCCATGGCTAAGCTCACAAGCTATGAAACCTTGTACATCTTCTTCGCATATCAAAAGTGTGATGCAACTAGGGCATGACAATTTTCTAGGGTTTTTGCAAGAATAGGCCATTTTCTCTCAATTTTTTGCATTGATTGGAAAATGGACTAACAAGTCTCTAGGTGGATGTGTTCATCCTTTAGTTTCCCATTCTTGCATGGATTCTGGTAAGATGTATCAATATCATTTTGGAACATTTCATCAATATTGCAGTAGATGAAGGCATGGATATCTTCGATCAAGATAACTTTAGGAGGAATAGATGAAATAGCTCCCATCTTGTCTAGTTTAGCTGCTTTAGATGGAGGAAGCTTGTACTTCAGGTTGACAGGATCAACCTTCTCAACAACAAAGGGTTTCTGAACTTTATGTGTCATTGATTCAAATAGATAAATGCTTGATTGAAGTAGGATTTTATTTGAAAATCAACTTGGTTGTACTTTCACAACTCGAGAAAATACCAAAAATCACTTAAATATGCTCAATAGTGCTTAGATATGCTCAATCAATTGCTCAAGTGCTCTTGGAAGACTCGTCTCTATAATGCACTCAAATGCTCTTGAAAACATTAGGTAAAAATGAAAAAATAAAGTGGTTTATTTATACCTTTTCCTAGATTAGGGTTTCCAATGGCTATAATTTTAGCATTTAAAGTTGTCACCGACACCCTTTTTACCAATTACCAAATTACACTTCCTTACACTGAATGAAACAAAATAACATATTCTTTCACCGATCAAACATAAAATATTAACTTCACAACATATATCCATATATATCTTAATATTATTATATGGATCTCTGCACAAATGTTAGGAACTTATTTAAGATTTGAAATTTGACTCGCAGTTCCTACACATGCCTTTAACTGATTAGGTGAAGATAGGTACACCCAATCTAGAGGATGAGGTAACATAAATTGTTCCAAGTGATTTTCCATCATCTAGAGACTTCCTTCTCCATATTTTAGTCATATGATCTCTTATATCTTCAACATTCACTTGAACTATTTCATTTGTCTTTTCCTTGATTGGAGCTTTGCCTTGGTACCTACAGTCTTTGGCTAGGTGACCTACCTTATGATAGTGAAAACATGCCATTCCAAGATTTCTCTATGATCTTTTGTTGTTTCTTCCATGCATTAATATGCAATTTGTTTCAATGTGTCCAAATCTCCCACATATTGTACATGAAATTATTGTGTTGTAGTCCCATGGTATTGTTGAGATTTTTCAGTTGTTTGTAGTATTGTGTTGGTTACATACCCATTTCACATTCTTTCTTTATGACCTACAATTTTCAAACTTATGACCATATCTATTGCAAGTATTGCAGTAACCATTGAATTTTGGCTTTCTTGTATTGTTAGCAATCCTTGATCTACACTCAAATGCTTGATGTCCATACTTATTTGAATTATAACAATAACCATCAAATTTAGGAATGCTCAGTGGTTTACCTCTTTTTCTCCTACAGACATTAATTGCATGACCAAGTTTCCCACAATGATAACAAATTGGCTTCTTTGTCTTTGGTGGGGTAGTAGTATCTTGATTGGCTTCTTGGTTTGAGGACTCTCCCTTCTTAGTAGTGTTATTTCCAGTGAACCTAAGTCTAGTTGTATCTCTCGATTGTCTCTGACCTCTAAGATATTCATCCAATATCCTTAGTGTTTCTTCATTCCTCTTCAATACTTCATTGGCTTCCTTTTTTGATTTCAGTTCTCTTATCAATCTTTCAACCTCAGACCTTAATGCTTGATTCTCAGATTCCTTCCTAGATATCTCCTGATTTGTATTCACTAGTTAGTCGGTCATAGCACAATATGTTTGTCTCATTCTCAATATCTCATCATCCTTTTCAGCTAGTCTTGCCTCAACTTTCCTCTTTCCTTCTACCATTCTTTTTTCATCTTCAACAACTCTTCTTGATTTAAGTATTTCACCCATTCTAATACCTTGTGCCTCTTGATCTTTCTTTATTAGATCCAACTGCTCGGTGAATGCTTTGTTCTTTTCCATTAGTTCTACAATATCTATTTCATATTCATCATTCAAACTCCCTTTAGATGATGTATCAAGTATCTCAAACATGTTCCTATGTAGATTTTAATTCATCAGATAAGCGCTTCCTTACCCTTAGTGACTTCTCCAATTTCCTTTTCAGATCATCAATCATCTCATGTGCATTTTACAATTCCAAATCAAGATTGTCAATTTTCTTAGCTTGATTGTAACTTTCCATGGCTATGATATTTTCACTCTCAGGTGGTTAAACCTTTATCTCAAGAGTCCAAAGCTCTTATACCAATTGTTGGATTCATAATGGAAAGTTAAGTTCTAAGAGGAGAGGGGTGAATCAGTACTCCAAAAACTTTTATCAACTTATTCTGACCTAATTACCAATTTATAAACTTTGCATACATCACCATAAAACATAGAAATTAAAACATAAAAATATAACTCATAACACCATGATTTTTGGTCTCATGGAAACCCTTGGTCAAAGGGGAAAACTACAATGGGGATGGTGCCCATAATCCTTTAGTACTGTAGTAAAAAGGTTTCTCAATTAGAGCTACAAATTTTGCTAGCATGAATGTTGAATATGTCCTATGAGGGAGTATTCTAGCATTACTGGAGCGGTCACATGTTGCATTCATGACTATGTTTTTCATTGATGTCAACATATTGCTTATACTGAAGATTGACAGAGTAGAAGACAAAGTTTGAGTTAGCGCACACAGTGATTTGTAGATGAGGAAATGCATAGTTGAGGATGTTTTTTTCATAGTGTCATGATGACATGTTCAAAAGTGCATATGAAAAGTCAAGTAATTGTGACAGTTATAAGAGATTTAGTGGAGACTTATTCTAACAGAGTTCCTAAGAAGCAGTTTGTGATTAATTGATTATATCTCCTAACAAGGATAAAATTTGGACAGGAAAAGTTATACAGAGGTTGAAGATATTTTTAAGGTGATCTGGATAAGTTAGCGTAGTCAAAAGTTGCACATGTAAATATTTACTGAGTTTGTGAGCCGACAGTGTTGTGTAATCATGAAATTAATATGTAATGTGTATTGTTTTATATTTTGGAATTGATAAAGTGTAATTGGCTGACTCAATTATGAAATATTGGGTGTGGTATAAAGGAAGGATTGTTTCCTTGATTGTATGCAATATTTTGTAAGAAATATAAGTTGACAAGTATGAAATAATGTGAGTAAGTGATCTGATGGATTGTTATGTAATGCAAAGTTTGTAGATCTGGAAAGTATTTGGTGTGGCAGAGGCATGGTCAAAGGACAAAAAAATTTTGAGATAATATAGAGATCAGTTGGATAGTGAGTTCGGTGATCTTGATCTTGAATTTTTTTAGACAATGGGTCCTTCTACCTTCCACAACTCCTAACAGGGTTGGAATCTCCTCATAGGGATTCAAAGTCTCCTCAAAGGGACTAATATGTATTGAATATATTTCATAGAATCCTAATAGGGTCCATCCTCTCACAAGGAAATTTCATATTAGTACATCTTTTTTGGGTACCATCCCCACCGGGGTTTACTCTCTGATCAAGAGGTTCCCTAGTTAACAATTATGGTGCTATTGTGCATGGTTATCTTTTTATGGTTGATCTTTATGTTAATCACATGTTTCAAAATAAATAAGGTTAATTAGCATTATTTTAATTAGATAACTAATTCACCCCCCTCTTCTCTCATTTATCTTGGTGGACTTTACTTTTTAGCAATTGGTATTAGAGCATCAGGTCCTTGAAGGAGAATCTTAACAACTTAAGGAGATCCATTGTGGGTTATTTTAGAAAATAAAGTCCCAAGTTTGATGGAGTTAACTATGATAGCTAGAAAGAGAAGATGAAGACACATTTGTTATGTTTAGGGCTAGGATATTGGCTAATCACTAAAAATGAGAAAACTATCATTGAAGAAGACAAGATTGAAGATTATACTGAAAAAGAAAGAGATCTATTCATGTGTAACATACTTGCTAGAGAATCACTTTTTTTAGCTCTTCCTAAGAATGAGTACAGTTAGGTATCAAAGCTTGTGAAGGAAATAAGGATGAAGATGAGATCATGTGGAAGATATTGAAAACTCTAAGTCCAACATTTAAGAAGATAGCGCAGATGATTGAACAAGTTATACCTTGTACTGAGAAGTTTACTAGAGAGACTCTTCTTGGAAGATTGGAAGCAACAAAGATAAGTCTGAAACAATCTAGAGATTTTCTCAGAACTGAGACTACTTTTAGCACACTTAGTGTTTTCCCTACTTTGTCTAGGAGTACCAATAGTAGTGGAGATTATGCCAGCAATAACAGATCTAAGTCTGAAGAGGATAGAAAAATTGAAGAAGAAATTGCCTTGCTTGTGAAAAGAGAACCAGAAGGTAAGAAAATCTTTAAATGTTGGGCTTGTCAAGAATATGGTCATTTTTCTTCTAAATGCCCTAAGAGAGTGAAGAAATACAAGAATAAATTTAAGCCTAGAAGACCTAAAGAATGTTACTATGTGAATGATGAAGAATTTGAAGCTAGTATGGAAAAATTCTTAACTAAAAGTGATGATATAGGATTTTTTGCAATAAAAGAAGTCAAAGAAGAAAAATATTTGATGTCACAAGTTAAAAACAAAATTGATTAGATCATAGATAGTGGTTTCTTACATCACATGACTGGTGATATGAATAAGTTTTTCAAGTTTAACAACTATGATGGAGGAATTGTTAGAGTTGGAAATAATGCACCCTTGTTAGAAATAGGGAATACTGAGAGGGGGGGGTGAATCAGTATTCTACAAACTTTTACTTTTGCCTAATTATGGATATAACAAATTAACTTGATACTTGCAAAACAAAGTAAACTAAATAGAATGCATAGCAATAAAGAAAATGAGCTCATAACACCATGTTTTGTTCTCAAGGAAACCCTGGCCAAGGGAAAACCCCAGTGGGGATGATACCCACAATGATCCACTAATCAAAAGTATCTAGTAAAGGATGTTGACCCTGTTAGGAGTATATTACATACATATAGTGTCTATGTCCTGATTAAAGGACTTAAGGCCTTGTTAGAAGCCTCAACCCTACTAAGAGATGGTAGTACAAATAGAATGATTACAAGATGAGCTCACTTCCCAAACATGTAATATACAATGACTTTTGATTACAAAAATGGTAAGTTATATAACCTTTCACTGCTGTCGAATAGCTTTCCTATTCTGATCTATCTCTTCGCTTACATATACAAAGTCTTCTTGCTTGACTTTTACAATTTACAACTTTACATCAATTTATTTTACATGTAATTATCTCACTATATCTTCACATTACATATGTCTTACATTTATACAAGTTATTAAGAATAATAACTTTTACAGTTGGCTTTACAAAACATAAAGCACTTTACAAAATACACACTAACTTGCAATGCCCAAGGGTTAACATCTAGGATGTCATCCCTTATATTATTAAGTTATTATTTTGATAAAAAAAATAATCCCTTAACTATCATACTTATTCTGTCTTCTATCTTTGTCCTGTCGGCTTCAACTCTATCTTTGTAATCCTGTAATAATTCATTCCATACATGTCGTACAAACTTGCACTTTTAGGTGAGTCTTCAACATACAAAAAAGTATCCATATTCAAGTCTGCATGCACTAAACTTACTTCTATCAACATCCCTATCCAAAACTATCTCTAGTTAGACTGGAAAATGTTCCTTATACTTAGACAATTTTACTTACGCTCTATCATAACTGCTTGCTATCATATTGTGATCTTCATACTTATTATATGTTGTCATAATGACAAAAAATTGATATCCTGCTCAGCCAAATTTCCAACAATCTCCCCCTTTTTCATTGGTGGTAACATATAAGAAAATTGGCTAAGTCATATAAAAATTCAAAATTGTGGCCATTCAAAAAAAATATTCTCCAATATACTTATATCTCCAAATATCTTTTGAATATATATACTCCCCCTAGGAATATACTTCATATCATATATCTATATATCCTACTCAATTTTCTACTATCACTCCCCCTTTGACAACAATGACAAAAAGGGTGTCAAAATTGTGTAACAAAAATATTTACCTTTGATTCAAAATTGCAAAGCCGGTAGGCTTGCAACACAATCTGCAAAATTTACTTTTATGCTCTCCATCTCCTTCTCCCATGCTTTCTTAATGGTATCTAAAACACTAAGTAGTGCACATAAACCATAAGATTCTATTTCACATGCATGAAGGTTTGCATAGTTAAATTTCTCATAAGATGTCTTGGATGAAAGACATTCTTCCAATTGGCCTTCAATGATGCTTATCTTAATTGAAATGTGCTCTCTTAGTAGAGCGAATCTTCTCAATTTCTTTTATTTTTCTTCACTCAAAATTCTTATTTCATCATACAATTTACTGATTTTCTTCTCAAGATCAAATATCTTCACATTCGAGCTGGATAAAAGATTTTCTTATGTTTGAATTTCCACCTCTTTTGTTTTTATCTTCTCTGTCAAATCTAATACATGATTCTCTATTTTTTATATTGAATGTACAAGGCTTTTCCTCTATCCAAATTTCTTCTAAGTTCCTTGATACATACATCTAGATTATTAATATCATTTCTGATATTTTGACATATATATTGAAATATTTTGGCCTCATAGGTTGCCTGATCTTTTATTGTAGCTATGTCTGATAAGTTTGTGAATTCATTGTCAAATGATTTCACAACTTCTTTTGCTTTGACCTATGGATCTGCCTCTGATATCTGACTGGTTACAACACTTTGCAACTTCTCTATCACTTCAAGCAATGATCCTTCAAGGCTTTTCACTTTCTTGTTTTTACCAATGATTTCGTTTAAGGATGAGATCAACTCAATTTGATCATCATCATCAACTTCTTTTCCAAGATTAGCAAAAATAGATTATAACTGTGGTTTCTCTGTTGCTATCTTAGGAGTGGGACTGATTTCTTCTTGTCCTTGTGCTCCTTCTTTTCTTGCTATCTCTGTGTTTACTTGAATCTCTACTTGTTCTTTCTCTCCTTCTCTTGTTTTCTTCCTTTCTTCCTCTGCAACTGTCATGTCCTGTTCTTCCATAGCCTAATTGTCAATAATGTTTTCAAGGTTGCTGCAGGGATTGTCATCACTATCCAGTGTAATATTTGTTCCTTTCACATTCATTTTTTCATCTTCAATGTTAATTGATGGTGGTGGAGAGGTACTTTTCTAGTGCTCAGCTTCCAAAGCTTGATCTGTTGCACTTGTGTGTTGACTAACACCTATGGTCATTAACTTTACAACTACATGTTCAATTTCCTTGTTAATTTCTTCATAACTTCCTCCCATTATCAAAATTGTTCTTCTTTTTGTTCTTAATTGAATACTAAGATCTTTCATTATTTCCTTGAAATGATCTTGATCTTTAATATCATAGAGCTTTCTCACAAAATTTTCTCTTATCTTATTGTCTTCTTCAGCTGCTCTCTTCTTTCTGTTCACTAATTTCTCAAAAAGTTCATCTAGTATCTTTCCTTGAATACTATCAATTTTTTTATCAGCCAGTATCATATGCCTGACAACTGCATTCTCTAAGTTCAATTTCTTTGAAAAATTATATAACTCATAGTATTTGTTCATCTTAGAAAAATCTCCATCATTAATGATTAAAGCATTTACTTTCTCTATCTTTGGTTTCCATTTTCTCTTATTGCTTCCAATTTCTTCATCATCTTTTACTCTAGATACATACCTTGGAACAGGGGTGAAAATAGTCTTTTGTCTCTTTTGTGGCCCACTTGCCATTTCCTTAACTCTTTTTGTTGGAGGAGTGCTGGAAGATCTAGTAAATTTCCTTATTTCTTGCACCTCTTCAACTTTTATTAGCTTTTATGTATCTTGGGCTTCTTCAGTTTGAGCTACAACTGATGATAGGGGTGGAACAGACAAAACTTCTTTCTATCCAATGTCTCTTATTATTGTTGCGGTCTGCTTTACCACTAGAAATTCTTGTTCTGACATTCCTGTATCCTTAAGAATTTTATTGATAGTGCTTTCCACTCTTTTCTTTGATAACTTCTCTTCTTGTAAAGACTTTGCAGAGTTAAATTTCTCCTCATAAGTTCCAAATCTAGAACTACTTGCATCCAATTTTCTTTTAAGCAATCTATTCACATATTCTTCTATCTCATTTTTAGATACTTCATATCCAAGTGGATCTATGAATTCTACTCTAGGTTAAACTGCTTCAACAAAAGTAAAGTTAGTGTTAACCATGAAACATATTTCATCTTTGTACTTTTCTACTATAGCCCGAGGTATCCTTGATCTTTTCCTCATTTGATTTTGAAATGTTTTGATTACCAAGGTTGTGCTTTTATTAACCTTGTCTATAAGGTGTCTAAGAAACACCTTGTTGATTCTGTCTATAGTAGTTCTGTTATCATTCCAATATTTTTCAATAGTGTATGGAAATCTTCTCAACAAATGAAAAAACATGTATGTGATCAGAGATGAGAATCTGAATTGTGATTTATTGGTTTTCTTTATCTTTTCAAGGCTCTCAAACAACTGAATTCTTAAGATTTCACACAAATCAACTTGTACTTTCTCTACACACATCAAATAAGTTGCATGAACCATACCAGCTTCCATGTCATCTTCTCTAGAATTAGCACAAAATTTAGATGTTAAGATCTTACACACATATCTAACATCATCTTGTATTATCTTGTTGATTACAATTCCTCTGCCATTATAAGATGATTTGGTGTTGTCCAGTACTATCTTCTTTACATTCTTCTCATTAAAAGGTATAACTCTAGATTTTGAGAAACTAGTTACTTCATGAATTAGGTTTTCTATGATGTTTATTACTCTGTCATCTAACCAAAATTTCCCATTGTGAATTCTGCTTAAAATTATCTTTGTGCATTCATCATCTTGGAATTTATAGTGTAATGAGTATTTTGCAATTTCATTTTCCTTTAAATGTTCAAACCCTACTTTTACTGACATATCCTGATTATATATCTTTCCATATACCTTAATCACACTACTATCACTGAGGGTCTCAAAATTGCATTTCAAATAACCTTTTACATCTTCCAAATGTAAAACTCTGTCTAGAACGGTCGATAAAGCAAGACTAGGGTCTTCTTCTAAGGGCTTTGTTGGTTCCCTTTTGATTCTAGGTCTAACTGTATCTCTTATTTTTTGAATAAATGATACATCCATGACTTTTGCAAATGCTTTAACTATCTGATGGATTTTCTTAGTAAAATACCTCAATTCCACGATTTAGGGCTTTGCGTAGATCCAGCACAAAATTCTTTTACCAAATATTGCAAACTACTTTCAATCACCATTGTATTGATCTCCTTATCACTTATAATCACTTGAATGATTAACTAATACTGATCATAAGCTTTTAACCTTTCAATTCTTCAAGATTCTGACATCGCATTCAATTCTTTTGCCACTTCTTTCCAAAAAGTTGTTCCTATTTTGCTGCAAAACTACATACTTCTCGCGAACTCCCATATATTCATATTAGCTCATGCGCTCTTAACCATAGCATTAATACATCATATACTACCTTACATTAATTGTGCAAGACTCAATTCATTCTATACTAACTACTATATTATCCTAGTTCCTATTCTAATGCACTCTTTATGAATTTAAGTGCTTTGAGATGGGTTAGGGAGAGGTTTACACTTACTATCAGATACTTCACCTGTCTAATTACCTTGTGTGCTAAATGTATCTCCTTGATCTGTACTTTTAACAAATTTCATTTCTTCTAAATTACTACAGCATCCCTTTTGACTGTTGCTTGCATTCTCATTTCTTCTTGTGTAGTTCTTGTCATTGGGAATTCCCATGTTGTTCATTCTACAAAATCTTGTTGTATGACCAAATTTGTTACATATCTGACAAACTATTCCATTGTTTCCATATCTCAGTCCTATCTGATTGATTTGTGATCTACAATTTATGGCAATGTGTCCAATCTTGTTGCATCTATAACACACAACTCCATTTATTCTGTTCATATCTTCAGTAGATCTCTTATCTGCATGGTTAGTATCTCTAAACATTCTACTATTATTATTATTATCATTAGATCTAGGTTTTTTACACTCAATAGCTCTATGTCCAAAACCATGACAATTATAACAATAACCATTTAGAGGTTTAAATTGTTTACCTGTGCAATCTTTCTTCATATGTCCAAAAGTATTACATGAAAAACATCTACCTTTGAATTCTCTTTGCATACCTTTAGGTTGATCATCTTCTTTAGGTGGATTGGGTATGTCTTCAGATTTGTTGGCTTCATCAGGTTTCTTTTCATCTTTGTTCTCAGAGACTTTCAGATCTGGTTCCTTATGTTCTTCACTTATCTTAGATGAGTTGAATCTAAGACCAGTTGTATCATAATATGGATTTTGATAAGACATTTGTTTATCAATCTTTTCACTGCTAGAATACAATCTTTCAAGATGTTGTTTGGACTGAGTCAGTTCACCTTTCACAATTGTATTGTACTTTTCAAGTTTAGCATATTGTAATTTGGTTTTCTCAAGTTTAGATGTCACTTTACAAATTTTAGACTTCAGATCTTCATTTTCAGACATCAGATTTGTTTCATTATTTCTATTTCCATCTTTCAAACTTAACTTCAGATCTACAATCTTCAATTCATGCTTAAGGATCTCATTTTCTTTCTTCAGATTTGAAATTTCATCACAATCTTCAATTTGAATTGTAGGTTCCTTCTTTAATTTCAGTTCTTCCACTTTTTCTTTTAGTTTCTCAATTAAGTTCTTTGCATGATCATATTTCCCTTTTAGAGTATCTCTTTCTTTAGCAAGCATATCAATTTGTTCAAGAGCTTCTTCAATATTTTTCTGTAGTTGATCCATATCCATAGAGATCTTACTCAAGCTTCTAGGCTTTCTCTAAATGATTATTTTCGAAGTAACAAAGCTATGTTACCAATTGTTAGAAATAGGGAATACTGAGAGGGGGGGTGAATCAGTATTCTACAAACTTTTACTTTTGCCCAATTATGGATATAATAGATTAACTTGATACTTGCAAAATAAAGTAAACTAATAGCATGCATAGAAATAAAGCAAATTAACTCATAACACCATGTTTTGTTCTCAAGGAAACCCTATCCAAGGGAAAAGCCCAGTGGGAATGATACCCACAACGATCCACTAATCAAAAGTATCTAGTAAAGGATGTTGACCATGTTAGGATTCTATTACATACATATAGTGTCTATGTCCTGATTAAAGGACTTAAGGCCTTGTTAGAAGCCTCAACCCTGCTAACAGTTGGTAGTACAAATAGAATGATTACAAGATGAGCTCACTGCCTAAACATGTAATATACAATGACTTTTGATTACAAAAAGGGTAAGGTATATAACCTTTCACTACTGTCGAATAGCTTTCCTATTCTGATCTATCTCTTCGTTTACATATAAAAAGTATGCTTTCTTGACTTTTACAATTTATAACTTCGCATCAATTTATTTCGCATGTAGATATCTCACTATATCTTCTCATTACATATGTGTTACATTTATACAAGTTATTAAGAATAATAACTTTTATAGTCGGCTTTACAAAACACAAAGGACTTTACAAAATACACACTAACTTACACTTCCCAAGGGTTAACATCTAGGATGTCATCCCTTATATGAATAAGTTATTATTTTGATAAACAAAATAATCCCTTAACTATCATACTGATTCTGTCTTCTTTCTCTGTCCTGTCCGCTTCAACTCTGTATCTGTAATCCTGCAATAAATCATTTCATACATGCCATACAGACTTGTGCTTTCAGGTGAGTCTTCAACATACATAAAAGTATCCATGTTCAAGTGTGCATGCACTAAACTTACTTCTATCAACATCGCTATCCAAAACTGTCTCTAGTTAGACTGGAAAATGTTGCTTATACTTAGACAATTTTACTTGGGCTCTGTCATAAATGCTTGCTATCATATTGTGATCTTCATACTGATTATATGTTTCCATAATGACAACAATGATATCCTACTTGGCTAAATTGCCAACAACCCTATCACATAAAAGGAATAGGATCTCTTACTCTTGATGGAAAGACTAACATTGATGATGTTTACTTTGTAGATGGATTGAAACATAAATTTTAAGTGTTGGATAGTTAGTTGATAAGGGATATCAGGTATGGTTTGCAGAAAAGATTTGTATTATCAAGGATATGGATGGTAAGATGACTAGTACAAGAATAAGAACCAAAGGTAATGTTTTTTAGTTGAATCCTACTGAGATGATATGTTTTATTGCTAAAGTTGATGATAATTGGTTATGGCACAAAAGGTTTTGTCACATAAACTTTGATAACATTGTGAAAGCAAGCACTACATTTGCAGTAAGAGATTTTCCTAAGATTGTGAAACCTACTAACATGGTATGCAAAGAATGTGTTATGGAAAAATAGAAGAGAAGTTCTTTTCCCAGCAAGAGTTCACCACAGCAGCAAGATTGGAGATTTTTCATACATATTTAAGTGGCCCTACAAGAACAAGAGGATTCTATGGTGAAAGGTATTTTATGATTCTTGATGATGACTTTACTAGGATGATGTGGGTATCATTTCTTAAAGAAAAGTCAAAAACATTTGAAAAGTTTAGATTACGTAAGAATAGAGTTGAGAATGCATCAGGAATAAAGATTAACTATCTAAGATTTGATTGAGGTGGATAATTTACTTCAAATGAGTTTAACACTTTTTGTGAAGTGAATAGCATTAAGAGACAGCTTTCAACCCCTAAAACACTTGAGCAAAATGGTATTGTTGAAAGAAGAAACATGTTTGTAACTGAGGTAGCAATAGCTATGTTGTTTGAGAATGATGTGGCAAAGATATTTTGGAGAGAAGAAGATAATAAAATAGTGTATACAATGAATAGAGTGTAGATCAAAGCATATAGAAACAAGACTCCTTATAAATATGGTTTGGACATGCACCATTAGTAAAATACTTCAGAATCTTTGAAAGTAAGTGCTACATTAAAAGAGATGATGACATTGGTAAGTTTGATCTGAGAAATGATGAAGGTCTACTCCTTGGTTATTCATTGAAAAGAAAAGGTTACAAATGTTTTAATCAGAGAACTAAGACTATTGTTGAGAGCACAAATGTTAAAGTGGATAAAAATTTTAGAATTCGGGAAAGAATACTTGATTATGACTTAGATGAAGAATTTTATCCTAAAACTAATCAAGAGAATGTTGAGTTGTTTTATGAAACTAACAATGATTTGTAGAATGAGATTTAAGATGAGGAACAAAGAGAAGAACCAAGATCTAAACCTAGAATTGAAGGAAGAGTTAAAACAGTAACACCAAACAAGAATTTGATAAAGAATCACCCTGTTGATCAGATTATTGGGAGAAAAGAAAAAGGAGTTATGACAAGAAATAAGGTACTCGAAGAATTATGTTTGATTTCTTAGATTGAACCTAAGAATACTGATGAAGCCTGCAAGGATGATCACTACATTCAATCAATGAAGGAAGAATTGGATCAGATCGAGAAGAATAACACTTGGGAATTGGTCCCCAGACCTAAGGACAAAAATGTTATTAGAGCTAAATGGGTTTTTAGAAACAATATGAATGAACAAGGTGAAGTTGCAAGAAACAAAGCAAGATGGGTATGTAAAGGATACTCATAGCAAGAAGGTATAGATTATGAAGAAACATTTGCACCTATTGCAAGAATTGAAGCAGTAAGGATGTTCTTGGCTTATGTAGCCTATAAGAAATTCAAAGTGTATCAAATGGATGGGAAATCAACCTTTCTGAATGGTGAATTAGAAGAAGTCTACATTGAGCAACTTGATGGTTTTCCTTTGACGCAAGAAGGAGATATGGTCTACAAGTTTAACAAAGCACTATATGGATTAAAGAAAGCACCTAGAACCTAGTATGCAAGATTAGATAAATACTTGAAAATTTGGGATTTACTAAAGGTACTGCAGATAGTAACTTATATCTAAAAGAAATTGAGAATGGTATATTGATCGTTGTTAATTTTGTGGATGATATAATCTTTGGAGGTGAGGATGAAGCAAGTGATAAATTTGCTGATGAAATGAAGAAGGAATTTGAGATGAACATGATTGGTGAAATGAATTTTTTCTTGGGTTTGTAGATTTTGCAAAACAATGATGGTATTTTCTTATCTCAAACTAAGTATCTGAAAGACTTATTGCAGAGATTCAGCTTGGAAAATTGTAAGCATGTTGGTACACCTATGGTAACTGGTCATAAGTTATCTAGAAAACATGAGACACCTACAGTTGAACAAAGAAAGTATAGATCTATGATTTGAGGTTTGCAATATCTAACTCATACAAGATCAGATATAGCTAATGCAGTTGGAATTATTATGAGATTTCAAGATGATCCTAAGGAATCACATTATGCAAAGTACAGAGGATATTTAGATATTTGAAACGTACAACTGATTTTGGGTTGTGGTATGACAAATCAAATGACTTTACCCTATTTTCATATACAGATGCAGATTGGGGAGGTAGTATGGATGATAAAAAAGAGTACAAGTGGTGGAGCATTTTTTTCTTGGAGGAAGGTTGGTTTCTTGGCTAAGCAAGAAACAAAATTGTATCTCACAGAGTATAGTAGAAGAAGAGTATGTAGCAGCCGCAAATAATAGTAATCAGATAATATGGATGAAAAAAATGTTGAAGGATATTGGAATTGAGTTTAATGAGCTTTTTATCATACATTGTGATAACACAAGTATAGTAAGTATGTCTAAGAATAGTATGTTACATTCAAAAACAAAACATATAGAGATAAAGTATCATGTTGTGAGAGAGAAAGTTGCAAAGAAGGAAGTCAAACTTGATTATATCAACACAAAGGATCATATAGAAGATATCTTTACAAATCCTTTACCTAAGGATACATTTAATTATTTGAGAGGTATGCTTAGGGTTATGTCCCAGCCTACTTTTGAGTAGTGATGTATAAAGTTGCATCAGTCCAATGGTACAAAGCACTATGTTTTATTTGGACTGCATGTTGATGATTCCTCTATGGGGGAGTATTTGTGTTTGAGCTAAGTCATGAAGGACTCTTGGTAAAAGGTATTTTCAAAAAGTGTCTTTGGACACTTGATCTAGTTAAAACTATTGTGTAGCAAGATTGAATAAAAATAATAATGCCTTTATCATTGATTTAAATGGGGAAGAATGCATGGAAAAACATCTCCTAGCAATGTATAAGAGAAGTGAGCATACAGAGTGGGAAATCGGTGATATATGAAGAGGATTTGAAAAGACAAGAGCAGTAGAGTTACATTTTGGTATTCATGGAACTTGGATATTTAGCATCTATGTTGCCATCAATTCCAAAGGGGGAGATTGTTAGCATGAATGTTGAATATGTCCTATGGGGGATTATTCTATTATTACTAGATCGATCACATGTTTCATTCATGACTGTGTTTGTCATTGATGTCAACATATTGTTTATACTAAAGATTCATAGAGTAGAAAATATAGTTTGAGTTAGCACACATAGTGAATTGTAGATGAGGTCATGCACAATTGAGGATGCATTTTTCATAGTGTCCTGATCAGATGGTCAAGAACACTTATGAAAAGTCAAGTAATTGTGATATTTATAAGAGATTTAGTGGAGACTGTATTCTAACAGAGTTCCTGAGAAGCAATTTGTGATGAATGGATTATATCTTCTAACAAGGATGAAATATGGACAAGCAAAGTTATAAAAAGGTTGAAGATATTGTGAAGGTGATCTGGCTAAGTCATCATAGTCAGAAGTTGCACGTGTAAAGATTTATTGAGTTTGTGAGCCGATAATGTTGTGTAATTATGAAATTAATATGTAACATGTATTGTTTTATATTTTTTAATTGATAAAGCCTAATTGGCCGATTCAATTATGAAATATTAGGCATGGTATAAAGGAAGGATTGTTTCCTTGATTGTATGCAATATTTTGTAAGAAATATAAGTTGAGAAGTATGAAATAGTGTGAGTAAGTGATTTGATGGATTGTTATGTAATGCGAAGTTTGCAGATCTGGTGTTGAGATCTGGAAAGTATTTGGTGCGGAAGAGGAATGGTTAGAGGAGAGAAGAAAATTTTTGAGATCAGTTATATTTGGTATTATTCTATTCAGGATAATATAGAGATGATTTGGACAGTGAGTTTGGTGATATTTCTCTTGAAGTTGTTTGGACAGTGGGTCATTCTTCCTTCTAAAACTCCTAATAGGGTTGGAATCTCCTCACAGGGATTCAAAATATCCTCACAAGGACTGATATGTACTGAATGTATTTCATAGACTCCTAACAGGGTCCATCCTCTCACAAGGAACTTTCATATTAGTACATATTTTGCGGTTACCATCCCTACCAAAGTTTACTCTCTGATCAAGAGTTTCCCTAGTTAACAATTCTAGTGTTAATGTGTATGGTTATCTTTTTATGGTTGATGTTTATGCTAATCACATGTTTCATAATAAATAAGGTTAATAAGAGTTATTTTAATTATATAACTAATTCACCCCCCCTCTCATTTATCTTGGTGGACTTTACTTTCTAATTAATTTAGCTACTTTTGATAGCTTACCCTATTAAGAGTACATACCCTGTTAGGAGTACAAAAGACTTATGTAGTCTACCTTGCTAAAGGATTTCATAATCTCTAATCTAAGATATGTACCTTGTTAAAGGATTTACAAAATAAGACCTATTAGGGCCTACCCGGTAAAAGGATTTTACAAGTCTGATTACAATACAATTCAGTACTAAAAATGTATGTAGTAATGCATCAACATATGCTTGTCAGACTCAATGTGCTCAATAGAACTTTACCTCATTCTACATTTCAATCACAATTCAACTTCAGTACTTAGTAGCCTCAAATCTTATTCACATTTATAGATCTTCTCTAACTATTTTGTTACTCGCTAGCTTCACATCACCATAACATCAGCTTTGCATTCTCTCTAATTCTGCTCAACATCTCTTTGACTCTTTGTACATTCTGATCTTCATACATTGATCCATTTATATTTTATCTAGAAGCAATGGAAATGTTCTAGATTCTTCTCCTTAAATATTGTTATCATTGTTTTCATTTCCAATGTATATATTCTACTTAATTTCCATTGGTGGATCTTACCTCATAATCATGCACAATCATCTTTGTTTATATCTCCAATGTTTTACCAAACGATCTTCTTAAAATCTGTAAAATGTTTTATGCTTAGTGTCTAGATTCAATGTATCTATTGTAATCTCTTATGTCAGCATGTGTTACTCGATAACACAGTTTGTTCTTGCTCAGTAACATGTATGTTAGGCTTGGTAACTATCGTGAATGCTCGATGTCTTCCTTTCTTTGCTCGATGCTTGTCACTTATTTTCCTTTACTGAAACTGTCTCTACCTTTACCAACTAACTTTGACAATGCAATATGACTTTAACAAAACTAATGACAAAAAAATAACTCTTTAAAGATTTATTTTGTTGTTATTAGTTTTTTGAAAGTCATATTGATTGTCAAATTTAGTCATTGAATGAAGGAGTCATAAGACTCAGTCGGTAAAGAAAACAAGTCAGTCAGTAAAGGAAGAGACAGTTTTGGTAAAGGAAAATAAGTGACAATCATCAAGCAGAGAAAGCAAGACACTAATCATTACAAGATAGTTACTGAGCCTAGCAAACATGTTACCGAGAAAAATAAAATGTGTTACCAAGTAACATAGGCTGACATAATAGATTACAATAGATACATTGAATCTGAATGCCGAGCATAAAACATTTTACAAATTTCAAGATCATTTGGTAAAATATTGGAGATATAAACAAAGATGATTGTGCATGATTACAAGGTAAAATCCAATAATGAAAATTAAGTAGAATGTATACATTGTAAATGAAACCAATGCTAGCACCATTTAAGGAGAGTATTTTCAAGAACTTCTTTATGGATGGTGGATGTATGGAGAAGCTCAAGGATGGATATCTGTGTAGGGGTCTTCACTAGTTGGGCCAGCAAGTCATAGCAGGAAGTAGGCCATGTTGATGTAGATAGCATGGTTGGTGGATTCGCAATGGCTTGGATGATGAATCTATCTCTTTGAGTTGTGGCATTACAATTTGTACTTCTAAGGGTCAAAGGTTCTACACCCTTAAGGGTTAAAGTGTTTACATGGTTTTCTAACTGTTCAATGCGTCCATAGAGTGAGTCAAAACCAAAAACATCATTTTCTTCTAAATTCCACATGTTCGATCAATGTTGGCTACATTGTTGCTAGAATAATCATAGGGGATGGAATTAGATGTCGAGGCATTGTTTTGATTATGTTTTGGAAAGGATTCATTATAAACTTTCATTTTCACATTTGATGATAAATAATTTTGCCCCTCAACCTCATTTGTTCCATCATCTATGAGGTCTTGGACAAAGTGTAACAATTTCATAGACTTCTTGGTTTTGTGTCCTTTGATGCGATGATATTCAAAGTATTTGTTATCTTTGTACCAAGCGATCTTAGGTTGGTTTTCATCAAATGGTTGAGTGTCAAGATATATCATCATCCGTTGATCAACTAATCATTGAAAGACAACATCAAGTGATTATGCAAGGGAGGTGAATTGTTGGCATTGTCGTAAAATAGAGTTTTTGTTATTGTTCTAATAAATTCAGGTGAATGAGAATCCTTGATTATGGGGTTGTTGTTGTTGTTGAGATTTATTCCAATTATATTGGTTTTTGTTATGATTTTGATAATTTTTATTATGATTATGGTTTTTGTTTTGATTGCCTTGTTTGTTATTGGATGCTTGAACATTCTGAATGTGTTTAGCATATGTCACTACATCATTTACTACCCCCTTTTTTTTACCAGAATTTAGGCTTGTCATTGTTAGAAGAAGGGGTATAATGTTTAATGGTTCCTTTTTGCAAGATACCATCCTTAATGGTTTTCCCACTCTTTAAAACTCACTCAAAGTCTTCTAGGGTAGCTATTTTCATTTGGAATGATATTTCGGGTACCAAATACGTAATGAATATACCAATGAGGTGATTGTCTGGTATTTTTCAAGGCATTCGATTAGCAAGGTGTCCCCACCTTTGAATAAAAGTTGGAAAAGGTTTCCCCATTCCTTTTATTCATGTTGCACAAATTTCTAAGTGAGGCTTGATGTTCGATGTTGTATGAGTATTGTACAATAAAATTTTCTACCAAATCAGAGAATGTGACTATAGATCCAAGAGTGAGATGCATCAGTCATTCTAGGGTGGGGCTACTAAGACTCCTAGTGAAGAGTATTTCTAGATAGTCTTCATTTTAAGAGACCTCCTGACATGCTACATAAAATTCCTTGAGATGTTGGATAGGTCATGTCTCACCCTTGTATTTATCAAATTTCAAGATCTCAAAGTTGGTAGGGAATGATTGGATATTGATTGATTTTTCAAAGGGGAAAGTGTTAAACTAACCACAAAAATCCCCCTTTAGGATTTGTGACATGGTTTAATAGCCTCATATTTCTTCTATAATCCTAGTGGTTGTATATGACATTAACAGGGCGATATTTTAGTGTAATAGAAACCACTAGTTGTAACAAGTGGTATTAGAGCTTGGTCATAGGTTCGAATCCCCTAGGTGATACTAGGGGGGGATTATTGGACTAACCATCAAAATCCCCCTTAGGGATTCATGACATGGTTTAACAACCTCTTTTGTCTTCTATAAGTCTAGTGGTTGTATCAAGCATTAATAGGTTGATCTTTTGGTCCAATGACAACTGCTAGTTGTAATATTAAGGACATATCTCATCAAAGGAAAATTCTTTCTTCCCTCCTTTTTTCATGTTGAGGACAAGATTTTTAATCGCATAGAATTGTTGGGCCAATTCAAGAGCATTGTGAGATGTGAGTGTTGGTCCTTGATTAAGTCCTCCTCCCAATCGTGTTGTCATGAATGTGGATGATATAAGTCCTAAAGTAGGAGGAGTTTTGTATTATAATACCTATGATGATGTAGGTATTGAATTGGTCAAGACCCTAGATGGGATTATAAAAAGTAATGAACTGTACGATAATGACATTTGTGCATTTCAAGTTAGTGGGTTTGACAATTGATCAATGTTTAGGAAACTAGCATCTGCACCGGTGGATGTAGTTATTGTAGTTTGGGTACTATTATGAATAGTTACATTTGGTATAGCACTAAGCATTTGCTAGATTTGTTCCATCACCAATTAATATATTTTTTGAGATGCTAATCCAAGTATTGATTTAGAGGGTCCACTAGAGATGGCCTTACCTTTGTCTGATGTGTTAGATTTCATAGTTATTTGATCAGGATTTTTGGCTTTGATGATATTGTTTTGGAGTAAAGACTCGTCAAAGTTCATAGGAACTGTGACTCCATCATTGATAAATTTTATGAAAATTTTAGCTTTATTTGCTTGGATGATATTCTCTTCCATATTCGCATTGTGTGGGTCTTTGAAAATTTCTTCCATTTGTGAGGTCATTCGGGTAGGTTCCTTTTTAATGTTCTCCTGTTGATCCACAAATTCTACTTCTTCACTTTGAGTGTTGTCTATAGCAATGACTCCCACACTTCCTTGTAAAAGGGATGTATCAAATGGATTCTTGTTATCTGCAAGTCTCTGACTCATGTTTCTAGCTTGTGATCGAGTTGTTACCATACAAGGATGACCTTTGAAAAAAATATTGAAAGACTAGAATATTTATAAAAGTGTGAGGATGGAAGACTTAGAAGATGAATAGATTTGAGATGTTGAACTAGGAGAAAAATTTGGACTCCATTTGATTTAGATTGGATTTCATAATTGGATTAGAGTTTATTGTATTGGATTTGATTTGATTGGGATTGATTGATTTGATTTGAACTAGATTTAAATATTTTTGAAAAAACCTAGAAGAAACAAGACCTTATGATGGTGCAAACATGAAGAATTGATTTGGATAATATCTTCTTCTACTTGGCGATAGACTTATGATCCAAAGAAAAATAGGATAGGACTTATGAACTTGACTACTTGAGATGGGCCGATGTTCTCAAGGAAAAAAAATTCATTATGGGGTGTTTTCTTATAATGAAGGTATATGAAATAGTTTTGATTAAAATCTTTCAACATAGAAATAATGGAGGAAAGAAAGATGGGATTTGATTTGATAGTCTTGACTATAGTTGGATATGGATTGGTCAAATAGTCCAAAGATGATTGATATTTCTCCTAGGATCAAAGTGGGAAAAATGATGATTTAATTTTGAATGATAGATGATGATGACTCTAAGGGTCAAAGGTAAATTGTGGTGCTCAACTAGTCATATCTCTCAAAATGAAAAAAGGCGTGATTCACTCAATTTTTGGTCATAACGTGGGAAACCTTGTTATTGAAAATGATAGCATCTATTTTCTTAAAGTCCTTGATTTATTGTTGGATATATTTGATCAAGTATTTTTTTTCTTTGGACTCTCTGTCAGCTATTTTCATCTCTCTATAGATATGGTGTAATGGTAGTTTCACTTTCTTATGTTTTCCTAATTTTGACATGACCTAGGAAAATGAGGTTTTGACAATCCAAACTGATGAATTTTGCAAAATCATTTCAGGGACAGCAAGATAACTGACAGTGTGAGTTTTGATACAAATTTAGAACTCACTATTTTCTAGCAGAGATGCCAATTCTCAAACACAGATGAGGATATGTGGAGACGACAATGCCAGGTCAAAGACACTGATTGGGAAAAATAAATAATTTTTGGGCCTTTGACTAAAGTTGACTGATTTTTTAATAATTTGGACTATTTTTTTGGATTGTCTGATTGGTCTTTAGGTCAATTTGTTTGATGAAAAGAACTAGTTTTCAAGCATTCATGGCATTAAGTAACAAATACTAAGAGAACAAGAACATGTCTAAAAATAGTCCTGCAAGGGACAAAGTAACCTTGTAGGATTCAGTCAGTAGTGACGATGAAGTTGATGTCAATATGTAGCTTCAAACTGTGTATGTTCGATGATCTTTTCAAATCACTTGAGTTTTAACAAAAAATACAATCAAGTAGTTCCTACCCTAAGGAATTGTCTTAGTCATCAAAACATTTCCCCACAACTTGATATCCCTTTAGCTCACAAACTTGTGTTACCCCCTAGGGGGTGCCCATTTTTTTTCCTTTGTGAGAGCTATGCAAAATATGGTTAGAGGAGACTATGCAATGAGACCTCCAATATTGTATTATATGTGTTAAAACACTCAAAGAGGATACTTATGGTGAGTGTCTTTAGGAGGGATTCTTCCCCCTCCTTGCACAAAGATTATGAGACTTTCAAAGATGAATCAAGTGGCTACTACTCTATGGTGTCTAATAAGTGTATTCATTCAAATATATCTTATGAATCATACAAGGCAACATGGTAGTGCAAGTGCTATTTAGGTCCTATAGACCCCAATGAATACCAGGCACAAGATATCTTTTCCCTCTGAGCTTTAACTCAAGGAGGTATTATTTATAGTGGGCATAAGAGATTCACTTTATTTTGTTCCCAGTTGGATCATTCCCATGAGATTTTTCCCTCAATGGTAGGCCCTCTACAAGATGAACATGAAAATAAAATAGATAGTTCAAGTAGAGGTCAATATCTCTAATTTTCCTCAAGGGAAAAGAGCATAATCTCCTACACCCATTTCTTCTCCCAAACACACAAGACACACGTTCATTTACCAAATATTCCTTTCTAAGTGATGAATCAAGTAGATCATGGTTTCTAATTACCTATAAAGAGGAAAGACCATACTTCCTACTACCCAACAAATCACTACAAGTGAATCCTTCTAATTAAACTAGGCGCCTATAAAAATGAGCTAATAGAAGACATGAAGTTTTTTTGTATCTCCTAGGCAACCTGCAAAACCAATCTGTGACTAATTTAATATTTCAATGTCTTCTACAAATGTCCTGCAAGGCAAAATATTAGTAGTTTTATGTTCAAGCCTTTGTCAAACATTTTGAAATGCTACAAAATAGAAAATAGATTAGTAACACAAAAAAATCCTACAAAAATTTAAATCTTTTAGGTGACAAGTCAAAGACAACATTCACAGGTTGGAAACGCCAATCAGTGTAGACACAGATCTACCTACACAAATGATAGTTAATGAAAAAAGTCAAAAATCAAAAAATTATACCTGCCACATGTCAATGTTTTGCTTGAACATATTTTGAGGAGCACAGACACTGGTCAAACTACATAGACTCCAATATATAAAAAGGTAGATTTAGTTAACTATGATTTAAAAACTTCAAATTTTCAGCAGCATCTAGTCTTATAAGATTAAATATCTGACAGAAAATTGAGAGATAAAATATTAAACTATTACAGAAAAACATTTAAAACCATATAAACTCTATGTCCTTTTTAATAGGGCACAAAAAATTGTTATAAGTTACAAATGATGATCTGTGTAGATGAGGATCACAAATCATAGATATCTCTATGTAAACAAAGATGCTAATGCGTGAGTGGATCAGCAAAAATGATGAGAATTTTCAAAAGTTTCAAAGTCTTCAGGAACATGGGTCTCACCAAGCATGCCAAAATATATGTAGTTGAAACCTACCTATGTGGAACAAGCTCAGACATGAAAATGTTAAGAGTATAAAGCATCTAAATCACATTAACATATCTAAAAATTGAACTTAAACATAAAAGCTTCAACCACAACCTCAAATGAGATGAAACAAGTGCATGCAATACTTGTTTGATATGCTCTTAGAGATTTTGTAGGTGTTCTCTCCCAACACAATATATTAAATCCTACTAAATAATTTATGGATGAAGCTTAAGATGAAAACTAATGGAAGAATATTGAATAAACTCAAGGACTAGTTATGTAGAGCTAGCCTCATGCATTCAATGCAAATACAAAGAGTAGATATGACATGAATGCAAGATATAGAACTAGTATTAAATGCAAGCTAACATTATCAAAGCCATGAATCTAACTATCAAATGAAGATAACAATAAATGATCTCTAAATGATGGAGAGGGAGAGGGAAGGAGGAGGAGAAAGAGCAAGAGGGGGTTTTTTGAATTTGAGCTCGGGCGGGAAGCTAGAGGAACCTAGACCAGGAGCAGAATCTGCATCAGGGGATGCAGGCAAAGCTGCTAGATTGTTGTCTGATGAGGAGGAAAAAGTAGGTGGGTCAAGTTTGGCTGTGCCAGGGGATGCAAAAATTTTTGTTAGATTATCATCTGATGAGGAGGAAAAGATGGGTGGGTCAAGTCTGGCCCAGCCAAGTAAGGACAACAATCCTCTCTTGGGACCATAGGTGGAAAATATTAAATATTCCAAGACAGATGAAGAGTCAACCAAAACTCAAGGAGATCCTTCACATGGCATCCACTTGACTCAAGGTAAGAGGAAATGGTCAGGTCTTTTTGGTATAAAACCTTCTGAAAAATCTTCTTTCCCTAAGGTGAACATTATTTCTGATCTGCTAAAGGGGGTATTCGGCATTAAAATCCCTGACCCACTCATGGACCACATAGTTTCAATCATGGCTTCTACTCTAATTGGAAATTTTATGGGTCCACGACCAAACATAGACCTTATGAGATCTTTTTCTCACTAGAAATGGAAACTGAAAGGATAGGTTGACATAGCGGCTATGCCAAAAGGATTTTTCTCCTTTGAGTTCTCCAATGGGGAAGATTTATCAAAAGTTGTGTGGGGGTCCCTGGATGATGGGAAAATCATCTGTATCCCTACAGAAGTGGTCGACTAACCTCGACTATAATGATAGTTTCTTCTCAACTACTCTGGTTTGGGTTCATCTACCTAGTCTTCTGATGGAATACTGGCATGAGGACATACTAGTGGCTATTGTAGGATCCTTTGGGGAGCTTCTAACAATAGATCCAATGACAACAACCCGAACAAGGCAAGTTTTTGCTAGGACCTATGTGAACATCCAAAAAAATGTTGAACCCCCTCAAGTCATCACTCTCAATTTGAAGGTGGGAAAATGGATTCAAGAAGTTAAATTTGAATCATTGCCATTTGCATGTTTCACCTATAAGAAACCTGGTCACTGGGTGAAATAATGCCCTCTGAAACCTCCTAAGGAAAAAAAGAATGAATAGGAGTTAAAAAGAGCTAAGAGAATGGAGTGGAGGAACAAACCAAAGGAAGAATCCCTCCCTCATAAATCTCAAGAGGATCAGAATATTCTAAGCAACACTGAAGAGAACTTAGCTTCTTCTAACCAAGAGGAGACCCCTGCTTCCCCTCACAGGATTAGTTTAGAAGAAACTCAAATGAACTTAGATCAAATGATGGAACCTCAAGTTGGAATTGAGAGTGTTTTTTATCTCAAAATATGACTAATAAATATGAAGATACTCTGGAATCTTGTACTGAAAAAGAAACTCAAATGATCTCAAGGGTGGAAGATAGTGTGGGTTCTTACCTAGGGAATGAATCCCAGAAAGGAGTGGAAATAGAAAAACCTTATCAGTGGAGGGAGGATAAAACTAGTGGTTCTCCTTCTGGTGATATCAAGGATTCATTTTCTACCCTAGTTGGTCAATGGGGAAATAATGAAGCTAAAGAAGATCTAGCAGTTGAGGAAAAGGAAAATCCCTGGATTGAAGTTCAGGAGTCAAAGAAAAATCATAACCAAAATGGTTCTGGATCTCCCCATTATAATGGTTTCCCCAATGAGCAGAAACCTAACTCAGGAAAAAAAAATGCTAATACCCCTCCTGGAGGTTCAGCTCTTAGATCTAGCAAGAAGATAAGGTTTCAGAAACAAGGAGGCATCCAGACTAGAGGCCAACAAAAAGCTGACACAGGAATGCCAAAAAGAGAAAGAGGTAGAATGTCTGACAATGATCAAAGGGAGCTTGAGGCTAAGAAGAACATTGTGGATGGTAGATAGCTTACCATTCACCAGGTTTGTTCCCAAATCTCTAAATGAATATTTTATCCTAGAATATCAGAGGACTTAATAATCTCCATAAACAAGATGTAGTTAGGAATTTAGTTAGAGATTCTAAACCTGACATTTTGTTGATTCAAGAAACTAAGATGCTGAAAGAGAAGGTTGTTAAAACTAATTTGATCAAAAAAGGGGTAGTCTTGGTAGTAGTTCTGATGGGGCTTCAGGGGGAATGGTTATCTTCTAGAACATTCGAAGCTTCAACTGCCATCTATTGAGAGAAGAAAAACACTTTCTTGTTGTTAAAGTTACTAGTTTTAAGGAAAACTTCTCTTGGATCCTTATTAATGTTTATACTCCAAACATGAAGTTTGGAAGGCTAAGACTCTAGATGCAGCTTCATGACTTTATGAAGTCTTCCTCTGAGAATTTTTGGATGATTATGGGAGACTTCAACACACTCCTGAAGGAGAAGGATAAAATTAGTGGGAATGTTACTCAAGTGGAGAGTAGAGTTGACCTGATGGAGTTTATTATTAATGAGGGTTTGTTGGATGTTGATTTGGAAGGCATCAATTATACGTGGTCTAATAGAATAATTGGGGCTGATCTTATTCAAGTTAATCTTGACATAGTTCTTATTTCCCCAGACTGGTATATGCAGTTCTCTTTCTCTCTTTCATCCCTTAACAAAATTGGATATCCAATTTCTTTTTCTACTAGTCCTTTAAATGGTAAAAGAAATGCCCCCTTTAGATTTGAAAAGATGTGTCTTGCCCACCCTAATCTAGAGAATAGAATCAGGGAATGGTGGAATATAAAGGTGGATGGCATAGGCATGTTCAAAAAGGCTAAAAAAATGGCTAATGTCAAAACTAAAGTCAGGCAATGGAACAAGGATGTCTACGGGGACATTTTTCAATCTAAAAACAAGACTCAATAGGATTTGAAAGAGATTCAAGAAATAATTCAAAGGAGTGGTTTGACAGAAGACCTTAAAATAAAGGAAAATAAAATTATTTTGAATTACCACAACATTATATCTAAAGCAGAGACCTTTTGGAGACAAAGATCTAGATCTTTGTGGCTAAAATCGGGAGATAGAAACACCAAATTATTTCATCTTATAGCCCTTAAACATAAGGCCATTAATAAAATCAATTCCTTATCTTCCCCCCAGGGAACCATCTTTAAAGAAGAGGAGATAAGGGAAGAAATTATGAGTCATCTTTTAAGGGATCCTAGTCTTAATCTGGAAAATTAGAAAATTCTACTGGACTCTATTCATAGAATCATGGATCCTGAGGACAATATCTTACTAAAATCCATTCCTAAGGATGAGGAAATTAAAAAGGCGATCTTCTCTTTTGAGGGAGAAAAGTCTCCAGGACCAGATGGGTTTTAGATGTTCTTTTTTCAAGCCTTCTAGAATATTACTGGAAATGATGTGTGCTCTGTTGTCAAGGAATTTTTTGGAACAAAGACTATTCTCAAAGAGCTCAACTCTACTTTTATAGATTTCATTCCAAAGAAGTCAAAGGAAAATACATTTGATGGTTTTAGGCCCATAAGTCTCTGTAATTCACTATACAAGATCATGTCTAAAGTTCTTACTTCTAGATTGTTTCTTCTTCTTCCTTCTCTTATATCTCCTCAACAGAATGGCTTTGTCCCAGGGAGACAAATTCTAGATTCTATTATGGTGGTGCACAAGAATATTCATTCCTTGGAAAAATCCAAAAAATAAGGTTTCCTAATGAAGTTGGATCTGTCGAAAGCCTATGACATAGTGGATTGGTCTTTCCTATCTAAAATCCTTCAGGCCTTTGGCTATGATTTGGGGGTGGTTAGACTAATTATGCAGCACAGTTACTACGGTCTCTTCTTCTATCATTGTTAATGGTGGCTCTTCTAATTTTTTTGGCCTTCTAGATGATTGAGACAAGGTGACCCTATCTCTCCTATCCTCTTTTCCATCATGGCTGAAATCCTTGGAAGATATATAAATAGTCTGGTTTTGACAGGGCAGATTGTAGGTCTTCAATCATCTTCCTCTTGTCAAAAATGCTCACATGAACAATTTGTAGATGATACAATTATGATGGGGGAATCCTCTATCAAAGAAGATAGGAATCTAAAAAAAGGTGTTGAATATCTACTCTAATGTTACTAGTCAACTTATAAACTGGGAGAAAAGATTTCTCTACTTCAGTAATACTCCGGAAGAGAGAAGGAAAAAGATCTCTTCTATTTTAGGATGCAAAATTGGGAATCTTCCCACTTCCTACTTGGGATTGCCTCTCTATCTAAAACCTGAAGCCTCCTTTTGGAATAGATTTCATCATAAGTTGGTTGGTTGGAAGGAGGCTACATTAAGTCAAGCAGGTAAAGTTTAATTATTGAAGGCTACACTCCAAAATCTTCTGGTCTATGCTCTAAGCTTGTTCAAAATCCCCCAGAAGTATGCTGACATGATTGAAAAAATGCAAAAAATATTTCTTTGGACTGGGGTAGAGGAAAAACAAGACTCGGCCTTTTTGCATGGGAGAAGGTTTGCAAACCAAAGAAATATGGGGGGATGGGCATCAGAAGCATAATTAATACCAATAAGGCTTTTCTAGAAAAACAATGTTGGAGGATCTTTGAAGAAGAAAAAGAATGGAATTCCATAATAAAAATTAAATACTATCTTACTTCTTTAGATAATACTTTAAACTTCTAGTTGGATATTCAGGGATCTTTTATATGGAATAGTATAAGGGGAAGAACTTGGTCAAGAAAGGTGTTAGATGGAAGCTGGGAAATGGCAGGAAGATTCAATTCTGGAATGACAACTAGATGATGGAAAATCCTTTAAATGAAAATCAAGAATGGCTAAATGCCATCCAGGAATGCAAAGAGACAATTGGGGAAATGGTTTCAGACTATTGGATCAACGATGAATGTATAGAACTTAGCATAAAGGATGAAAAATTTAAAGAAGTGAGCAAATAACTCAATAAATAGTTCATAAGAGAAAATGTGCAAGATGAATTGATTTGGGGCCCAAAAAATAATGGTAAATACTCTATCTCTTCGGCTTCAGCCCTTCTCATTGCCCACAAAGACCAACCTCTCTGCTCCCAAGTATGGAACAAAAACCTTATTCCAAAAATTAACATGTTTTTCTGGTTGCTTGTCCAGAATAAAATCCTTACCTTGGATAACCTTACAAGAAGGGGTTGTTACCTACCCAATGGATGCTTCATATGCTATGAAGTGGTTGAATCCTATAATCACATGATGATACACTGCTCCTATACTAGAAATTGGTGGGATTCTTTTATCAAAAATATTCATCTAGAGTGGGTGAAACCTCGAAGCCTACAGGATCTTATTCTTTATTGGCAATGTCCTCTTCCTGGCAAAGAAGAGAGATTTCTTTGGGATCTCATCCTTTATCACTTCACTTGGAGAATCTGGAAGGAGAGAAATAATAGTCTTTAGAGATAATCACACTCCTTATGACAAGACAACTATTCTTGTTGGTAGAAGTCTCATGGATAATTTTAGAAATTCCATTCCTAGAAATTCTCAGCTATGGAATTAGTCAAAAAATGTTGAAAATATTCTCTCTTGGGATAGTCATAAAATAAACAAAGACCCCAACCCCAGAGATAATATCATGTGGATTGCTCCCCCGTTGGGTTAGCTCAAAGGCAACTTTGATGGAGCTGCTAAGGGGAATCCTAGAAGGGCCTGGGTGGGAGGATTAATAAGAGAGTGAACTGGTGATTTCCTGGGAGCTTTGGCAGCCCCACTAGGAGTATAAACCAATCACATTACTGAATCTAAGGTGGCTTTACATGTGTTTCTGGAAAAAGAGCTAGGTTGTGTGAAGTTTTGGCTGGAAGGAGATTCTCTTAATATCATTAATTGTATAAAAGGAAAAAGTGAGACCTCCTAGACTATAGCCCACATAATTGAAAAAATTAAAAATACTTTACAAACTTTTGAGTAAAATTTCATAACTCACATCTATCGGGAAGGAAATAAGCATGCGGATAGCATAGCTAATCTGGGGGCCCATAGTGATGTCACAAAAATTTGGAATGAGGAAGTGAATCTCAATTCCAAGATTTTAAGTCTTATCAACTATGATAAACTTAATCATAAGGAGGGAAACATAATTAAATTTAATGATGGCAAGGATAATTAAATTACTAAAGACAAGATGCCAGGTAAGGTGTGAGAAAATAATTATGGAGGTAATGACACACAGATTGTGGGCGATGTTAAACAAATTGATTTGCAAGAACCAGAAGAACCTTGTTTTGTTTTTCTTTGGTACTTTGAGAAACCAATGTCATCTTAGCTTTGAGAATATGGGAGGTGGTTTGAGAAGGGAGGAGCCCCTGGATTGTGAGAAATGGAGGCAGGAGAAAAAAAAGTGTGGAAAAAACTGAAAAAAGGTGGTGTTACCCCGTATATGGAAAAGCTTCATGGATTTGATAAAAAGGTAACTAAAAAATTTATTGAGGGATGGGTTAATGGTAAAGTTAATCTATGGGGTAAATCATTTCCGCTTACTTTGAGCTTGGTCTCTGGGATTACTGATTTGTCTCTTGAAGGAATGAATTTCTATAGGGATAATAAACGTATAGGATCTAAATCCTTTAAAATTTTCCCTAAAAATGTTGATGAAGAAGCCCTACTGACTAAAGGGTCAGGGGATTATGTTGAAATTATGAAGATTAAGAAAATTTGGGTGAAATTTCTTAGGGTGATGTTAGATTATTTTACTCTAGATGGTCACTATTCCAAGATTTATAACTTGCATTTCATTCTGGTTAACCATTTTAGGCATAGTAAGAAGGTGTCCTTTCCTTACTTCCTTTTAAGCTCCCTAAATAATAGCATAACTGAGAATAGGAAGAAAGCAAGCAACCCTGTGCTTCATGAGGGTTTGATTTTGCTCATAGCGGACTATGCTAGGGACATGAATCCTGAACCTATTCCTAAAAGGGTTACAGGAAAGAGAAATAAAAATGAAGAAGAGATCAAGGAGGATACCCAAAAGAAGGGAAGGAAAAATAAAAAGAGCCCCCATGTTAGTGTGGACAAAACTGAAGAACCTCACCCTTCTTATCTGGAAAGGAATGAGGTTACTATCCTGGATGAAGAAATAGAGGAGTAGCCTGACAATGAGGAGGGAGCCATGGAAATAAAGGACCTTACTTCAGGGGACAGTGAGAGGGACAAAGAAAATGAGGAGACAAAGAATGCTGGAGGTGAAGAAGAAGAGAATGAAGAGGAAAACAAAGAAGAAAAGGGGGAAGAAGAGGAAGAGAAAATGGAAGAAGAAAAACAAGATGAAAGCAAAGAGGAAGCCAGTGATAAGGAGGAGTTGAAGGGATAGTCTAGCCAAGGGGGTGGGGAAAGTCATAATGAGGCTACTATTGGTTTTGACTTGGATGACAAAGTACTGGAGGAGGTTCAAAGCAAGGATGACCATGGTATTAACCAAGAGATGCAAGAAATGAAGTGTCACCTGAAGGCTATGGAGAATACTATGGAACCCCTAAAAGTAAAGTTGTAAAAGTTGGAAATAGAGTTTTTGATGAAGGTAAAAAGTAATAAAGAGAATGAGGAAAAGATAGCCAAAATCAAAGCAATGGTGGACGACAAGCTGAAGGACCTGACTGAGAAAATCAGCCATAATGAGCATATCATCAATGAAGTTCTTAAGCATAGAAATGAGGGTCTTAGTGCCTCGGTGATGAATCTTAAGGCCCTCTACAACCATCTGGAGATTAATATACTGGAGAACACAACCATAATGATGGATGGTGATGTTGGGAGTGTAGGGCTCGGAACTAGAACCAGAAGTGGCCTCAGAAGGAAACTGCCTAATACCCCTAAGGAGTTGAAAGGTCTTAAAGACTCCATTTAGAAGATGGAGGATTTGCAAAAACAAGCGGAGAAGGAAATAAAAAAGATAAAGTAGATTATGTTGGTTGGTCACTGGGTGGTCGCTAGTTTTCATGCCAAATTTTGTTTTTGTTCGCTACTTGTTGTCTTTTTTGTTATCTTTTTTAGATGTTTGGGGTCCTGTTGTCTCTTGTTTAGCAGGCTTTGAATTATGTAAAGGATGAATTGAAAATATTTTCTCCTATGTTGTAAATAGTTTCAAGTTCCATTCAAAACCTATTTTTACCTTTATCAAAAATAATAAATGATCTCTAAGAATTCTCTTAAATGCTCAACAAACTAGTATAATGTCACTACAATGCAAATGATGGGTTCAATTTCCTATTGAAACACTCCTATTTATAGATTTTTGGGAGCAAGTTGGGGGCTTGGGTGATGTGGCACCTATGTGGCATCCATATAGGAGCCACATGGAGGACACATAGGCTTGACAAGCCATGCAAACTCCAAAATTTCTCACACATGTGTGAGCAACTTGGAGGATGTGATGGGTCAATGTGTACTTTAAGTACACATGTAAGAGATCTTTGACCAATGAGACACTTTTAGAAAGTGTAAGAAGTGTCATCGAGGCCATAAGAGAAACTTGTTTGGGAATTTTAGGAAATTTTTGAAAAGGTAGATTTTAGAAATTTCCTTACACGTGTGAGAAAATGATTAGTACTAATAGGTGTAGGAATTAAAAAATTAGGTTAATTAACCTTAGTTAATTAGTGAGTGGTTTTATTAAGTTGAGAGTCATGTGAGTAGGGTAGGATCTAGGTCTAAATTATGATTAAATTAAATAAGATTTAACTTAATCATGACTTAGGAGAATTAGGCATGTGAGGGGTTAAATAAATAAAATTTATTTAAAAAGGAGACTATGGAGGAGTATTTAAATTAAATTTAAACACTTTGGTGATGAATTTATTTAAATAAATAAATTTAATTAAATAAATAGATGAAAATAGCATTAATAATTATTTAAAATTAATTACAATGCTATCAAAAATCATTAATTAAATAAAATTTAATTAATGTTAAGGGATGATTTTAGGAATCTACATCTACCTTTGAAGGTACCATCACATTGTCCATTCAAGTGGGCCTAGCAGTATAAGACATAGTATGTTATTTTATTAATCTTGACATCCCATATAGCATTATCCTCAATCATCCATGGATCCATGACATACAGTTCATCCCCTCCACATTCTATCAGTGCATCAAGTTCTTGCACAATGGCACTAAAGTCACTATCCATGCAGATTCCCAAAAATTTTCATATTGTCATGCACTTAAGGATTCATTACCCTATTCCTATCATTTCCATATAATTGGCATTGGCACCTTTGTCTTCTTCTCTTCCAAATCCCATGCAGATCCTAAAACCATACTCACATCTACCTTATCCTATGTGAAGATAAAAAAATAAAGGTTGTGGGTAACACAACCTCTCTAATTATTTTCTAGTAGGGGCATTGCACCTTGATCTCTATATCAATGTATTTCCTTCTCATCAATAAAATTAAAATAAGCCACTCATCTATAAATTTGGTTTGAAAATAGTCTTATCAAATGGGAATCTTGATGATAAAGAGATCGAGGTAAACATAAACCAATGGTTGTATCAACATCCCCCAACAACAGATAGCAAGCTCCTTGATCATCTCAAAAAAAATATCCCACTTCCTATAAATTGGCTACTAAAAAGTGGGATTACCAAGGTGGTGACCTAAGCCATAGATAAAAAGGTATGCAAGCTCCCCTTTGAGCCTTTTGAGCATCCTAAAAATCAAGGTCTTGGATTTGGCCAAGCCCCAAGTGAAGGAACCAATGTAACTGAACGAACCCTTCTCAATTTGGAAGGTGAACTTATAAATATCAAAGACCTTCCTAGAGAGGAATTCAAGAGATCCTATGACAATATTGTTAGTAATGAATCCTTCTTCGGTGACTCTATCTTTTTCCAAGTTTCCATTAGCTTCATTAACCTCTCACTCACACATCCCAAACTCATGGATTGGGACCAACCAACTATCACTCATGTCAACATTTTTTAAAGTGATGATGCATTCCTAGAATTCTTAGGAGATACTAGATGATAACAATATTGGAAGCATGATTCTACATGTGTCTACAAGCTAGATTGCCAAGCATATTTTTGGGAAGAGGATGTGATGCAGATGGGTGTGATATCATCCTAGCCCAATATCTTGATCAGTAGGATAACTCAACCATCAGCATGTGAGATAAAACTTCCCACATCAAATCTTCATCCAAGGATCCGCCTCCTAGGCCATTCTCATGCACCTAGTGCCTCCAACTTGCCAAATCTTGTAGAAAAGCTTCCACACTTGTTCTATCATCTTATAACATCATAAAAAATCATATTCAACATGTTCAACTAGTTCTCCAAGCCTGGTAAATAGGTTTTCTACCCAAATCCACTCCAAGAGCCCAATCCCCTTATAGCCTTGTCAAACCAGTTATCTTCTTTAACTCCACACTTTCCCAAAAAAAATTGAAAAATATTGATATTTTTAGATACCCTTTTAAATGATATAGGACATACCTCAAAACTAGGGTAGGTTACTTTGGACCAACTACTATATCCCTTACCCCTACAGCAACTAAATAAGCCTAAAATGCACCCAAATACAAATAAACTCATACAAGAACTTTCTCCCTTGACTCCTAAGCATGAAAAATTCTTAAATTATGTTTAGAAACAACATATTTTCAAGTTTTTAGGGTACCAACACTTTCCTATACTTCTAGGTATCTAACCCTCACTCCTAGGGTCATTAGGCTAGGGATTTATCACAAGGACTCTTCCACATACTTACAAATACTCCTAAGGGATCCTACACCTCCACATGAACCCTACTACACAAGATCCATCACCTACTACCAACCTAGAAAGTTTCTCCACCACTCAACCTAGGATGCTTCTAGGCTCTGATACCACCTGATACAAAGGGGTGTGATATCATCCTAACCCAATATCCTGATCAATAGAATAACTCAACCATAAACATGTGAGATATAACTTCCCACATCAAATCTTCATCCAAGGATCCACCTTCTAGGCCATTCATATGCACCTAGTGCCTCCAACTTGCCAAATCTTGTAGCAAAGCTTCCACACTTGTTCTAAAATCTTATAACATCATAAAAAATCATATTCAACATGTTCAACTAGTTCTCCAAGCCTAGTCAATAGGTTTTCTATCCAACTCCACTCCAAGAGCCCAATCCCCTTGAAGCCCTATCAAACCAGTTATCTTCCTTTAACTCCACACTCTCCCAAACAACTTGGAAAAAATTGACATTTTAGAATACCCTTTTCAATGCTACATGACATACCTCAAAACTAGGGTAGGTTACTTTGGACCAACTACTAGATCTTGTACCGCTGCAACAACTAAATAAGCCTAAAATGTACCCAAATACAAAGAATCCCATACAATAACTTTCTCCCTTGACTCCTAAGCATTAAATAGTCTCAAATCATATTTATAAATAATATATTTTCAAGTTTTTAGGGTACCAACACTTGCCTATACTTCTAGGTATCTAACCCTCACTCCTAGGGTCATTAGGCTAGGGCTTTATGACAAGGACTCTTCCACATGCTTCCAAATCCTCTGAAGGGAACCCACTCCTCCACATGGACCCTACTACACAAGATCCATCACAAAATATACTCTTCCTAAAAATTATATGCTCACATTAATGACTGGTGTTGTTCCATGCACCCTCAATCAATATTTTGTCTCCATTTGTGGTCTCTTCCACAATAACCCTGCACATCCCTACATACAAACTATTACAAGGAAATAATGTACATTGTTCAGTTCCTTCCATAATTCACAAGGTTTATAGAAAGTGGGAGAACCTAAAATCTCATGGAGACGTCAAAATAAACAAATGTTGATTGCAAAAACCTTGTTCAGGAACAGTTAAGAGAGAACTTGTATTCTCGGTCTCAAAGATTCATAAAACAATAATCTAATTGCATTAAAGTGATAAAAAATCAATATAAAATAATTTCACTCCATTATCCAATCAACAACACATTATGAAATGAGTTTAAAGTCACAGACATAGTGATTGCACCCCTGCGGCCAGAATAGAGATTTGCAAGAAATGTCTTTTGTTTATTGATTCAAAACCATTTACAATGGTTCCTCTCACACACACCTCTACATAATCTTAAAACTCAAGTGGATCTCTCTCTAATAGATCCTCAAACTAGACAACCACCCATAACTACCTTTGAAAACTTCCTAAAACTGACTGCAACAACCCTAAATCGACTATTACATAATCATAAAAGTTGTAAAAGTTGTCAAGTTGACAACTAGAGTTGTCAACTCGACCATTACAATCCTTATTGGTAGTTATATTATTAAAAAAACCTTCTAAAGGTATTTTTAGGATTCATTCCTAATATCTAGACCTTGACTAACCCTCAAACCCACTACTAGCCCTCAGTAGGCTTATTTTACCAATTAGGCAATATTACATCCTTGGCACGTTTTAGTGTATTTTACATCTTTAAATGGATCTAATGGCCAAATTACATCCAATAGTGACCTTAAAGGTATTAAAAAATCATATTTATCCATGTATCATCAAGTGACCCCAAGGAGTTCTCTCCTAGCCTCTATGCCATTATGGCTTACATTCACTTGTTCATGATCATATCACACAAAATTATCAATCACATTACAAAAATTAGTAAATGACCAATCTTGGTCTCATTACAATGCCAATGACCCTTCATGGTCATGTCTTCAACTCCCTATGATCCATTAGTGACCCTGGTATACCTTCATGTCCTTGGTGCTCTGCACTAGGAAGTCCTTGTCACAAAAATAAAAATAAAGAGAAAAATCAAGGGTCTCCTAGTGAAAATCGCTCTAAGACACTTCTAGATTCCAAAAAAAAAAGTAAAAATAAAGGACGTATCATCGAGTGAAAACCTCTATGAGGTGCTAGAAGATGAGGATGCTCCTCTTCCCCTCATTAATGCATATCAACTAGAGTGTTCATCTATTTTGATTCAAGATACTCAACCAATCAATCTAGGAATTAAATAATGTATGTGCATCATATACCTAGTGGTTTCACTATCTGAGGTAGAACACATAGATTTTGAATCCCTTCTCAACAAGGAATTCGTTAATTTTTTATGATCTTACATGCATATGCCTAGATTTGACCCCAATTCTTTGGTACACCATCTTTTCATATATCCTAAAGTAAAACTACTAAAACAAAAGTAGAGTAAAATTCATGCTAAGGTGGCCCCGGTAGTCAAAGAAGAGCTAGAAAATCTACTTGAAGAAAATTTAATATTCCCCATTGACTACTTAGAGGAAATATCCAATATAGGCCCTATTTCAAAACTTGCAAGATATATTATAATATCCATAGATTTTAGAGACCTAAACAAAGCATGTCCAATAGATGATTTTCCATTACCCAACATCGACATGCTAGTAGACCTTACAGTAAGACATGAGATTTTATCACTCATGGATGGATTGTCTAGGTATAATAAAATTTGTAGTGCAGAAGAATATCAGCATAAGATAGTTTTCACAACCCCGTGGGGTACCTTCTTCTATAATGTGATGTCTTTCGGTCTGAAAAATATAAGGGTAATATATTAAATAGCTATGACCACTTAGACCCCTTAAGAAACTTTACGATCCCTAAGATGTATGATAAGGTATCCTAAAGGGTCATAAGAGGTCTTATGTCCTAGGACCCCTCATTACCCATAGGACTTCTTACCATACACTAATGTTCCATGACATGATCCATAAAATCCTAGAAGACTATGTGATGATATCCTTGGAAAATCCAAAACTAGAATCGACCATCTTAAAGTCCTAAAATGCATCTTTGATCATCTACAAAAATATTAGTTAAGCCTAAATCCCAAAAAATGTGTATTGAGAGTTACATTAGGAAAGCTCTTGTAATTCATTGTATTTAGATAAGGCATAGAGGTAGACCCCAAGAAGGTCAAATATATTCTAGAAATTCCTCCCCAAGAAACCTCAAATAGTTGTGTAGTCTACAAGGCATACTTCAATCTATGTACAGATTCATTGTGCAACTACCAAACAAGTGCCAACCTTTTACACATCTAATCCAAAAAGAGATTGCATTAAAATGGGATAATCACTGTCAAAAGGGGTTTGAAAAGATAAAGGAATATCAGTAAAATACACCCATCTTGATACCTCCAATTCCTTATGGCTACCGTTATCTCTCTCTTATAAGCTCTACATGATTTTATAGAGTATGAATTCCTAGTCGAACAACTATACACACTAGCTTATGAGGTGTTAGATACTAAAATGGTCTTTGTTTTTGTTGATCCTGAGTCCCCTTGGTACCATGACATATATGCCTACTTAAAAGATGGTATCATATCGCACCATCTCACTTGAAACTAATGCAAAAACCTCATTCATTGATCATCCCATTACACCATCACTGCCAACACTCTATATCATTGAGTCTATCATGACATACTCTCTCAATGTTTAGACATTAACAAGGATACCTGAGTATAATGAGAGGTTCTCACAAGAACCTATGGTGGACACACATGTAGCATGGTCTTAGCTAAGAAACTTCTTATGGCTAGATATTATTTTCCAATGGATAATGAAACCTATGAGTTTGTTAAAAGATGTCAGTAGTATCTGTAGTACAAAAATCTAATCGATAGTCCAGCACAAGATTTGCATCCTATTATCACATTATTGACCCTTTTCTTGTTGGGGTCTCTATTGGCAAGTGATCAACATTGTATTTCATGTATATTGTCATTTATGGAAATACTTATCCCCATGATCACCACAAGACACAAGCACACGGTTTTGATAGGTAGTGAAGTAAAAATGCGTAAGTCCACAGTCAGTCACAAGCAGACAGGTACACTATATTGGATTAAAAAGATGTTACATGATGAATTATGGCATGTGAAGTTACAAGATGATGTATTGATGTATGGAAGATCTCTATGTGTGAGTGCACATGTTTTTAATGCATGGTTTCAGAGATACAGCTCTCTAAGTACAGTTACAAATAGAGAATAGAGCATCAAGGCTTGCGAAGCTACATAGGTATCGGTTGATCTATGTTATGTTATTTTATGTATTGATCATGTATGTGTGGCCGACATAGTGCCATTATAATGTATGTAAGGTCATGTATTTTAATGTTATGTTTCCAACCTTGAATTATGTTTTGTAATTGCCTTATAGAGGTCGACCTAGTTACTATACTCTTAATTGGGTATAATTATATGATGTAATATGTGATTTCAAAGAAGAAATAAATATGGGGAATTCATGGATGCAATTTTGAGAAGAGAAGAATAGTATGCAAGGTGATTGAGAACTGATTGCATGGATTTGTAGTAAGATTTCTTAGATATATATGTAATTTCTTTGTATATCACGACATGAAGTCCACTATTTTGTAAGTGCTTTAAGCACACATTTTGTATACCTTTAATAGGTTTCATCAATCCTTTAACCAAGACCTGATCTATGTAATAATCACATCCTAACAGAGCTAGACTCCTAATAGGGTCACTATACTTTAGTTTATATATTTGTGGGTACCATCCCCACCAGAGTTTTTCCCTTAATAGGGTTTCCTTGAGAACAAAATAATGGTGTCATGAGTTATCTTGTGTATGTTTACTTTGCATAGATATTTTTTTTAAGTTATATATTTTTTAATTGGTTTAAGAAATCATATAAGTGTTGTAATATTGATTCACCCCCCTCTTAGTATTACCAAATCCTAACAATTGGTATTAGAGTGTTAGGCCCTAAAGTTTAGTTCAACTTAAGGGAGATCTAGATGGATTATAACACTTTAAAGAAGAATTATAATATTGCATTGGATGATCTTGATGAGACTATTGTAGCAAATAGAGATCTGAAGTACAAATTGAAAAAGGTAGATGATTTTATTAGAAAACTCAAGGAGCATTTAAGACATGCAAGAAACCAAAGAGAAGAACTACTCAAAGAGAAATCAAAATCAAAACAAGTTGAAAAACTCAAAAAGGAGAATGAAGAACTCAAGGATGAATATAAAATTTCAAAATTAGAACCGATGATAAAGCTTGATGAAGCAAAAGATGAAAATAAGAAAATGAAGGGTGATTTGGATTTAGCAGGAACAAAGGAAAGAAGATTAAAACTACAACTAGAATAAATGACTGCCAAATATCAGAAGGTTGAAAAATACAATATATTGGTAATAGTAGAACTTGAAGAAACCAATGAATGCATGAAAATTCTTCATAAGAACAATTTGAAGATTGATGAGTAGATGGAAATGCAAAAACTAGTTGGAGATCTGACTGGATTTGGATTTTTTGAAGACATATTTCCTAAGAAAGGTCATGTGGTCATCAATGTTGATTCACCAACGAAGGATGGAATTGAAGAATCCAAGAAAGAGCAGAGAAAACCCTTAGAAGACAAATTCCAGGAGTGCAATCAAGAAGGTCACTTGAAGGGAAATTGAAAAGGTACAAGTTATAATAAACCCTTTTCAGGTTATTTCTTTAATTGCTTCAATTATGGTCATAAAGTAAAGAAATGTAGAAAACCTGATATGAGATCTAGAAGAACTAGTTATTCCAATTTGAAGAAGAATGTTGAGAAAAAAGGTGACACTAGTAAGTTAGATGAAACTATGAAAGAAAGTGATGAGTAGGATAGCCAACCTAATGTGAGAAAACCTAAGGATAATAAGCAAGATGAAAAGAAACCTAATGACATACCTAAGAAGGTTATGTGTTACAAGTGCAATAACTTTGGACACATCACCAAATATTTCAACTTGTAGATTAATTATAGTCAACTCATACCTAAGAAGAAGGTTACATGCTTTAAGTGCAACAATGATAGACATATTGCAAAGTATTACAGGTTTAATGGACCAATGAAAAGGAAACTCAGACCATTAGCAAGGAAAAAGGAACTCGGTGAAGATGAAAGGACACTTGCAGAGATGAATGAAAAATACAAAGAAAAGTAGGTTAAGAGTAGAGAAGAAAAGGATAACAGTGATGAGACAAACAAAGGAGTTGTGAATAGTCAGGAAGGCCCAATAGACCCTACTGGCTATTTGCATGGGTTGAAGATATATTCATCAACATGAAGGGCCTTTCATGCCTTAGGGGGAGCATTGCCAAAATAACATCAGAATCTCATTTTTCTCCTAAATCAATGTTTGGAGCTATGCGATCTCGAATACAGTTGTATTTGGATATGTTATGATTTCAGTAGTCACCGCATGGATCTACACTATAAGATATATGGTTGCAAATGAAGAAATAGTTTTCTGGAAGTTATCAGTTTTACAGAAGTTGTAGAGATTTATATGTACTATGAAGTATAATATGTTATAATTTAGTGTATTTCTCACCATTACAATCAGAGAGCAGTTGTGAGTAGAGTCTATGAGATAAATAAGTGAAGGGAGTGAAGTTATTTGATAAAGATCTTTGGAAATTTAGAAGGAGAACCTTAGTTCTACAATGTTACGGTGAAGGTATTTATGAAACTGTGGTTTAATCTCATGCATTTTAATTACTAGAAGCATGTTAAGCATGGAAGCACCCAAGGTATTTGATCTTAAGGAAAGAACAAGGTATGAGTTCAAAAGGCACCCTCATAAGTCAACTGAGGATGATCTTGAAGGTGCATTCTCACATATAGCTCCTGATGTACTTCATGTAGAAGATATTAGGGCATACATACATTGTAGGTATGAGGATATTGGTTCATTAGAAATAATGAAGGAGTTGGTAGAAATGTATGATGAGGATGAACTGTTGAAACCTAAATATGCATTTTTGGATGACCTAGGAATCATAAATTTTTCACAATTCTATGAGTTTGACAAAATTGAATGGATGAAGATTGTATTGAGTCTCTTCCATGACCAATTATTTTTTCTTGGAGGTAATCCTATCAAGATCACTAGTGAAATGATTCATGGTATCACTGGATTGCCTAATGAGGGCAAGTTACTTATCACTGCGAAGAACACTAAGAAGAAGGTGATTACCTTAACAGGTTGTATTAAAAACAAAAGAGACATGAATGTCACAAAGATTCAATAGAGGGATGTGAGAGTCATCATCATGATTGTAGGCTAGAAGGTTCAATATAGCAACAGACCTAACTCTGTGTATGTTTGATTCATTGATATGCCCTACCAAATGGTCAAAGAAAATGAAAAGTATAATCTCTATGAGATCCTAAGGAAGTAACTTATGGATAATATCAACACAGTAAAGAAAAAAATGACTAAAACACATTTTAGATTTGGTTCTCTGATCTTGTACATCTATTTCCATATTGTACACAAGTTTCTTAGATTGTTCATATGGAGAGATGAAGTGCCAACAATGTAGTTAGTCAACAACATATACAAAATCCATAATGAAAAGTACATATTCATAAATCTAGTAGGAGAGTTCAAAAGTTTTCAAAGAGACATGCATCAAAGAGAAATGATTCCAAGAGACCTTGTAAAGAAGTACAAGGACACAATATGTTTTATGGTGGAAACAGATTACACCTATTTTGAGGCTGTAGAGCCAAGAACTTCATGGAGTACCCCTATGAGTTATGAGGCTATTGAGGGCCTATTAAAACTGTATGTTGAACATGTTTTGAGTACACCAAATGATCCCAAGGCTAAAATATGGGGTACATACATTGAAAAATTAGTGGCAGTTGAACAGGAGTTATCTAAAGGGAAAAGAGTCAAGAAGGTGGAGAAGATGGTAGATAAACTTGTTGCAGAGAAAAGAATTACTAAGGATCAGATGGTAGAAATGAGGAAAATCATAGAGAAGAAGGAACAAACCAGTTCACATGAGCCTACTGATGAGGCAACAAAATAATAAACCACCAGCACACCTGTCCTAATGGTCACAGTGGAGGAATCATCTCCTACCCCACCTAGAAGGACATCAAAAAGATAGGCTACAAAGAAGGTGTCACCCACACGTATGGCACATAGGACCAATGAAAAAGCTATTAGGAATCCACAAAAGAGGAAACACATTGAAACAACTCCTAAGGAATCACCACAGAAGAAGAAGAAGAAGAAGAAGAAGAAGAGGAAGAATGATCCTGAAAAGAAGAAAGAAGAAGAGAATAAAAATAAAGAAGAAGAACATAAGAAAAGAGAAGAGGACCCCAAAAATAAATGGAAGCTTGACCTCATATCACTAGAGAAGAGAGTTGTTCAAGAAGATAAGTTGATATTTTCTGATAGATATTATGAAAGATATGATATTGTTGATCAAGCTAGCATTGAAGACATAATCATTAGATACATGATTGCTTTTAAGAAGAACCTGAATAAATTAGAAGGGAGTATACCTAGAGAATTTTTTGAGAAAATGGAAGTGAGAAAGAGAAGGGCGTAGGATGAGGACAAAAAGATAAGGCAAGATGCCTTAACAAAAGAAAATCATGTCATATCTATTATAGAAAACAATAGGCTAATGGAGGAACTTAAGCCTCACCTAAGGACAAAGTTGAGGATAGTAAGGATCATGGCTGGATTATATGAGGAATTAATTGAAGAAACTCGTAGAGCCATTGAGAAAGTCTTATTGAAAATTAGACCTGATGTTGCAATGATGGAAGCACTTGCAACAAATCCTAAGTACATAAACATAGGATAATCCTCTAAGGGCAAGGAGAAGGAAGAAGAAAAATTAGAAACAAAAGTTAAGGATACTATTGCAGATAAAGATATAGAACAGGACACAATTCAAGACCAATATAAACCATATTTATTTGTGGAGAATGTAGGAATATCTCTTAATCATGCACTTGATGAGAAAGACCCTTTTGAAAAACTTTCTAAAGCCGCAAACATAATTGGCAACCTAAACACAAATAAGCCTAAAGAGGAGGCTCAAGATATGGAAATAGAAGAAACTCCTCAGCAGGAATCAAAAAATATTATAACACAAGAGGAGCAAGAAAATGAGGTCAAGGAGAATACAGAGAAACCTCACAAGGAGGAAAAACTATTGGTTGCCCCTCAATTGTTGGCAAGTGGGACCAAGTCCGTACTAGACAAAGAGAGCATGGAAGTTGATGATTTAATGAAGTTATCACTACTTTCTTATGAGAAATCCAAGGAGAGATCGAAGAAGAAAAAGGACAAGAAAACAAGATTTTTGGAAAAGGCCATAAGATTTTTGAGTCATGTTTTTTCATTGCAGCCAAGCAGTAGCAGTGGAGATCCATAAAAATAATTGGACCATATTTTGGATAGTGTTGACAAGAGTTTCAAGACTCTTGAAGATGTCACACAAATAAAAGTTGTCAAAGAATTTGAAGGTAAGAGACTAGAAGAGATGCTAGAAGGAATTGAAAATGATTTGAAGACACTTCAGTAATCAGATAAGGAGATAAAGGAGTGTATTAAGGAAGGAAATTTTATGTATAACATTTGTGTAAATTCCTTCAAACATGTACAAAATATTGTTGATTTGATAAAGAAAGAACAAGATTATTTGGCAAAGATATTAGAGGAGAGTGAAGAAAATATGGTTATTGATGTAAATAGGGAGGTTAGTAATAGTTTTGACAAGATCAATGTGTTGTAATTAGAGAAAAGAAGAATGCTTAATAGGTTCAATGAGATTAGGAAACTTCTTGTTCCTAAGATTTCTATTTTGGAGACCACATCAACAAACTTAGACCTTCATCTTAAGTCTTACATGGGATTCACTCCTAATGACTTGCAGAGTGTAGATATAATTATGCATACAATAGATGGCATGATCATGTTGTAGAGATAGTTAAGAAGAATTGGGAAGCTAAATTCCAAGTACTAAGGGTGAACTTCAGTGATGTACTTAAGATAGTAAGTACATAGTTTTGATATCCAAAATTTTGACTCTATAAATAATTTTGTTTTTGGCACCTTTGTCATTGATGTCAAAGGGGGAAGTGTAGGTAGTGAAAAATATGCACATATAGGGATTCATAAGTATAGTTGAAAGGGGGAGCTATTGACTCAGACAATTTTGCATTTTTGTTTGGGTTGATGTTCTACACTTGGTCATTTTTCACTAAGTGTTTCCATCGATGGAAAATGGGGAGATTTTCAAAAAGTGGTGAAAATTGGATTGCATGTATGTTGTCATTTATGGAAACACTTGTCCCTGTGATCACCACAAGACATAAGGACACAATTTTGATAGGCAGTGAAGTGAAAAATGCCTAAGTCCACAGTCAGTCATAGACAAACATGTACAATATTTTGGATTGTGAAGATGTTACAGGATGAATAATGGCATGCAAAGTTATAGTATAATGTATTGATATATGGAAGAGCTCTATGTGTGAGCACATATGTTTTGGATGCATGGTTTCAGAGATGCATCTCTCTGAGTACAGTTACAGGCAAAGAACATAGCATCGGGGCTTGCAAAGTTGCATAGGTATTAACTGACCTATGTTATGTTATTTTATGTATTTATCATGTATGTATAGACAACATAGTTCCATTATAATTTATTTAAGGTCACATGTTATAATTTTATGTGGTTGAATTTGAATTATGTTTTGTAATTGCCTTATAGAGGTCGACCTAGTTACTATACTCTTAATCGGGTATAAGTATATGATGTAATATGTGATTGTGAAGAAGAAATGAATATCAGGAATTCATGGATGCAAGTTTGAGAAGAGTAGAATAGTCTACAAGGTGATTGAGAATAGGTTACATGGATTTTTAGTAAGAGCTCTCAGATATATATGCAATCTCTTTTTATATCAGGACATGAAGTCCACTATTTTGTAAGTGCTTTAAGCACACATTTTGTATACCTTTAACATGGTTCATCAATCCTTTAACTATGACCTACTCTTTGTAATAATCAGTTCCTAACAAGGTTAGACTCCTAACAAGGTCACTATACTTTAGTGTAGATATTTGTGGGTACCATCCCCACCAGGGTTTTTCCCTTAATAAGGTTTCCTTGAGAACAAAATAATGGTGTCATGAGTTATCTTGTGTATGTTTACTTTACATGGATATTTTCTTTAAGTTTTATATTTTTTAAGTGGTTGAAGAAATCATATAAGTGTTGTAATATTGATTCACCCCCCTCTCAGTATTGCCAAATCCTAACAGTATCGACCTCGTTGGTAAGATCCACTCCACCTCATCTAATAGACAAAAACACATTATCACTGCTAGCAAATACTTTACAAAGTGGGTAGAGCTAATTCCCCTTTATCTTACCATAGGTTCCCAAATATCTAAATTTATCCTCTATTATATCATCTGTCATTTTATCATCACCAACAACATTCTCATAGATAATGGTACACAATTCAAAAATTAGCATATTGACAAATTGTGTGTCTAGTTTTATATAAAGAATTATTTTTGCAGTTCATATTACACCTAAGGTAATTGCAAAGGTGAGGAAACCAAAAAAACCATATTGAAGATCCTTTAAAAGGTTCTTAATGAAACTGGTCTTGATAGGAACCTCCATATTAATCCTAACCTTTGAACATACCTTACTTATTTCTGCACTCCTAAAGGCTCCACTCCATACTCCCTTGTTTATAGTGTTGAAGTGGTCTTACCAATTGAAGTCAAATTTCCATCCTTGCACATGTCACTAAAATATTTGGTTACTAATGAGGATTATTAAATAGTGATACTCACCCAACTGGACTTTCTAGATGAGAAAAGATAGAAAGCATATGATCATTTGGTTGTATATCATAAAAATATTAAGAGAAGCTATGATAAGAAATTCCACCCTCAATAATTTTAAGTGGTTGATCTTATATTGAAATAAAATTAGAGGGTATAGAGAGACCATGAAAAGAAGGGAAAGCTTGAATCCAACTGGCTTGTCCCTTATGTGAATACATCAAATTATGGCTCAAGGTCATATCATTTTTCCACACCAAGAGGAAAGTCACTAAGTGGTCCAATTATTATCATCCATCTAAAGAGATTGTATGCCTGATTCATACAATGCACACCATTTATAAAAAAAAAATCATAAAAAAATAAAATAAAAAGTCTTAAAGAAAATATAAAAAAAATTAAAAAGTTAATAAATCCAAAAAGTCATAAAAACATAAATTGTGTGTGTGTGTGTGTGAGAGAGAGAGAGAGAGAGAGAGAGATCATCCAATGGTGAAAACTTGGCAAGAAAGCACCTTGGACAAGTACCACGATGAAAACCTAGCAAATAGGCATCATATGTAACCCCTTCATCTATTTTCTCTCCACACTACAGGGTAAGTTCTTTAGCTACCACTTCATCACTTCTTCCAACTCATCTACTTACCATACCTATCATATCTTATCCATTTCATCTCCTTCGAACTACTTTGGATCTTGATAAAACTAGAGCCCACCATGTTTAAATGCTTTGGAAACCTATTGGTATCCATTTCCCCATCACACTTTTCATCTTCCCATCCTCATATCCACTCATCATTGTATCTTCCATGAACTTCCCTTATCCACACATCATTTTATCTTCCATCTACCTCCCTCATCCTCTTTTCATCCCATCTTCCATCCTATCATACCCCTCCTAATGTTTCATCTTGCATAACATAGCCTAAGTGGGGGTATCGTATTCCTTGGTGATGCATTCCTTGTAGACCCTATCTCTCCATCTCCCCATCCTTGTTTCATTTCCATCTTTTCATCCACAATCCTTTCATCTCTCAATCCTTATCTTCCTCCACTCCTTTGCCAAAATCCTTTTATCCATCAATCCTTGTCTATTAATGCTTCTATCTCCATATTTCCCATCATCTCCTCCATCCCTCTTATATCCCTTGTCATCGGTATCTACCTCTAGGCTATCCCCATGCATCCAATGTAATCCATTCCTATCCCAATGCTCCTTGCAATCTATCATCACATTCAAGATCCTATCCATCTCCTCCAACTATCCAAATTTAAACTTCAATAAACCCATGAAATCATACCCTTGGTATTATTCTTAGCCTTGTTTCAAGGCTCAATCATAATCCAATCATCTTCATCATCAATATGCATCCTTCCCAATCCTTGTGTTGTTTTAGGATATATCATTCCCACATCAATAAAAATTCATCCACCATCAATCTATCTTGGCTTTTTAGATTTACTAGGGAAACATCATGTTTATATTTGTATCATCATCCACCATCAAAACCCCTTGTACATATTGCAACTTATGTCTTGTACATAGCGGCAATCGTATCTCCATCTAGGCTCATTTGTACATATGCATCTTTAGGTACCATCCTTTGTGTTAGTCAGTCATTATATCATCAAGGCCTTTGTCCCTATCTAGTTGGTGCTTCAACAATCATCCCCTAGTCTCTTAGAGTTTTGAGTGTCTTTCTTGTCTCTTTTTATAGGAATCCTAGTTTAACAATCCAATCATTGGTCTCTATAGGATGTATCATTCTCATATCAAACCAATCAAATTATCATCATCTATCATCATCCTTATGGAAAAAGGTATGTGAGATACTTGTTATTTCTTTAGTGTTTTTAGATATTTATTTATCTTTTATCTTAATCTCCCTCATTTTACCTCCTCAAGGTCACCACAATCCTTTTATATCACAACATGTTGTGAATGGTGAAACTAGGGGCAAGGTCTTGAACTTTTTCTTTTTGCATGCATGTGTGTTTAGATGTTTCTCTTGTCTTTCCGCATGTGATCCACATGATCACATGATTCATTTTTGTCATGTCTCTTGATTTTTTTTTCTTCTAGAATTGTATCAACCCTAGCCATTTGTGTCTTTGCATGATGCTAATCTAGCCTTTTTTTATTTTTAAGTCAGTCTTATGCAAAATCTATGACAGGGCCTTGGTTATTCATACCTTGGTAGGTCTTAGATAATGATAAATCAAAACATGTTCTAGATCAAGCTTCTTATCTCCCCATCCACTTATCATTCACTCATCATGCATGCATCATCTCATCCATTTCGAGAGCCCACTCATGTTCTCTTGAACCTACTTGTCCTCTCAAGGGGGAAACCTCATCCTCATCTCCCATCATCACTCACTTAGTCACTCTTTTGAATGACTGGGGCATCAAATCTAAGTCAATAATTTTCTTCCTAACTCTATGTCTTATTTTTCTTTGATATGATGCTACTTTGTAACACCATCTCAAAGAGGGGCAAAATGTAGACACCTAAATTTGATTGACAATTTTAATTAAATTTAGTCATTTTCTTCACATTTTTAATTAAATAATTTAATTGGTTAATGTTATCCTTCTGGCCAAATTAATTTAATTAATTAGTTATAGTCCAATTAATTTAATGGTAACCCATAACTATTTAATTAATTAATCTCCCCTCTTCTCTTAATTCAAACAAATATGTTTATTTGTTTTAATTAATTCATACATCCCATATTATTCCATTTTGGATTAAATATTCCTATTTAATCCTATTTCAGCACATGGCTCCTAACAATCCTACTTGCACCTACTAATTTCCCATTTACTTAAGTAAATACCTTCATTTTATTAATCAACCCTCCACTCATTCTCTCTCCTCCCATCACATCCTCCTAAATATCCCACTTGCTTACTAATTAATCCTAATCTCCCATCTAATCCTCTCTCTAATCATTTGTACATTCCCAATCAAAAAGATTAGCCACCCAAGTCAACTCATATCACATCAATCCCAATACCCAACCTTGGTGTGTAAGGACCCACATGGGTCTCTTATACACTTGCTCCCTTGAAGGAAAATTTTAATTCCTTCTTACACTCTCCCCAAATTCCTCTCACATTATCCAAGGTTGCCCTTTAGAATGTGAGACAAGAAATACTTTTATGGAAAATTTACTCTGCCCCCAAAGTCTTCTCAATATCTATCATTGTAACACTTGTCACAATGCTATGATCTAAAAGAAACATAATCCACGTGCTCACCTTTGAGTGCATCTCGACCCTTCCTCATGAATCAATTCCAACAATCCATTGCAATCTCTTTAAACCTATAATTTGAGATTTCATTCCTCATCCATCATCCACCTTTGAGAGCAAAATTATAATGCTAAAATTATATCCAATTTATCTTGAGCATACCATAATAATGCCAAAAGTATCACTCACCTTTGAAGTTTGAGCACAACTATTGAGCACACATCCAAATCTTTGAACAAATCTACACAATAAAGGAGCTTCTATGGGGATTGTATGAGGTTTGCATTCTCATAGTGTTTAAATTTTATCTTTTATGTTGTTTTGAATTTAGTAGTTTGAATGTGTTAGCTTGTTTATTGCATTCGTGTAACCACTATTTCCTTGCACGTGCGCGCTCATACACACACACACACACACACACACACACATATATATGAATTAGTTTTTAAAAGCTTTGTAAATATAAATTTTAAAATATATTTAAAAAAACTTAATTATAATAATATATTCATATATAAATAAAATTTATATTTTTTTGTATTTTTGAAATTTAAATAAAATTATTAATTATTTTATAATTTATGAAAATAGTGTTGTTAGAATACTTGTAACAAAACGCACAAAGAATCTATTCAAAGGGAAGCCAGATGCTAAGATAATGATATCAAAGGGATGGTGTGAAACTAGAGTGATTGCAAAGGAGGAGAAATAATTTTCAAACCTCAAAATGTAATTAAAATAACTCAAAAATGAGATAATCATTTTTGCCCATGTCACTTAGTGACATTAATTGCTCTCAACTTCCAACCAAGGTTTTAGGATTCGATTGCAAGTATAAAGAGCATAGACATGTAATTTGAGTTTGAAAACCCAAATTACATGTGTAATTTGGATCTTGAAACTTGAATTACATGTGATAGCACAAAACTTATGCAATGTCAAGTTTTAAACCTGACTTTACAAAAAAGGAAAAAAAATTTAATTTTGGGAAATAGAAACTTGTCAAAAAGAAGAGTTAGAACAACATTTTGACTAAGCAAATGACTTGAGGAAAAACCATGCTTGATGATACTTGACTAGTACCTCAATAAGCATACTTAAAGTGTGTGAGTTATGAAATTGATTAATTTCATAGGGGTTATTCCATGTTTTAGCCAGTGTTTAAAATGAGGATAACAAGGTGTCATATTCAACACATTATATAAATTGGATGCATATACTATTGAGTGTTATAGTATTCACATGAAAATAAAACTGTGGATACTTCATTAGAAGATGGTAGGTTTCACCTTTAGCAAATGGTTATGGATTTTGGGTTCGTTGCTTTTTCTTTTGAATTGTAGTTACTTGAAAATAAGAATATGTTATGGAACCAAAGACTTATCCACATTAGAGAAAAGTGTGTAATGATTTTGAAAAATAAAAATTTTATTGAAGCTTTGAATGGTTGAAATCTTGATTTTAATTTATGTGACCATTACATTTATGGAAAATAAAACCGTATTCAGTTTTACTTGAGTTCTCATAGATCTTGTGGTGTGTTGAATCTTATCCATTATAATGTGTTTGGTCTCGTAGATGTCCGCTCATTAGAAAATATAAAAATTATGTTTCATTTAATGGTGATTTTGGTATAAGGAAATGGGTATATTTTTTAAAGAGTAAATATGAAGTATTTAGTTTATTTAATGAATTAAAAGAAATGCTTGAATTGCATTATAGGAATAAAATAAAATGTTTGAAGATTGATTTAATGATGGTGAATTTTTCTCTAATGACTTTCATACAAGTTGCAAACATTGATGCATTTATAGATAAAAGACAACTCCATATTCTCCATAATATAATATATTTATAGAAAGCATGAAAAGGACACTGATGGAGAAGGTTAGTAGAATGTTGAGTAGTGTTGGTCTAAAACAAAAAATTTGGGTTGAATTTGTTATCAATGCTTGCTACCTAATTAATAATTCTCCTACATCAGGTCTTGTTGATAAAACATCCATGGAGGCATAATCAAGTCATGAGCCTTCTTTGAGACATATTATATTTTTTGGTTAGAATACACATGCATGTGTGCTAAAGGAGAAAATAAACAAAATTGGAGAATAAGGTTGTGAAATGTATCTTAATTGGGTATTTTTATGTTGTAAAAGGATACAAGATTTGGGATCTTATTGCACAAAAGATAATACACAATGGAAATTTTATTTCTAATGAAACTAAGCCTTTTTTATTACATCACACCCAAAACAACCTAAATAAGAATATGTGATTCTATTTTCTTCTACGCCTAATAAAGTTAATCAAGAACCATAGATAGACAACAAGTTTACAAGAAATCATCTAGCTTTGAAGATTTAAAAGAGGAGGAAGAACCTCCAACTAATATTGTTTGAAGGTCTAGAAGACATAGACAACCACCTAAAGGCATTCACTTGATGAATGAAGATATGTTTTTCCTTTGAATACTAACATATATTAACTTAGAGAAATATAAGATGCAATATGCATGAATGATGTAGAATTATGGAAGATTGACATGGTTGAAGAAATGATAGCTTTGAAAAACAATGATACATGATATCTTGTACCATTTCCTAAAGAATGGAAATATGTTGGTTACAAATGTTTAAGAAAAAGATTGATTCATATGGAGGTGTTTAGAAGTATAAAGAAAGGTTGGTTGTTTACCATTCTAAAAATTTATCACCCATTATTGGATTCCTTTAGGACCTTTTCGGGCCCCATTTTAGTGATTTCCTAGATTTAGATGTGTTCATGCTTGATTTCCTACTTTCACCTCTCCTTTTTCCTCTATTTTCTCAACACTTCCCACATCTCTAAGTCCATTAACAATGTGCCTCTTCAGGACTAGGCAAAATTTGGCCTAGTCCATAGGGGTTGTTTTTCATTGGTCTCTGAGCCCAATGTGGGATTGTTTCTTTTCTCGCTCTTGGTTGTTGTCAGCCTATCAATTTCAAATCTTGAATTCACTATAAAAGGACATTCAAGCTTCTCATTTTGATATATCATGTTCTAAATCAATCAAGTCTATGTGCAAGAAATTGGTGATTTCAAGTACTCTTTTGGATTCAAGATTTGAATACAAGGCTTCCAACTCATGATATCTAAGCTTCCTTCCATTCAAGATCAATTCAAAGGAAATCTTCTCTTATTGATGTAATTTTCTCTCTTCCATGATGACCAAGTAGAGGAATTAACAAGTAAGAAAGAAGGTCCATCATATATTCCTTCCCCATCCTCTCATCCATTGAAGTGATCAAGCATACATACATCCAAGATCTAAATATTTGGAAAGTGTAGATCAATTACATTTGTGAAGAAATCCTTGATTCTACAACACATTTTAAGCATACATCTTCATAGCTTTATCAGATCCTAATCCATCCATGAGGGTTTAAAAAGCAAGGTAAATACTTACATTTGTCTTGTTTTACATGCATTTCTTATTTCCTTTCAAGTTTAATTCCTATACAAGGGTTTGACCAAGGAAAGCCCCTTTCCACAATAGTTTCCCCAATTTTCACGTGTGCAAGAACATGTGTGAAGTTGTAGAGCCATATTTTTAGGATTTTAGAACCAAGTCTTGATCCTCTATGGAATTCATCAAATTTAGCCTTCCAATGATAGGCTGAATTTTTGGGACTAGAACAACTTTTGTGACATGTTTCTTTGGATCTAAAAATTTCACAATCAGAAGTTACAAGTTTTATAGTCCCAGATATTGGATGGTTTCTGATTCTGAAAGGTTTTCATCAATCAATTGCATATTTGAAGTTCAATTTCCCTCTTCTAGAAATCAAGGTGAGTACATCATTCTACTTTCCCTTTAGCACTTGATTTGATATATTAGATCTAATATCATACATTATTTATTATCATCTTCTGTATCATTTCATAAATGTTTTTCATACTTTAAATTGCATATACATACATTTATGTCTATACGGGGAATACCATATACACATCTCTCATCAAATATCCCCTTTTTCTAAATCATGCATTAGCACCCCCTACATCCATTTTGGGTTGTTCTGATTAGATTTGGTCTAAGGGGGGGATTTGGTATTCCAATGTATATAGAAAGTGGGGGTCTACCAATGCTCACCATTTTCTATATCACATTTTTGTGAACCCGACTCATAACCTTTCAATTATGATTTTGGTGTTACATTTCCTTTTCTATCTAGATCTACTTTATTACATTGTATGCATCTAGTTAGATCTCCTTTTCATTGTATTTACTTTATTGTGTGTGTAGGTTCACCTTCATATCATATTTTGGTGAACCCACCACTTGCATGAATTTTTATTTTGCTAATTATATCACCTTCTTATTTTTACATTATTAGATCTCATTGGCATTGCACTGCATATCTAGATATACTTTGTATGCATTGTATTATTCACTACATCTTCAATACATTGTATACATTTGGTTTCATAACTAAATTCTTAAATTTGATAGTTAAATTTTATTGAATTGCATATTTCTTTCAAATTGCATTGCATCTCTCTTTCCTTTCATTTCCTTGTGTATGATATTTATCACTTTGGGTCCCACCTATAGCATTTCAGTTAGAATAAGTCATAGAATCATGAGTCCCTTTGATCCCAAACCCTCCTTCTTTCCTAGGAAACTTGATGAGACCAACATGAATTCTAATGATATCAATCCTATCATGGAGAACAACTCTTCTCATTCTTCTCATGATGAAGTTAAGCATTAAGAGTTTATCCTTCCCAAGTCCAAAAAATTTCCCATGACTTTGAAATTTTAAAAAAATGGCCAGCTCAAGAGAATCATAAACATGAAGCTCTTTCTATTGTGCAAGACATAAGAAAGCTTGTTCATCATGATGAACATGATCTCGACCTCTTGCATACTATCTCTCATCTTATTCATACCAACATAAAACCTCTTAAGGATTGTTCTCAATATTTAGGTATCATTCCACCTACTAAAATTTTTGAGACCTCTTTGTGTATCTCTACTTCCATTCCTATGTCTCTACTTTTTCTCCACCTATCATCACAACTTCAATTCAAAATTCCAATCATACACATGTGATTTTTCCTAATCCTATTCTTCCTTCTATTCCTCCAACTGTCCCAAGTGTTTCATTACCTTCATCTATACCCACTTATCATAGTGTGCCCTTTTCATATTCAAACATTCCTTATATTTCCTATAATGCTCCTAACATGTCTTGTATTTTTCCTCCCATTTCTTCTATTGATTCCACTTTTAATAGCTTGGCTCAAATTTTGTCTTCTTTGCATAAACAAATTTCTTTTATGACTCAATCAAATTTCAACATTCCTACTTGTGATATTACTGGTCCTTTATCTATGGATATTATCTGATCTATTATCCCACAAAGTATTGAGATTCTTCATACTGAAACTTATAATGGTAAGGGTGATCTTGTGACTCATGTCAAAATTTTCCAAACCTTGTGTTGTTATTTCTCTCATGACCATAGGTTCATGGAAAAGTTGTTTACTATAATATTTCAAGACAAAGCCTTGCAATGGTATTTTGCATTGCCTCCTTATTCCATTGATTCCTTCCACAATCTTGCTAATGCTTTCATTCAACAATTTAAAAACAACATTGGTCCTAAAATTTCTTTGACTGATTTAATGCATTGTAAACAAGGAGTTAAAGAAAAATTTAGTGACTTCATTGGTAGATTTAAGAATTTTCATGCTCAAATTTCTTATCATGTGCCTGATGTTGATGTACAATGCCTTTTTATTGCTAATTTACAAAAAGGAATTAGAGATAAGATTCTTCTTTCTGAGTTCTCTTCCTTTTCACAATTGTGTGTAGTGCTTCATCATTATCAACTATGAGTCAATTTGAGAGAAACACTCCAATGGTTCCTATTCCCATTGATAAGAGTGTTGTCACATTCCATTTCAATAAATTTTATAAATCGAACAACTACATAAAAACCAACAATTCATCCAACAATGTTGGTGGACAAGTGGAAACAACATCTAAATGTGAGGCTCCGTTGTCCTCTTTTTTTAGACCTTCTCATACTTATACTCAACTTTCCTGAATCTTTGCATAATGTGATGATAAAGTTAATGAATGCTAATATGTTAACACTTCCTCTCAAACCAATTGATCCATCCAAACCTAAGTCCAAATACTTTGATCCTAAAGATTTTCCATAAATACAGACATCCTTTATGGATTGAAAGAGGGGTATCTTAATACAGATGTGTTTTAGCTAATCTAGGATATCAAAGGTTGATTCCTCTATGGGTTTTATTACCTCAAGATATGGTCTTTGTGGGAATAGAGGAGTAGTTGTAGACTACATTGAAACTATAGTATCTTGGACCAACTCTGGTTGAACAGGATTAGGAGTACTACTTTTCTCTTAGTCATTATTAGGTATTTTAATTATGACCGACAAAGATGGTGTAGGAAAATTTGTTCATGACCTTAAATTGATATCACTTATATTCATAGAATAGGTAGAGTATTGGTTAGGATCTACAAAATAAACATGCTACTACTGTTGTGGTGACTATTTATTAGGATTAGGCATAGGTTGAGCATGTAGGTGTGTTGATTTAGGCAGGTTAGCATTGGCTACAGGAGTTGGCATCAAGGCTTGCTATTTTGGTTGTTGAGGAGGTGGTTGAAGGTATCCAGCAGGTTGGTTTTTCCATTGTTGCTTTCCTCTCCACTATTTATTTTGTTTCCAATTACCCTAAGGTGGATGCTAGTTTCCTTGAGGTTGTTGCCAACTTCATTGAAGTTGATGCCAAAAATGCTTGACTTCCCAAATGGGTTGATAACTAGGTTGCATAACTCTACCTAGGTATTGGACATCCAGACTAAGTAGTTATCTTCTTCATGGTAAATTCTTTTTTACTTATCAAACTAGGGTGAATAAACTTGAAATGAGCATGAAAAGTATATATACTAAGTTCATACTAAAGTCACGCTAACCTCTAGTTGTAGGAAAGTAATACTTGAAAAGTAAGTGCTTGGAATTAAATGCAGGAATTGAATTGAATTCAAATGATTTATAGAATGGAAATGCTAACATTAATTCTATGATAATTGCTACAAGAAAGTTCAAATTTTTCAGGAAAGGATTACTTTGCCTACTTTTGCTGGAGGAACAGACATAATAAATAGTCCCTAGTGGTTGCATGAATAGTCAACCTTTGAATCTTATTACTGAACTAGAGAGAATATAATACTAAGACTAATAGGAATTACTCACCAAGTGGGCCTCCTTGAGTGAGTAGTCAGAGATTGATCACGTGCTTAACTCAAAACATGATTGCTTTATTCATACTTGCACAATGTGATTATTACAAGTCATTTCTTGAAAAAAACAACTTAAAATCGTATTGAAACTAAGATAATCTTGATACATAGAACTTACTAAAAATACAAAAGATAACTTCTGAGGAGGATCAACTACTTATTTATAAAGGACACTACTAACTAACTAAATAATCAACACCAAAAATAGGCAGATTAGACTTATTACAAATCTAGAAAGAAGGAATAATTCACTACATGAAGAATATATGACTCATTCAATGACATATACAACAAATATAGCCTAAACTACTTCCTAGATTGAATCCTCATTAAAGGTACTTAATGTACTAGCTCAATACGAGTTGTGATCATCTCAATAGAAGAATTCTTCAACAACCACTCCTTGCTAAGTTGCAGATACTTAGTCGTGAGCACCATCTAATCATTGCTTCATTAAATATTTATGCATCATAGTTGTTAACAAGAACTTACATATGCAACATAATTTATATTCATTCACCACATAATTAACTATCCATTGAACCATAACTATAACTAAGATATATATATATTTCATATTATCATAGAAAGAGTGTCTCAAGACCATATTAAGGATAAGAATATAAACTAAAGTCTTTTTCAACCAAGTTAAAGAAATTGACTTAAAAAATAACTAAAGAGTGAAGTTCATAAACACACTAGATGACATCTAAGGATCAAGACTTAGTAAATATAATAAAACATCATCATTAAGGATCCAACATTTAGGCTCATCATTTTCCCCCTACTAAGACTATTGTTGGTCCTCCAACACTGCAAAATTCTTGACTTTAGCATGAATCTTAAAATCTCCCACATTTATATTACATTTACCTCCATGCTTAATAGTCTAATAGAGCCCTTTATTCTTATCCAACCTAGAGCACTTGGAAAAAATTTCTTCCTTATTATATTGTGGCTCTCCTTCAGTGCAACTATACAAGGGCCACAAAAATGTTGGTGGCTCTAATGTTAATGGAAACTAGTGCTCCTACCTAACTCTTCCCAAGGTAAGGTATCTAGGTGTCCTCTGCATGGAAGCCCTAAAATTGACAATATTGTGAGGCTATAACTTTTTTATTTTCATTGTGAGTCTACTCCAACATTGGGAAAGGGACTTTGTGACAATCTACCCCTTATTATCTATCATGCCCTCAAATTGTCTATGCACTTCTTCACATAAAGGAAGAATTATGTTCTTGTAGCTGTCAGTAGACAAACCGCAAGTTAACTTCAACCATTTATAGTAGAGGGTCTTGGGATTCCTAATTTTAGGCCTTAGGGGAATCATAACATGTCTTTCTTGCTCCCTATATCTTCTAAGTTTCTCACCTATATAGAGTAGAGGATTTCACTATGTGTCTAATGGTACTACATAATTATGGAGATAGAGTTAACACAACAAATTTCTAATGGTTGCAGGAGATGATTGGAAAACATGGTATTGTGTGTGTGAATTGTGTACCTAACTGTAGACACAACACTTTAGTAAAACATTAGAGGTCAGCAAAAATCAAAATTTGCAAGTAATTGAAACTATGCTAACCAAGAGATTTACTGCCTTCTAGTAGGTGTGAGTATGATGTTCTCAGATTGAAATCGAGATCAGTGACAATGCAACACCTAAACGAAGGATTTAATGCTAAAGAATGAAAAACTGTATGAATGCAGATTATTCTATGTTTTTGGATTTTCTGTGCAATAATATGAAAAACTATATGAATCTAAGCTATATGAATGAAAATGATATTGAATTCAAATTTAATCTAAGAATGTTATGGATGAATATGAAAACTATGATATGAAATTATGCAAAAACTATGATCAACTATGAAAGATCTCACAAATCGCCTGTTGCAAGTGCTTAATCATTCAATCTCCAATTCGCCAGAGTGATTGTGCAAATTCAAGTGTTGATAATTATGAAGAGCTGAGCCTTGATTTTATAGAAATCTAGGGCTTGAGGATGCATTGAAAAAAGCCATAAATCACTCTTGATAAACTCAAGTTGATTTTTGAGTTATCAGGAAATCGGAGATAATTAACTCACAAAAATCATGCAAAAGCAGTCTTTAACTCAAAATAGAGTTTTAGATCAAATTTCAACTCATCATCAGATATTGAGTTTAATTTTAAAATTGATTGTTAATTTCTAGTTGCCTGCTTTTCTGATTGTGCATGATTTAATTATAAATTAATTAAAAATAAAGTGATTTATTCTCAACTTAACTGATTTTAAAATTAAAACAATCGATTTATGGGTTAATCAATTATTAAATCAAACTTTATTCTAAAACTATATTATTAAATTTGACAATTGACATTTAACTAATTAAATAAGAATTTAATCAATTAGTCATGAGATTTTAGATTTATTATCAAATTTTAAATAATACAATTTAGGAATAAATATAATTAAATAATTAAGTGGCAATATTAAATCTAATTAATTAAATATTCAGAATATTTAATTAATCAAACTTTAGGATAAATAATATTTATCGCCAAATAATTATTAAATTAAGAATAATTATGATAAATTAGGAATATTTCTAGGAATATTCCCTGATGCAGAATTTAGGATAATCAATTAAATTCGATAATGTGCAGATGTGCCTTAGGTTAGGACTTTTGTATTGATTTCATTCGATTTGAAGATGTAGGAGGTTAATGAACCTATAGCCCATTTTTGGGGTATTACATTTTGCCCCTCTTTGAATCACTATGCGAAGCGCAGTGGTTCAAAGATAGTCTGTGTATCATAAAGATGTTTGAGATTGAAACTGATTTGAAAGATGAACCGATTCTGAGATAGAAACTAATTGAAATATTTGAAGATGATAGGTCCTGAATGACCAAAGATAATGTTAACTATAATAGCAATGAACCGGTGATTATGAAAAAGTGCCAAAACGCCTGATTCTAAACCTTATGATTGTGAAGAAGTGAGTGACCGATTCCAGACCTGATTGTCCAAAGAGAATCATATTGGTATCACATCCTGAACCCATCAGTTATGAAGAACCAAGGAAATAACACTAATGAACTGATGGTTACGAAAAGTTGATACAGTTTACAAGATAGATTAGGATACCAGATTGATATGGATCTCGATGAATTTGATATGCCCCAAGCGATGATAGATTTTCCCCAAGCGACGAGGACTTTTGATGAGTCAACAACTAGACATGGTTTTTGTCTTGATTACTGAGGAAAGATTGATTACAGGTTTAGATTTACATACTTGAATGATGTGCAATACCATGCCCCCTTCGAGATTAAAATTGAAATCTAACAAGAAAAGTCAGCATTATAGTTTAGAAGCATGTTAATTGATTTGAGAAGTGGTTATACACGTTCGAGAACGTGTTCTGTATCGTTTAGAGGTCCTAGAGACCAAGTTTGACAGGTTAAACCATGAGTTGACCATAGTTGACCAAGTTGAAATTTTGATTGTTTGATGTAAGATAATCAGTTAAGTTGAATTCTAGATTTTTGTGATGATTGAAGGTTGATTATGCAAGTAGTTAATAATATGAATGATCTCAGATTTTGATTTTGATCCTGAAAAAGGATTCTACTTGATGTTTTATTGGAGGAACCTTCATACAATGCTCAATACTTGTGTCATGTTTAGAATTTTTTGGTTTTGAAGAATCGTTTATGTGTTCAAGAAATTTGTGAGATCATGCAAAGTACAAAATGAAATGCAAACCTAGGACCTAGGACCTAGTCACTGATCATGTGTCGATTTGTTGTCATCATTGAACTTTTAGGTAACCGGATAAATCAATACAATGCCCACTAGTTATGAAACCATAGACATATGAATATCGATTTGTATGCACAAGGAATCAATACAACACCCACTGGTCTAGATAACCATGGACATATGAATATTGATTTTGTTTCCGAAATGTCGAATTAGATATAAGCACCAAGACATAAATGCCAAGATGACCTGAATATCATGTCCATTTTGATATAGCAATTTGTATAAGCATCAAAACATAAATGTTGTGATGACTTGAATACGCCTTGCGTTACAAACACATCAAGCAGTCAAGAGATCATCTGAAATCCAGTGTGAATTACCCATAGTGACCCTTTATCATTCACATTCTTAGGTAAGATCATGTTTCACAGTAGGAGTAAGAAATCACTCAAAAAGACAATAGTTAGATCAAACTTCCTTGAATTTTTTGGGTATCAATGGTTGAGGTACTCATGGCCATCCAATACAAGATGGAGGCTCTTACAGACAGACACCACTTCAATCCAGAATTTCCAAAGTTGTTATATGTTCACATACAAGTAGAAAAAAAAGAAAAGATTATGCCCCCAATCATCACTCTCTAAATCCTATAAAGGATATCATCAAAGAGCTCAAAAGGACACAATATGCAAAAATCTCAATGCAAATTAGTAAGCATACAAGGAGATAAAAGCATGAAGTACATATTGTTTTTAGTTTTGTGTTGATGTTTGATTGCATTTTTGTAGATGCAAAATCCTTTTTGGAGAGGAGACTGACTGACTGACTCAGATGAAGATTCAAAGGACTTGGACTGGATATGACATGTCTGAGATACTAAGGACTATAGGATATGACTTTGATTTCCCCCAAGTGTTAGGCATTGATAGGATACAAATGCTTGAGCCGATTGGTACACAGACTGACTTTATTGAAAATAGGAATGCAAAAACAAATTGGGAGATATGTACAAACTAAAGCAAGACAAAAAGCTAGGAAAGACCAAGATTGCACTGATAGACGGAGCGTTTCGAACAAGTGGCACCCGTTTGCCAGGTTTTCACCATCTTGGTAGAGAATCTATTTTTGCTACCAAGGTGTTTGTTTCTAGGTTTTCACCAAGGCACTTTTTATTTTTCTCATTTTTTTTTGTATTTTTCATTTTTCCAATTTTTTTGATATTTTTGGTATTTTTCCATTTTTTTGTGAATCATCAAGGTGCCCATTACTAGGTTTTTCACCGAGATGTTCATTTTTTTAGGACTTTTTTTTATTTTTATGATTTTTTTTAGGATTTTTTGAATACTAAATGCCTTAGGCGTAGAATTTCTTCAGATGGAGAATGTTGATTGGTTCTCAGAGCTATTCTCCTTCAATCGTTGAGAGTTGATAGGCACCATAGCCAAAAGTAGCAGTGATAACAAAGGGACCCAGCCAGTTGGGTTCAATCTTCCCCTTGCACTCTCTATGTGATTGATTTTTAGGATTCTCTCTCAAGACTAGATTGCCAACCTGAAATTCTCTGTGTCTGACTTTCTTGTTGTAACCTCTAGACATTCTCTTTTGATATACTCTGAGATGATCATACACTTCTTGTCTGCACTCATCTAGTAGTTCAAGTTCTTGCAACCTAGACACTCTGTAGTCATCATCAGTTACTAGACCATGCATTCTGATTCTTAGTGATGGGATTTCAACCTCAATAGGAAGAACCAGTTTAGACTCATAAACTAAAGTGAATGGTGTAACCCCGTTGGGCATTCTAATACTTGTTTTGTAGGCCCATAGAGTGGGATTGATCATGAGATGCCAGTCCCTTCCTATTTTATCAACTGTACAGTGCAAGATTTTCAATAGGTTCTTGTTTGAAGCCTCTGCTTGTCCATTCCCTTGAGGATAGTAGATAGATGACCAATGTTGTGTAATCTTGAATTTAGCACATAAATCATCTAAGTCTCTATTCTTGAATTGTCCACCATTATATGTGACTATAGAGTGTGGAATACCATACCAACATATGATGTAGTTCAAAATGAACATAGAAATTTTCTTGTCGGTTGCTTGAGTTAAAGGGACTACTTCTACCCATTTTGTGAAATAGTTTGTAGCTATAATGATATGGGTATGTCCATTAGAAGAATGAGGATGTATGGCTCCTATAAGATCAAATGCCCATTGGTGAAAAGGTCATTGTGTAGTAAAGAGAATTAGATCTCTCCCTGGTGCATGAATTAAGTTACCATGTACTTGACACTTTTGATAGTTCTTAGCAAACTTGATTGCATCTTTCTCCATTTCAGGCCAATAATACCCATCCCTAATAACCTTTCAAGCTAGTGTTAAACCATTTGAGTGTGACTCACATATACCTTTGTGGACTTCCTCAAGTGCACGTTGAGACTCTTCTTGTTCTAAACATCTAAGCAGTGTACCATCTAGACCTCATTTGTACAGATCGTTACCAATGATGACATATCAGGATGCATTGCAAATAAGGTATCTCTTTTCATGGCGGTTAAAGGTATCAGGAATGATTTGGTCTTTGAGATAGGAGAATAGGTTTTTATATTTGGATGAATCATGACCTACAATAGTGCAAATCATGTGGGTTTCAAGGGAATCATATGCAAGATAAGATAGTGCTTCCACCAGGAACTCATAGCGTAGCTCATGTTCAAGCTACTGTAATAAAGTAGATAATGTTGCCATTGCATTGACAGCCTTGTTCTCAGTTTGAGGAATTTGCTCAAATGTGATAGATATGAAGTATTTCTTGAGATCATCTACCATTCTCTTGTATGGAATGAGATTTTCATCTTTCATTTGATACACATCATTTACTTGATGGATAACAAGTTGTGAGTATCCATGAATGTGTAATTCTGTTACCCTCCACTCAATTGCTATTTTCATACCATTTAAAAGGGCTTCATATTCAGCAATATTGTTGGTACAAGGAAATTTGATTCTGAATGCCTTAGGAATGGAGTATCCTTGAGGAGTGATAAACAAGATTCTTGCTCCAGATCCATTCTGTGTATAGGAGCCATCAAAGAATAGCCTCCATGCTCTAGAAGAAAGATTCGTGATAGAGGAATCTAGAAATTCCATTTGCATTGGAGTGTCATCGAACAAAGGTGCATCTGCTAACTGATCAGTAATAACTTGGCCTTTAATATCTTTTCTTTCAACATATTCAATGTCAAATTCACTTAAGAGCATGACCCATTTAACTAATCTACCTATGAGGGAAGCTTTGCTTAGTAGGTACTTTAGTGGATCAATCTTAGCTACTAAATGTGTGGTATGAGCCAACATATAATGTCTCAGTTTCTATGATGCAAAGATCATAGCTAGACAAGCCTTTTCAATCATAGAATAGTTCTTTTTGTATGCCACCAATGTTCTACTGATATAGTATATAGCTCTTTCCTTCTTGTTCTCATCATGTTGTGCAAGCAATGCCCCCAATGATGTATCTGTAGTGGATACATATAAGATCAAAGGCTTCCCTTGAATAGGAGGCATCAAGATAGGAGGATTTGATAGATACTTCTTGCTATGATTAAAATTCTTTTCACATTCTTTGCTCCATGCAAAAGTCACACCTTTATGTAATGTCTTTGTAAAAGGTTGTGATATGTCTGCTAGCTGAGATATGAAGCATCTAATAGATTGTATCCTCCCTTGTAATGTTCTCATTTGACTTATATTATTGGGAGGTTGCATCTCCATGATAGCTTTGACCTTAGCTGGATCAACTTCAATACCTTTCTTTGAAACAATGTATCCTTGGAGCTTGCCAGAAGTGATGCCAAAAGCACACTTTTTAGGATTCAGTCTAAGACTAAATTTTTCCATTCTATCTAGAATTTTGCTCAAATCATTTAGATGTTTATCCCTTATCATAGATTTTGCTAAGGTATCATCAACATAATCCTCCATAGTTCTATGCATCATGTCATGAAAAATAGAAGTCATAGCTCTCTGATATGTAGCACCTACATTTTTAAGCCCAAATGGCATGACATTCCAACAAAAGGTACCCCATGCACATGTGAAAGTAGTTTTCTCTTGATCTTCTCGAGCAATTTTTATTTGATTATATTCAGAGAAACCATCCATTAAAGAATACATCTCGAAACCCACAGTCATGTCCACTATCATATCGATGTTAGGTAGTGGAAAATCATCCTTAGGGCATGCCTTGTTAACATCTCTAAAATCTGTGCACAATCTTATTGATTTGTCTAGTTTAGAAATAGGTACAATATTAGAGATCCATTCAGCATAGTCAATTACTTGGATAAATTTGGCTTTTAGGAACTTCTCTAATTCAGCTTTGACCAAGAGTACAACATGAGGATGCATCTTTCTTAACTTATGTTTAACAGGTTTTACTCCTGGAGCAATAGATAAATGATGCATTATGAGATCAGGATCAAGTCCAGGCATATCTAAATATTTCCATGCAAAGTTGATCTTCTTTTTTGTCAAGAAAGTGGTGAATGTTTTCTTTTCTTCTTCTTATAAGGATTGTGCTACATGAATCATCTGTGGTTCTTCTGGTGTACCCAAGTTGATAGATTGAGTGGGCTCGACTAGAACTGGAGATCTGTCATGTAAATGACTTGGAAGGACATCAAATATCTCATCCTTAGGCACCTCAAAGAGGTTTTCACCTTTGGATATGTCTTTTATGTTTACTTTTGTAGGTTCTGAGACTGCCACAAAGTGGTTTTCACCCTCATAACTCCTTTTCTTTTTCTTTTTATTCTTATTCTTTTGACTAAGATACTTGATGTCTGACTCCATCATGCTAACGCTCAGTTCACTGATGGAAGTCATCATGGGCTCAACTGCATTGAGGTAGCAAGCAAGGGTATAGTCATTCGAGAAAGTAAAGATACCTCAGCTCGGATTCATGGAAGTTTGGTCAAGAAGGTCAGGATGTTGGATAGTCAAAGTGGAAAAACATTGGGAGATGGTGTTTACAGATATGGATCTATCATCATTGGTCCTAACCTGATGCTTGAGTTCAAAGGTGATATTACAACTCAAAATGTTCAATTCGTGAATAGGCTCAATGTCATTGCAGGAGTCCAATTCAGCCATAGGTGGATCAAACTCGTTAAATTCATCATTTCACTCTAGCCTTATGTTGGGTTTAGGTGCATATTGGTGAATAACATCAACATGTTTCTCTGTAATAAGCTCATCTTCCTCTGGAATGGCTCCCCATTCATAGTCATTAGATTCTTCATCTATGCCTCTAGTAAATTTAAGAACATGAGTAAAGTCAGGATGAATACCCCAAGAAGGGTTACCCTCAGATTCTGATTTAAATTCATACTCATGAGAATCTATCTCAGAATAACTACCACCTTCCTCTTTTTCTATTTGATTGTCTTCAAGATTAGTTGGTTCTTGTGGTGCAACTATCTCTTGCTCTATAGTAGGTTCTTGTGTTTCTACTACATTGATTCTTTTTACTGGATCATCTTCAGCTTCAAGGAGGTCTTTTATTTCTTTAGGCAAACACTTATAAGGAATGAGCTCTTCAGTGGTGTTTGAATCATCACTATCAAATTGTTCATTTGTTTCTTCCTTTAGTTGATTTGTTGTGGATGGTTCAATCTATTCTAAGACATGTGGAGAGTTCTTGCTAAGATAGAAAGGCTTCTTCATATATCCTAGACCTGTTGTATTCTTGTTTGCTTAGCCACGATGGTCAAGAGGTGATAGAAAACCTTTATCTTGTAGTCCTAGAGGTCCTTTTCCTTTATATCCCATCTTTGTGATCAACTTATCCCCTAGGCCATATGACTTAGAAGGGATCTTTGGTGTTTTAGAGTCATATGTTTGAACAATTTGAGATTCGGGTTCACCTTTGTATAGCCATGTAAGCACAACTTCATCCTCTTCAAACTCTTGTTTGGACACTTGTTCTACAACAAAATTTCCTTTATATGCTTCAAGAGGTTCTTTAGACTCCTTTTTAGACTATTTTAGAGTTTGTCCATAAGACTTAGGTAAGACAGGGAGAGATATCAAAGACAAGATTGGCTCTATAGTATATTCTCCCATACCATTTTCTTTGATCTTAACCTCTTTAGCAATGTCTTCCATCTTAGATGTTGAAGCAACATCCAGCTGCTTAGTGGAAGATTCTCTATTATTAGGAACAAGTTTATCAGCACTCTCTTTCAATGCATTGCAAGTTGTGTACAAATCCACTGGAATCATCACCTCTACTTCTTCATAAGGAAATTTCAAACACTGATGGTACGTAGAAGGAATAGCTTTCATCTCATGTATCTAGGGTCTTCCTAGAAGGATGTTATAAGCCAAAGGTAGATCAAGAACTTGACATATTGTATTTCTGATAACTGGATCTGCTCTGATAGGTAAGACAATTGTGCCTTTGGAAGACCTTTCTTCCTCATCATATGATTTTATAGTTATCTTCTTTCTAGGATCAATGGCCATTTCTGAGAATCCCAATTGTGTAATAAAGCTAAAAGAACAAATGTTTAGACTAGCACCCCCATCTATCAACACACGTTTGACACGATGGTTTTGGATCAAGACTTCAATATGCAAGGGCTGGTTATGCGGATGACTCAAGGAGTTATCATCTTCCTCTAAAAAGGAAATATGTTGTGGAGACGTAAGATGACCAACCATAGTCTGGAATCTGTCTAAATCAAGGTTATCAAAAACATTGGATCCGAGTAGAGCCTTGTCTAGAATGGCTCTATGAGCTAGAGATATCTGAAGCAACTCAAACATAGAGATTTTTGCATTGGTATGTTGGAGTTGTTGGACAATACTATATGAAGTAGGCCTCGTATCTTTAGGATTTGAAGATTTAGATGTAGCCTTCTATTTAGAAACAGATGAAAGATTGAAAGGCACCTTAGGGACACTGGATGAATCTGGTATTTGTCCTTGTAGGTGTGCCTAAGCTTGTGATCGAGTAACTGCATTAGCTGATTGATTTTCTCTATCTTTTCTTACAATTGGGATGACATTGCAATGCTCAGATAGACATGGTTCAACCATATTGATGATAGCATTGTTTCCAGAGTAGGCATAATTGACTTTAGCACCCATATTAGGTTGAGAAGAAGAATCATCTTTACCATGTTTTGGAAATGGTTATGTGAATGTTGTATGATCATTATTGCTCTTATGATTGTCAATCATGATTTCTCCATTATCAATTTTATCTTGTATGATGTGCTTCAAGCGAACACAGGTATTAGTCTTATGACCCTTATTGTGATGGAATTCATAGAAATCATTCTCTCTCCACCATTTCAGTTTAGGATCAAGATCAAAGACTTTTATCTCAGGCAAGTAGATGATTTTGTTTGCCAATAAAGTTTTCATGGCAAATTCCAAGGATTCTCCAAGAGGAGTGAATTTGTGGTTAGGATCTGTAGCCCAAGGTTTATAATCAGATGACTTTTTATTGGACTCTGTTGCTTTAGCTTTAGAAGCTTTGATGGCTTGGGTACCAATAGTGAGATTGAAATCAGGTGCCTTAGATGGGGCACAGATATTATCAACAATGCCTTTATTCTTGTTCCAGTTTTTGTTCTTGTCTTTAGAACTAGATCCAGATTCATACTTGTCCTTTTGAAGTGTGATGTCTCCTTTTTTCACAAGTACTTTCTCAATTTTGATCGCATTATCTACCATCTTATCAAAAGATGTATGATTTTTTATTTGTAAAGGGTAGTTGATTTCTGGAACAAGATTATTGATGAAGATTTCCAACTTCTCAGTTTCTGGAATGGGTCTAGCATATAAAGAAAATTTCTTCCTCCATCTTTTGAGAAATGTTAGGAATGGTTCTCTTGAGTATTGTTTCAGATTGCAGATGTCGATCATGGTGACCTGATGTTGAATATTGTAAGAGTATTGTTGATAGAATAGTTTGATTAACTCCTTAAAAGTTTTGATAGTTGGAGGCATTCTAGAGAACCAATGAATGGCCACTCCTCCCAGAGATCGAGAGAAAAGATGCATCAAATAGGTTGTTTCATGCATGAACTCCATAGATTGAGTACAGAATTCTCTAACATGATCTTGAGGATCAGAGTTTCCATCATACTTATCATATTTGGGCATCTCCACTCTTTTAGGGAATGGTGGCATGTACAAGTATTTATCAAATGGAAAAGGCCATAGGGCCTCCATGGAGAACTCCTTAGGTTCCTTTTCTTTTTCAAGTTTTTTTAAGTTTGACTTGCATGGCATGCATATGTTTCATCATAGCCATGATAGGGGTTTCTTCCTCATGTGTAATGATATTTTCAACATTAAAGTTTGGAGGAAGTTTAGCTCCTTGATGAGCTAACTCTAGAAAATATACCTCTCTATCTTCTTTCAAGAAATGCCTCATCATTTTCTTGAAGTCATCATTGTTTTGATATCTAGCAATTTCAAAAGGTGTAGGTTCTTGATCCATACCATGTTGAGAGTGATGTCCATGAGACCCATGATGTGTCCCTCCATGAGACATGTTAGGAGTTTTAGGACTCCCTGGATTAGATTGAGGTGGAGTCTGTTGATTACCTCTATGAGTTGATGGAGGGGGTATGTAACCAGTTTTCAATCAAAAATTACCAAGACCATCATCTTTGTAAAGACCTAAATTGTAGAGTTTCTCAAGAGTTGGACCTATGTGAGTAGACAAAGGCAAAGTATGAGAGGCTTCTCCAGATTTCTTGTGTGATGAAGCTCTAGTTTCCACCATTAACCTTGGGTGAAGCAAAAGAATAAGATGAAGACAACTGAAGACTGAATTGATTCAAGAAGATTGAATGACACAACCTTGTCAAGATTGAATTGATTAAAGATTAGATAAAGTGTAAGTGAAGGATACTATGCCACAGTAGTATGGGTAGATGCCCAATAGATGGAAGGCATGAGCTCACAACACAATCATTTTGTAAGAAGACTGAATTTGAAGATAATTATGACAAGGTTTTGACAAAAGATAAAAAAGACTCAAATTGATAAATCAAAAGGCTAAATCAGACTCAAGAGACCACTTTAGGAAAATGATCGAATTCATTCTACTTTCTGCTTTGTTCCTGACACAGTGAATATTTTGACAAAATCTGGAAACAGGCTATAAAAATTGGATTCTTGACAAATTTGACCAATCTTTGACAACTTTTTGAAAATTCTCAAATAAGTTTCTGAAGACTCGTATGACACTGGGTATGCTATCAAACGACAGTTGTAACACTCGTACGACAATTGCTACCAGGGATAATTGTTCTTTTGATTTCTAGTGACAACACTTGTATGACAATATATTGGATGTCATATGACAATACAAGGGTTGTGAAATGACTGTTTCTGAAAACTCGTACGACAATCTGAGACTGTGGGCTGACTTTTGACTCTAGAGAGGAATTTTGCTTTAGATTTTGTAAATTTTAGGTTTTCAGTTTCAGCTTGTTTGCAAATTTTTCTATCCAGGTTTGAAGATTATTTTGGGATCGTTCATTTCCAATAACCAAATAGATAAACAAGCACGCAGAACAGCAAGCAAGTGATTTCAAGAATGTCTGAAAATAATGAACAGGGGACAAAGCAACCCTGCACATGAACAATCAAGTGACTAAATGTGCTAATCCCTAGAAGTGCTAATTGTGTATGTTCCAAAAAGTTTTTCAATAACGCACGTATTCCTAGAAAATGAATTTGGCCTCACTAGGGTTTCTAGTAATGGTCTGACTCTACAAATTTTATGATCTCAAGAGGGTGAACTCCAATCCAGGTGCACCGGGGTTTTGACACAGTCTGAGAAATTAATCAATCAAGAGCTGCTAGGGAGATCTAACAGCCCAACAAGAGACCACACCTATGAAGATTTCCTCCACAAGGACATTTATATAGCAACTACTGCTACCACGGTGAAAATGGCTATTACCGCTTGAGGTTTCATCCATGTGGTTGACCTAATTTAAGGGAATGTCCACTATAGTTAACCCTCTCTAAAGGTGACTCACAAAAGATACCACATGGAGACTGGTTCCAAATTCAAGGATCTGAGTTTTTGATACTACCCAAAAAGGGAGTAGAGCATAATCCTCTAGCCTTTTCACTTTTAACCAAAACAAAGCAGACAGATTAATCCGAGATGCTAAGACCAAGATTATCTCACAAAGATCTATGATGTCAATCGCTTATGATCTATCAACCTCTCCTGAGAGAGAATGTATCAATCAAAAGTTGAAGACGCATGAATCTAGTAGAACGTGAGACTCTCTCAGTAACCTCCCTACCTACAAGGGGATCCTTTGTCAAGAAGAGCTTCGCATGCATGAACAAGCGGAAGAAGCCCACTCTCTTGAGATCATCCACAAATAGTGTTCATAGGGCCTATTTACTATGTGTAATAGATATGCAGAAAGAAAATCTATATTTATTTTATAGCCCAAAATGAAGTCTGTGATACGAAAGCGAAAAAAGTCACACAAGCTTGACATGTGAGAGTTCTTCTTATGTCCAAATCGAAGTGTTATCAGATCGTAGTAGAATACCTGAATTCCTCGCAATGCGCTTAGTAGATTTTACCTATTTTAGTAATTTAGTTACACTTTTCCCAATTAGATTTAGCAAATATTAGTCAAAAATAGAAGATTTCAATTGTTAGGGTTAGCCGTTAGTCCAAATCTGAAAATCAAATCTAAAAAATTGCCAAAAATTTTGAAACGACAATTGAATCCTGGAGTCAAAACTCGTATGACAGTGGGTTACCTTCCAAATGATAATCGGGAAACTCGTAAGACAGTGGGTGTCTCACCAAATGACAATCGAACTCCCAAATGACAATGTGTAGATTCTGATATGAGCCTCAATAGAATCAATTTTCGTACGACAGTGGGGTTTTCTTGGTACAACTTTCTGACAAAAGTCATACGAAAAATGTATGGACAGAGAATAAAATCATAGAATGGACCAAAAAATGATAGAAAAATAGATAGAAGTGAAATATAAATTATGGAAACCCATTTCAGGGCCCCACGATGGGCGCCAGAAATGTGTGTGTGAATTTTGTACCTAGCTGTAGACACAACACTTCAGTAAAACATTAGAGGTTAGCAAAAACTGAAATCTGCAAGTAATTGAAACTATGCTAACTAGGTGATTTACTGCCTTCTAGTAGGTGCGAGTATGATGTTCTCATATTGAAATCAAGATCAATGACAATGCAACACCTAAACGAAGGATTTAATGCTAAAGAATGAAAAACTATATGAATGCAGATTATTCTATATTTTTGGATTTTCTATGCAATAATATGAAAAACTGTATGAATCTAAGCTATATGAATGAAAATGATATTGAATGCAAATTTAATCTAAGAATGCTATGGATGAATATGAAAACTATGATATGAAACTATGCAAAAACTATGATCAACTATGAAAGATCTCACAAATCGCCTGTCGCAAGTGCTTAATCATTCAATCACCAATTCGCCAGAGTGATTGTGCAAATTCAAGTATTGATAATTATGAAGAGTTGAGCCTTGATTTTATAGAAATCTAGGGCTTGAGGATGCATTGAGAAAAGCCATAAATCACTCTTGATAAACTCAAGTTGATTTTTGAGTTATCAGGAAATCGGAGATAATTAACTCACAAAAATCATGCAAAAGTAGTCTTTAACTCAAAATAGAGTTTTAGATCAAATTTCAACTCATCATCAGATGTTGAGTTTAATTTTAAAATTGATTGTTAACTTCTAGTTGCCTTCTTTTCTGATTGTGCATGATTTAATTATAAATTAATTAAAAATAAAGTGATTTATTCTCAACTTAACTAATTTAAAATTAAAACAATCGATTTATGGGTTAGTCAATTATTAAATCAAACTTTATTCTAAAACTATATTATTAAATTTGACAATTGACATTTAACTAATTAAATAAGAATTTAATCAATTAGTCATGAGATTTTAGATTTATTATCAAAATTAAATAATACAATTTAGGAATAAATATAGTTAAATATAATTAAATAATTAAGTGGCAGTATTAAATCTAATTAATTAAATATTCAGATTATTCAATTAATCAAACTTTAGGATAAATAAGATTTATCGCCAAATAATTATTAAATTAAGAATAATTATGATAAATTAGGAATATTTCTAGGAATATTCCCCGATGCAGAATTTAGGATAATTAATTAAATTCGATAATGTGCAGATGTGCCTTAGGTTAGGACTTTGTATCGATTTCATTCGATTTGAAGATGTAGGAGGTTAATGAACCTATAGCCCATTTTTGGGGTATTACAGGTATAACTCATGCGATGTGTCTAAATCAGGATTAAGATCCTTGATTATACTCATCAATCAGAATAACATATGTTGTTCATTTAGACACAAAGCATACCCTTAGAGGTGGTATACACTCTATAAGTTGTGGGATCATATCGGTAATAGTTGCTACCTTATGTTTAAGATAACCAATCTCCTATTTTTTTTCATTAATGATCTTACATTTTATTCTTATCAATTTGCCACTCAACTTATTTGTATTGCATGTCCTTGAAAAATTCTAAAGATACTCAATGACAAGTTAAATAATCAGGAGTGTAATGATTAAAAAAATTTACTTTAGTACCTAAGTTACTGGTACCCTCTCATGATTGATCTTCTTGTAGTTTCTATTGCAAATCATGCATTTGTGACTTAAAAATAGGTTGAGGTTTCTTTGGCTCTACCATATTTTTTGTTGTAGAAACCAAATTGTCGAGTCCTAGCATATCAATACCTTTGACTGACTAGATTTCTATCTCTTGAGTATCTAGTTAATGTTGCATGGCTATACTTTCCTCTCCAAGCTCATGAACATATATTACTTCAAGGAAAGCATCATCAAGTAATTCCTCAGTTATATCATCATGTTTTCCAATGGGTCAACATGTGCTGCCATTATGGGATCATTTTCCTCCAACGGTGAACCTAGATGACTTCTTTATATTATTTCTACTTCTTGCATTTCCCTATGTTCTTTAGATTATTTAATATCCATGGGAGATGCTTCCTATGGCTGATCCTCCTTTGAAATATTAACAATATATATTCCTTCTAGTGGTACTTCAAAGATAAATTCAGAGGTTTCAATAGGAATTTCTATCATAGATCCCACATTCTTCTCTAAATTATTCTTTCCAAGCTGAGAAATCCTTTGTTTAGGAGTTTCTTCAGTGGCTCCAGGAGTTCTCTTTTTTCTTCATTTGGTAGTAGTCATGGCTGTAGGATTGGATGCTATAGGAGGTTTCATATCTTCTATCTTCCTTCTCTTAGAGATAGGGGTGACAGATTCAAGTTCTTTTGATTCTTCAACATCCTAAGTACTCTCATCAATTTTATGTTTCCCCTTTTCTTTTCTAGTAGCTTCCCTATTTATTGTAGGAGTTTGTGACAAAGTGCCAAGAGTAGGGTCTGAAATAGGGGTTTCTTTAGTATTAATAGAATTTAGTTATGTGGACTCTATTTCATGGGATTATACAGCTATAGAAGTTTCAACGGTAGGGGATTTCCTATAAGATGAAGCTCTTGCAGTTATTTTAGTAGTCACCCTAGGATTTTGTATTCTTTGCATTATAGTTTGACCCCTAGGTCCTATATCTCCAAATTGGACCCTTCTAGAAAATACAAACTCATCTTAGGTCATGTGAGAGACATCTATCAATGACCTTTCTACCAATAATTTAATCAACCCATTATGAATAATTGAATGAGGTTTTCCCCTTTGAGTTTCCCCTGCACTAATGGAAAGAAAATTATTGTATCATCTTAAAATGGAAGAACTTCCATTTTGGTAGGTTTAGCACCCTCATTTAGTGCATTTTTATGATAGATTTGCATTTAGGATGCATTTGTACTTGATTCTTCATTTCTAGGTGAAATTAGGGTTAGGATCCCAGGGATTCTCCTTGATTTCCTTCTTTATGGCTCTATTTTCTAGGTAGGACCTAGGTATTGGTCCTCCTAGCCTTCATCACATATTTTCTAGGCCTTTGTGCCCTTTTTCGGCACTCTGTCCTATTTTCCCATCACCCTAAGTCTTTGGCCAACCCAGAAACTTCCTTATTTTCAATGTTGATTGAACCTGAAACTTTGGGTCAGGGTCGAGGTAGACCTTGACCCTTGTCGGGTTTTGGTCCCCCTTTTCAAATTTTGATCATAGCAGGTCTCAAAATTAAAAGCGGGCCTCCGGATCCAAATGCGGAAGGGTTTTAATTCAAAATTCATTTATTATTTTTCTCTCCTTATTTGGCTATTGTGATTGGACCATAATTTGAGGTGAAATTTGAATTAGGGGCCCTTACATTGCCCGAGGAGCCTTACCTTGAAATCTCTATATAAACACTCTTGTTTGCCTTCATTTCAATAAGTCATGAGAAGCTACACATGAGGAGCTACAATTGATGATGAAGAGATGATGATGCAAGATTGCAAGAGGATGATATAGAAGAGAAAGATATATTGATGATGCCTTGATGAAAGCAAGCATTTTGTGGACAAGCTATTGTGGACATTCATTTGGAGCATGAAAGATTCCTTCTTCCTTGATCTACCATTTTCAACATTTAAGCATTCAAAAGTTACAATCATGGGGTAGCAATTACAGATTATGAGTTTGGTAGGAGTAATTTAGCCTTGGGGGCTTGGTATGCTTTCTTTATCATATTCAAATCTATGCATTACTTTCTCATTTTAATTCATGCTAGGATTTTAATCTATAGGATTAGATCTTGGCATTGCTCATTCAAAGCTCTTCCTACGAGCAATACACACACAAATTCTATTACATTCGGCTATTTGTGGAGGTGAAGATCACTAAAATGGGGGTTTGACTAAGGTAAAATCCTATATAGCCACCCCAAAACACCATTTTTAGATATCTACAATCATTATTTCGAGAGTTGCCGAACATATCTGGATACCCTTTTTGGCAAAGTTCTTGGATCTGCAAACAAAATTTTTGTCGGAGCAGTGTAGGTCAAGGTCAACATAAAGGGGTCAAGGTTGACCTTCATTTGGGTCAAGGTTGACCTGACTCAAAAAATGAAAATATTTTTGGGTTTTCTCTGTCTCTGTGTTCCTGTCCCAGATTTGTTTGCAGAATTTCCAAAAACTCAGTACAAACACCATATAATAGGTATTTTCAAATCAACTATGTTATGGGGTATGTACTTTATTTCATTTTCCTTACAAGCATTTCTAGATCTATATTACTTATCATTAAATATATATGTTTGTGGTAAATATTGGTTTAGGGTCTCTATTAGGTGCATTATTCTAAACCCTATTCCACACATTTTCCACATTACATTTTGGTGAGCCCATTTAGGACAACTCTCTCTTTTTGGTGTTAGATTTGAATTTTATGTTAGATCTTACATGCATATAAAAGTAGATTTCTTTTATGGTCTTGCATTTCTATTTCAAAAAATTTTAAAATTGCAAAATTTCTTTAAAAATACAAAAACATTTACATTTTTCATGCTTGTAGTGTTACTTTGTGTTCAACGTGTATGATTTTTGTTTTGAATACTTTGACGAAGCTTTTATTATGAAAGAGGATAGATCCCTTAATGAGGTACATGGAAGTGAGGATGAAAATTGTTCGAATGCGATCTCCATTGATCCTATTCCTATTTCATCTTCCTCCACAACCTCTTCAATTGACCTTTACCATAAAGTGTGTGCATGGTTACCTTCATGTTCTACTATTTGAAACATTGATACACCTAGAATGTTATATCCTAAACCTTTGTTGATAGTAAAAGGATGTCCTCAAATAACAATTAAGGGTAAACCTAGAGATCCTTTGGATTTCTTTGATAACACAAATTCTGTTTCACATGCTTATCACACACAGAATAACCCTCAGCCTACTGTTCTGGTTTCTTTACCTCCTTCCCAACCTATGCTTCCTAAAGTTCCTAGGTTTCCATCTACCTTTAAGGAGTATGACTTAGTAGAACAATTATGTGCTACTCCTGCTAAGATATCTTAATGGGAATTGCTTCAAACTTCCCTGACATATCATGAGGCATTGCAAAAGGCTTTATCCACTTTCCTGCTTTGCCTCCTAACCAAGAGAACATTAATTCCTTTTTGGAGTGTACTATGCCTTCTGTACCTCCTATTTTGTTTACCAATGATGATTTACCTTATGTGGAGGTACAGAATCAATATGATGCTCTTATGGTTATTGTTTCTATTAATCGGAGTATCATTCGTAGAATGTTAATTGAAAATGGATCTGGGATTACTGTTTGTAGCATGGATATGCTTAAGGCAATTAAGGTTGATCTTACAACTATTCAACCTAATAATGTCCCTATTAGTGGATTTGATAATATTGCAAAGAGAACTTTGGGCATTATTACCTTACCTGTTAAAGTTGGTCCAGTTATTCTCAATACACCTATTCATGTTATGCCTGGACCTCTCAATTATAATCTTCTTTTAGGAAGACCTTGGTTGCATACTATTCATGCAGATCCTTCTACTCTTCATTGCAAGTTTAGGTTCATTTATAACAATTTGATGTATACGTTACATGCAGATGATGCGCTGAATCCTTGCTTAAATGTGGAATATGTTAAAGTTTCCAAACCTCTCCAACCAAGTAAAGAGCCTGAAGGGCCACTTGAGATTAAACAAATAGAAGCTCCATCTTCTTCTTTGACTGGGGATTATTTGGGAACATTGGACTTTAATCCGTATTTTATTGGAGAATATAAAGTCTCTAATTTGGAATTCATGAAACAAAAAAGTGAGTTTGAAAAACAAGTTTTTACTCCTTCCCCACTTTGTGAGGAATTAAAAAGTAACTTTTTTGCCACCTCGATTGAAGAAACAATTGAAACAATAAAACCTGATTGCTATGAAATTGTGACATATGTTGCTCCTTGGACTCCATCTGATATGGTAGATAGATATGGTTTTGGTTATCATCTACTCAAGAAATCAAGATTTAATGGGAAACGATGTGGTAAATATGAACAAGGTATACAAGTACCTTTGGACAATGAAATTTATGATTATACATATGGATTGGGGTTCAATCCTTACAAACAACCATCAACTTTTCCTCTCAATGTTAATCATATCTGGGGTGGACATTTGAAGTTGGTTAACCCACTCCTCCTTGACATGGATCAAAAGAATGTCTTGGATGTTTTTCCTGAAGATGAAGCCTTAGTAGATTTTTTAGGAGTTTATGAGGATTTGCCTATGTTTCGTCATAAATGACAGAAGCCATATTGTCTAAATACATAAGCTTATTTTGGAGAACATGATGAACAAAAAATTTCTTCTTTACCAATGGATTCTCTAATACAAAGTAATTTGCTAATAACTGAGATTGTTGAGGTTCAAATGGATGAAAATGACTCTGAGAAGATGATAAAAATTGGGAAATGTTTGAATCAGGATGAACGTGATCAGTTGGTTTCCCTTTTACTTAAATTTAAGGATATTTTTGCTTGGACATATTCAGATATGTCGAGTATAGATTCTAAGATTGTTACTCACAATATTGTTCTCAAACCAGATGTTAAACTTGTGAAGTAGAAAATTCAAAAAAAGGTGCAAATTGTACTAGTGTGAATCCACAAATTGCTTTATTAGTTAAGGCTAAAATTGAAAGATTATTGGATGTTGGATTCATCCACTCTATTGATTACTCGGATTGGATTTCAAATATTGTACCTTTTTCAAAAGGAGAAAATAAGATAAGGATGTGTACAGACTTTAGAGATTTAAATAAAGCATCCTTAAAAGATGATTTCTCATTACCTAATATTGATATGATTGTGGATTCAACAGCGGGTCATGCTTTATTATCTTTTATGGATGGCTTTTCTGGCTATAATCAAATTTTTATTCCTCCTAAAGATCAATTTAAGACCGCATTTATAACACCTTGGGGAACATTTAGTTGGGTCATGATGCCTTTTGGATTAAAAAAAGCGGGAGAAACTTATCAATGATCTATGACTTTGATTTTTCATGATTACATTCATAAGATTATGGAGGATTATGTGGATGATATCTTGGCAAAATATATACAAAGAGAAGATCATGTTAGTATTTTACAATAGATATTTGAAAGAATTAGAAGTTACAATATGAGATTAAATCCTAAGAAATGTGTCTTTGGAGTTGATTTTGGTAAATTATTAGGGTTTATAATCTCTAAGAGAGGCATAGAGGTAGATACTGAAAAGATTGAATCTATTGTTAATATGCCTCCTCCTAAGAATATTTCTCAGTTACAAAGTTTACAAGGAAAAATTCAATCTATTTGTCACTTTGTTTCCAACTTAGCTGATAGAACTATTCCTTTTACTTCCTTGCTTAGAAATGATACCACTTTCTCTTGGAATGAAGAATGTAAAAAATCCTTTGAACAATTTAAGGAGTATCTCACCAATCCTCCTATTTTGCAACCTGCTCAATTTGATAAACCCTTTTATCTATATCCTTCAGCCACTATGAATGTGGCGAGTGCGTTGTTGGCTCAGCATGATAGTGATATTAAGGAAAGACATGTGTACTACATTAGTTAGACTTTACTCGATTACGAAATAAGATATATAGATTTGGAAAGACAATTTTTAGCTGTAGTTTATGCTTGTCAGAAACTCGGGCATTATCTGTTAAATGTTGAAGTCAATGTGATTGTTAAATTTGATCCTTTGAAACATCTTTTCTCAAAAACTAATCTCTCTGGCCATCTGGTAAAGTGGGTGATGTTACTTATGGAATTTGATCTTAATTTCATTTCTCAAAATTTGATTAAAGGACAAGCTTTAATAGATTATTTGGCTGAAGCTCCTTTTCCTCATTCCAATACATGTGTTACTTCAATAGAATTCCCCAATGAAAACATTCTAGCTATTAAACAGGATGATGTTTGGGAGTTATATTTTGACGGATCTAGATGTAAGATAGGCTATGGTGTTGGTATTATCTTGATCCCTCTTGTGAAAAAGTCAATCCCTCTATCATATAAATTATCTTTTCCTTGTACTAACAATATGGTAGAGTATGAAGATCTTATAGCTGGCTTACGAGCAGCTTCATCCCTTAACATTAAAAAATTGGAAATTTATGGAGATTCACAATTGATTGTAGAACATATTAAAGGAGGTTATCAGACTAAGAATGATAAAATGAAACAATATAGAGATTTAGCTCTTGATGTTCTTTCACAATTCCCTTCCTATATGACTCAAACTTTACCTAGGAAAGATAATTGACATGCGGACGCCATGGAAAGTGTAGCTTCTTTGGTTTGTCTTGAGAATAACACTAAAAACTTTCAATTTACTATACATACTCTTAAAAACCTTTCAATTTCCAATAAGGTTACCTCTGATTGTTTCAATTTGCATTTGGATGAATGGTATTCTTGTATCTTTCATTTTTTGAAAGATGGTACTTTTCCTAAATCAACAACAAGGAACATGTGTAATCATATTAGGAAGCTTGCAGCACATTATATCATTTTAGGAGATACACTTTACAAATTCTCTTATGAGGGTTTACTATAGAGATGTCTTGGTAGACCCAAAATTCTGGTAGCTTTGGCAGAAGCTCATTCTGGCTCTTGTGGGGGCCATTTTGGTGGAAAATCTTTAGTCAATAAACTTCTTAGAATGGGATATTATTGGCAAAAAATGGAACAAGATTCTTTCATGTTTGTTAAGAAGTGTCATCAATATCAACAGCATAGTAATTTGATTCATGCTCCTTCTCGTGAGCTTTCTAATCAAGTTTCTTCATGGCCTTTTAGCATATGGGGTTTTGATCTTATTGGAAAAATCTCACCATCTTCTTCTCAAGGATATACGTACATCCTGACAGCTACATATTACTTTACGAAGTGGGTGGAAGTTGTCCCTCTTCGTTCAACTACTATAGATATTATTTGTGATTTCATCCTTAACAACATTATAACACGATTTGGTATTCCTTTGACGATAGTTTTAGATAATGGTACCTCTTTTAAGAATAAAGAAGTCACAAAATTCTTGGAGAAATATCAAATTCAACATAGATTTTCAACTCCTTATTATCCTCAATCTAATGGTCAAGCTGAAGCATCAAATAAAGTCATTGAACAAATTCTAAGGAAAATAGTTAATAAGCATGTGAAAGATTGGCATACCCAACTTACCTATGCTTTATGGGCTTATAGGACTAGTGTTCATACTATCACAAGTACTTCTCCTTATAATATTGTCTATGGTACTAATGTTATTATGCCTTTGGAATTGGAAATACCTTCTTTACATATTTCATTTCATGGGATAATCGACAAAGATACATTTTAAGAACAACGATAACAAGAATTAGAAATGTTGGATGAACAATGAATAAATTCTTTGGAACATATAAAGGCTTATCATAAATCACTTTAGAAGTAGTATAATTATAAGGTAATTGAACGATCATTTGTTGTAGGTGATTTAGTATTATATGAGAATCAAAGAAATGTGAATGCTTTACCTAGTAAAAAAGGAAAGTTTAGCCCTAATTGGCTTGGACCGTTTTTTTGTAATTGAGGACTTTGGTTCAGGTGCTTACAAAATTGTTGATATGGATGGTGTGCCTTTTAAGGAACCTATCAATATTATGCATCTTAAATGTTATTATCCCTAATTCATCTTTCTTTCCTTATGTATTTATGTATTCCTTATAAAATAGTTATGTTTGTTTTATAGGTTATGTGATTTTAGCAAATTACATTTAAATGCATTTATACATGTTCTTTCTTTTTGTTAAGTTTTATGTTATTGATGAAAATATAGTAATCAAACATAGAACTAACTAGTAAAGATAGTTTTTCATTTATAAATTCTTTTGAGTTTGATACATATGTGGTACAAGCCCCTATCTATCACTATGTCTATCTCTATGCTCTTATGGTCGATGGCTCCCAAATCTCTATGATCTATGATGAGAAGATACAGGTCTCTATTAGGTAGTATGTGAGTGGCTCCTCGATATGCTCAGCTCATATATGTGCTCTTGTGATCTCTGTAGGTCATCCATCAACCTCTCTTCTCTCTCTCTACACAACCTCAGCTCTCATTGGACACACGTAAAGATATTGACATGCATGTCGAGATCTTTGTGACTAATGGGAAACTCTCACTCACTGGCTGGTAGTCGATAGGATAGACATGTGTCCTTCAGGACCTTAGATACAAAACTACTCCACTCCACCATGCTAGTTGTAGAATGGAAACATATTTATCTTTTAGTACTTTTTCTTCATAAATTAAGTTAAATATTCAAATCAAATGCATGTTTTATACTTGGATCTCCCTCCTGTGCGTCACTAAAGGGTATGTATGGTGGGGGCATGGAGTGACTAATCTCTCCACACTCATTGTGTCTAGGTCTTAGAGGTGGTGTCTCTATATGGGCATGTGGAGGTCGTCGTGATCTTAGTGGTGATGCATGAAAAACATACACATCTGCACTGGTACTATCAGCTAGGGGCATCTCATCTTTTCTTTCATCTTCTCTCTCTTATGCTCTATCCTCCATGGGGTCTCCTATAGATATGGGCTCCTCCTCATCTCTGTGATCCCCCTCCTCCTCTAGTAAGTGCTATCTCAGTGTGTTCTCTCTGAAAGGCCTAGATCACCTATGGGATAATAATCAGGGAAGATGGGGTGGGTTCCCTTCAGACTCCAATATCTAATGTAGCCTCTAATGATGCCTAAATAGGCCACATCTGGGGCTACCTCTATATCCTCTGTCTCATTTGTATCACTTTATACAATGTCTACTACTAACAGCTGACATATAGTGCTAGGTCTCTGATAATACCTCATCAGATGTGCATATCAAGGTACTGCTCTAGGGACCCCTTGTATAAGACCAAACTATCTCATCACTTGGTCATAGTAGTATGACATTACTATGTGACTTTGATGACCCTCTAGCAACTTGTGCTACTGTGAGTGCCTCATCTAGTGTCACGTATCTGGCCACTCTGTCATGTGATAGTATGGTCTCCATATCACATTTGTGCTTGGAACATGATCTAGACATACCCTCCAATAGAGGATATCTCTTTGATGCTAGACATCTCTCAATGGATAGGCAAAGGCTCTCAGTGTGCTAGCATCTACCATCATAGGAACATCCTATGGTCGTGTGCATGTGAAGTGCTTAAACAACCAAATCTGCAAAAGTATACATACCGTGAGACTCTCTCGCTAATATCTCACCAACTGACATAGCTCGTGGTATAAGTGGGCTATCATGTTACGGCCCCACATGAAGATAATCATATCACTCTCCATCTTGCGTACGAGATGGGTGAAGGGTGCTAAAAAGACTATACCCTTTGTGTTGGGTACTACAACCAAGGAAAGTATACACAACATCACCCTCCGTACCAAGGGTGTTGGGCTTGCTAGTATGGCTGATAGAGTGATCTAATCTTCTCAGGTTCGCATCTGTGGAACCCATCCTAAGAAATACTTTGCATCTATGTGGATATCCTCAAGACCCTATTGTACTCTCAGTCTAACAAGTTCACCTCGAACTGGAAGTCGCAGGATCCTGTATAAATCCTCCAGTGTCACCGTGATCTCACCTGAGGAAAGATGAAAGGAACATGTGTCCTCATCCCACCTCTCTATAAGAGCTGATAACATGGCTCAGTGAAGTCTCATCTATGGTAGAACTATTACCCAATACAGTCCTATGTCTCTCAATAACTGTATCTTATCCCCACTCAGATCGGGTAGTATCTCTATGATAATCAGTAGTGGCCCTCCAAAGGGGTGCTCTCAGAGATGAACCAAGTCCTGTAAGAGCAAAAATACATCATATCAGCACTATAGAATCACAAAACTATAAATACAACTTGACTAAGGTCAAGGTCAACCTCTATTAGGTCGAGGTCAACCTCCCTGGGTCAAGGTCGACCTCACTCCAGAATAGGTGTAGCTCTTCCCAGTTCATGTTGACCTTTAAGGGTCAAGGTCAACATAACTGGGTCAGGGTCGACCTTTCCTATAAAAACAAGAATTTGAGATTACAGAAATCAACAACAGCAAACTTACCTCGGGAAGTGGCTCTCCGAAAACTAGGCACTGTTTGAGGAGCTCCAATATACATGTCGCTCAAAGTTCTTCTCTACTCGGTATTCTGCTTTCTCTCTTAGAATCTACAAATGGTAAGAATGAGTAGGTGTGTGCTCTCTTCCCTTATTTATAGTTTAAAATTAGGGTTTTTGTTAGGGTTTTTTTGGATTTATTTATGTTAAATTTGAATTTCCCTTCATATGCATTTAGATAGACATTCACTCTTTTCATCATATCTTGAGTTTGGTAACTCCATTTTTAGTGCTGTCAGCGGTGTTGGAATCATGATTCAGATACCTAACTCCTTGAATTAGTTTAGGAAGGATAGGAATCCTTCTACATGGTTTAGGAAAAGGCTCTTCTCAAAAAACTATTGTATGGTGGAAAATATGGATGGGGTCTAGAACAATGGGGGTTTGCACATAAAAGAGACCCTAAACCAATATTTAACACATACATGAAATTATAATGATATGGAAAGTAAATCTAGAAGAATAATATTGAAATGAAGAAATAAAAAAGTACTTACCTCCATAAAAGAATCTGTTGAAAACCTTGTCAAATGATCTCAGAAACTATTGAGTTCTATGCTCTTGAACCGAAACTGTGAGATCTACAAAACATAGAAATATTTTTATTTTTTGTGTTAGGTAGACCTTGACCCAAATGAAGGTCAACCTTGACCCCAAAATGTCAACCTTGACCTGTGCTGCTCCAATGAAAATTCTATTCACGAATCCTGAAAGTTTTCCAAAATGAGTATCTGAATCTGCTTTGTAATTCATTGTTTTGCACCTACAATTGCGAGAAAAATAGTTTTATTTGTTGGGGGGGAGGGGTTTTCCTTATTCAAACCCCAATTTAGGAATTAACCTTGAAATTGTAGTAATAAACAAAGTAAATGGAACAATTCACCTTGCTTATGTTCAAACCCTTGTAGAGGATTTGAATCCTTGAATCCACAAGTATGGATGCTCCAAATGAATGTAGGATGTCTCAAATTAGTTATATTTAGATATTAAATGCGAATATTAAATGGATCTTGGAATAGAAAGAGGCTTGGATGGAAATGGATGGAAGAATCTTCAACAAGAGGACTCCATAGAGCTTGAATCCTTTAATGGCTACTAATGGATCTCCTTGATGAATTGGATATTGAATGCTTGAATGCTTGAAGATAGATGATTTATTGACTGATTTCTTTCTCCTTCTTTCTTTCTTATTGATTTCTTTATTGATAGATTCTTGATTATACTTGATGTGTGATGGATACTTGATACTTGATCATGAATTGAAAGATGATTGAAATGAGAGGAGAAAGCTTCCTTTTATAGTGATCTAGGGCACAAACTTCTAGAGAGGCTGACATAGGGGAAATAAATTTCCATTAAGCCTATACCCTTATAAATGAACCTAAATTAAATATCATTTAAGAGTTTACCATTTCGAAGCTTGAAATAGCTGACCCAGAAGCGGGAAATAAATCTTTCTGAAACCCGACATTCGAAAACTTTGGGATTTTGAAATTTGGACCCTGGATCAAGGTTGAGGTCAACCTTGACCTAGGTCAAGGTCAGGGTTGACCTTGACCTAAAAGGTTGACTTTGACCCTGAGGTCAAGAATCTTAGAATTTCAATTCAAGATGCTAGAATTATGCAGAAAAGAAGTGGAAAATGGGGCAGAACATGGGAAAAAGATAGATCCAAGTCAAAGACCCATTCAAGGCATTTGACATGACCCAAAAGCACTTACATGGAGGGATAAACCAATCCTAAATGGAAGTACTTCCATTTTTTGATGATACAACTGCATATCCAATGTATAAGACTATCCTTATCACCCTGTTTCACCCTTCAGAAGTAGACAGCCAAAACAGGGGGCATAAGGGGCTCTATGCACTTCTCAATTTCATTTGAGTAAGTCTTAGGTGATTTATAGATTTTCATTAACCTGGTGTGCTTCAGGTTGCGGGTACTAACGGTTTTTTGCAGGATCTCTACATTAAGGACTTGGTTATATCCTTTTTATTTATTATGATATTTTCTTACTTTAGCTTGCATATTCCCGTAGTGTCATATCCAAGCTAAAGTGGGGGCTAAATGTATTGTCTTAAAATGGAAGCACTTCCATTTTGGTAGGTTTAGCACCCTCATTTAGTGCATTTTTATGATAGATTTGCATTTAGGATGCATTTGCACTTGATTCTTCATTTCTAGGTGAAATTAGGGTTAGGATCCTGGGGATTCTCCTTGATTTCCTTCTTTATGAATCTATTTTCTAGGTATGAACTAGGTATTGGTCTTCCTATCCTTCATCACAACTTTTTTAGGCCTCTGTGCCATTTTCCAACACTCTATCTTGTTTTCCCATCACCCTAAGTCTCTGGTCGACCCAGAAACTTCCCTATTTTCAATGTTGATTGGGCCTAAAAATTTAGGTCAGGGTCAAGGTCAACCATAACCTAGGTCAAGGTCAAGGTTGACCTTGACCCTTGTATGGTTTATGTCCCCCTTTTCAAATTTTGATCATAGCGGGTCCCAAAATTAAAAGCGGGCCTCCAAATCCGAATGTGGAAGGGTTTTAATTCAAAATTCATTTATTAGTTTTCTCTCCTTAGTTGGCTATTGTGATTGGACCATAATTCAAGGTGAAATTTTAATTAGGGGCCCTTACATTTCCTGAGGAGCCTTACCTTGAAATCTCTATATAAATACTCTCTTTTGCCTTCATTTCAATAAGTCATGAGAAGCTAGCTACACATGAGGAGCTACAATTGATGATGAAGAGATGATGAAGGAAGATTGCAAGAGGACGATATATAAGAGTAAGATATATTGATGATGCCTTAATGCAAGCAAGCATTTTGTGGATAAGCTATTGTGGACATTCATTTGGAGCAAGAAATATTCCTTCTTCCTTGATCTATCATTTTCAACATTCCAGCATTCAAAAGATACAATCATGGGGTAGCAATTTCAGATTGTGAGTTTGGTAGGAGTACTTTAGCCTTGGGGGCTTGGTATGATTTCTTTACCACATTCAAATCTATGCATTGCTTTCTCATTTCAATTCATGCTAGGGTTTTAATCTATAGGATCTTAGATCTTGGTATTGCTCATTCAAAACTCTTCCTACGAGCAATACACACACACATATTCTATTACATTTAGCTATTCCTGGAGGTGGAGATCACCAAAATGGGGGTTTGAATAAGGAAAAACCCTATATAGCCACCCCAAAACACCATTTTCAAATATCTACAATTGTTGTTTCAAGAGTTGAAGAGCAGATCTAGATACCCTCTTCGGAAAACTTCCAAGATCCGTGAACAAATTTTTTGTCAGAGCAGTGGAGGTCAAGGTCGACCTTCATTTGGGTCAAGGTTGACCTGACTCAGAAAAGGAAAATATTTTTGGGTTTTCTTTATCTTTGTGTTCCTATCCCACATCTGGTTGCAAAATTTCCACAAACTCAATATAGACACCAGAAAATAAGTATTTTCATATCAGCTATGTTATGAGGTATGTACTTTATTTCATTTTCCTTACAAGCATTTCCAGATCTATATTACTTATCATTAAATTTATATGTTTTGTGGTAAATATTGGTTTAGGGTCTCTATTAGGTGCATTGTTCTAAACCCTATTCCACACATTTTCCTCATTACAATTATATAGATAATATGGCACATTTACCAAATGTCTATGACACATATGGCTCATCAACTTTGACGCAGGGCAGGAAAGGAGGATCCAATTAAGGACAGTCCCCACAAGTAGCCAAACACCAAAATGTGGAATACACAACACAATAATGGCTTCAAACTCAATTTTCATTAGCATGCCCGACTGTAAGGCCTTTTGGGTTTGGGCCAATTACAATCATAAAACAATTATGCAATATCAACCAAGATCCAATCCAACTCAAGCTAGTCCAACTTTGAAACAAATCAGCAACTGATGGAAACACTAAGGTAGATCTGAACTTGAGCTCACAAGCCTTCAAGAAATCTCCTTGTCTCCAAGAAAACAACCACTAGCACTGCTATTACAAACTATCAGATAATAATCCAATCTTCAAGATCTCGCAGGATCCAAATCTAGCTTCTATATTCCCAAATTTGATCATGTCCTAAACAACTACCCAAACACTCCTTAAATACTAATCTTCAGCCAAAAGATGGTTGGATGACATAATTAAGTCCTAAGTCAAGTCAACTTCTACTACAAACAAATATTAAATGCAATACAAGTTAGCTCACAAAGAGCCTTTCAATTATTTAATTCTCCATGTCAGCCTCTAGATCTACATAGGAGAATACAACAAAAGCTACCAATAATAAATGCACCAAGTCAGCCAACCAAATCTCCAAGAACCCCAGTCGGTAAACTAGAACTACTGAGCACTAGAGAAACAACCGAGCACTAGTGAAACAACCGACAAAGCCAAGCAACACTAAGCAACACATGCATTATCGAGCACAAGTTCCACCAAGCAAAAGAAGTTTCACCGAGTTCCTTCAGCAACCGAGCTTCCTTCAATAATTGAGCCCATCGATTAAAGATGTCATAGAGTATCACAGAACCAAAACAACACACCTCCATGCAGATTCACTGAGTACCCTAGAATGCCCCTGCATCAAATTTAAAATGCACAAAATGTAAGCAAGAAAACCTACCCTCATAGGTCAAATACCTAATAATATAGACAGTTGTTTCTTTCCAAGTGGGAGGTAATGAGAGCCTGCTTATACCTTTCTTGTCAACCTAAAGAGGGGGGTCTAAAGGATGTGTAAATTTTTCCCTTCCTATTCTAGGATCATGGTCTTCATGATATCTCTCATATGTGGTTGGCAGCCCCGTTACTTCTAAAATTCTTTCCTCTCTAGAAACAACTCTCAAACCCTTCACTCGAGCTTCACCATTTGAGAATATGCTGGAAAATTCCCTTGCAATGTCATTGTCAAACCCATCTAGCTTCAAAAAATAGTTTATCCATCCATAATTATAACGGCTTAATACAAACTTGGTCCTATTGAAGCATGGTATGAACCACATGCTCACGCCACACTGGAGTTCCTCCCATGGTGACTACACAAAGAAAATTATGTAACTCTTCCAATGCTCTCCATAGAACTATATTACCATATTTCGGCCACCTAAGACTTTCTGCAAATTTAGAAAATGTGGCTCAAACAACTTTGCTTCCTTTTTGCAATCAACTTTTTTTGCAATTTCCACTCTTCCTGAAAAACCCCTTTGTTATGCGTTCTTACCTAAATTTGGAGATTTTAGAACTGATACTTATGGTAAGTTAGGCTTCTCAAGATTATTTTTGGTTTTTAATGGAGACAAAATGAATTAATTATGCAATTCATACAAAATTTCACAAAAGGATATGCGAAAGGATTTAAAAAGATTTCAAATGTGTCAAAGGTCACATTGGTAATGCTTAGAATTTTGAAAATTTGTAGGCATAATTTGGCTTGACTAATGATTTGACACTCTTTACACTTTCACAAAACTTGGACTAATGTGGACATGATGACATCCCTACCCCCTATTTAAATTTTGACATGTGTCCACACATGTAGAGGGGGGAGGACATATTGGACTCTGTAAAAAGAAATATATATACCCTAATTAAGTTAGTAGTAATGACTAAATTATGTGAGAAATAAATACAATTGTGTACCCTAGATGATCATGCAGATTTTTTATTAAATGTAGATGTGATGATCTTTTTAGAGATGGATTGGTCATGACATCATCACTAGAGGTACAAAGCAATTAGTTTTTAAAGTGGAGTTTGAGGTGGTACAAAAGACAAATAGCATGAATGATGACAAATGATTAAAATGGAGAAAAAGTACTTCCATGAGAAATGGAGATGTTTATTATAATTTTCATGCAATTTGAAGTTAAATAGATGATAGGAGCTAAAATCTTCCACCTTCGGCTGCAAGATTCTTGGTCATATGCTACATGTTGAACTATTGCAGGAACTCTTGCTTGGTGGAAGGCTTATGATACAACCTGAGTCCATGACTATTCACCGATAATTTAAACCAAACTAGATCAATTGTGGACAATTGGACTACTCCATTTTATAAGACTTCCATAATTTCATATGGTCCAAGCCATCTTCTATGCAATTTACCCATATTCTTGATGTATCTGGAGTCATAAAACAATGCCCAATCACTAGGAGAAAACTTATTGGCTTTGATATTCTTATCATGCCATTTATTCCTTTGATTTTGGACTAACTCTCTGTGATGCAAGAATAATTTTTTGATTTCATCCAACACATTAAGTTGCGGGAGTTTATCTCTTTGTGATGTAGAGAGATCCATTTCAATTTCTAATGTTTTTCTCATAGTTTTATGTTCAAAATCAATGGGCATGACAACTATCTTTCCATATAGCATTTCAAAAGGTGTGAATCTTGTAGTTATTTTCCAAGTTGTTCTATTTGCCCAAACTACTTCAAAGAGTCTATTTTCCCAATCCTTTCTATGAATGTGTAGTTTTTTGGTTAGGATTGACTCAATCTCTCTATTTGTGATTTATTTCTGACCATTGGCCCATGGGTGATAGAGACTTGATTTCCTATGCCTTATATTGTACTCATTGATCAAGGATGTGATCAAAATGGAGGTAAATTCAACTCCTTAATCGATGACAAGATCCCTTGGAACTTCATACCTTGTGAATATCTCTTCATATAGAAACTCTACAACCTTATCATCTCTAGCATGCTTCATAGGTCTAACTTCTACCCATTTTGTCATATAGTCTGTGCATACCAGGATGTATGAGTTACTATTTGAAGGTGGATCAATGGGTCCAAAAAATTCTATGCCCAACTTTTCAAATGGTGTTACTACAGCTTGAGGATATAGGGGCATCTCATTATACTTAGTGGGTCTACCCATTCTTTGGCATCTGTCACATTTCCTGGTATAATTTAATGCATCCTTGTATAATGTAGGTCAATAATAACCTGCAGTTAATATTTTCATTTCTTTCCTTTTTCCTACAAAGTGACCTCCACATGGTTCATCATGATAAGCATGAAGGATATCCTATATCTCATCCTCCCTGACGCATCTCCTCATAATTTGATTTGGTCCTGTATAAAATAGAAAGTTAGCTATCCAAGAAAAATTAAAACTCTTCTCAATCAACAAGTACTTCTCCTTGGGTGAGAAGTGGGTAGGAATCTTATTCATGACTATATAGTTGGAAATGTTTGCATACCAAGGTGTCTTGACAACAATAGAAAACAAATGCTCATCAAGGAAACTATCATCAATAACCTCTGAATTTTCCTCTGTTTGAAATCTAGATAGGAAGTATTCTACTACATTTGCCTTACCCATTTTGTCTATTATTGTGATATCAAATTCTTGCATGAGTAACAACCATTTGGCTAATCTCCCTGTGATTGAAAGTTTGTTAACTAGATACTTAATTGTTGCATGATTAGTGTGTACAAAAATATGATACCCAATAATAATGCTTGAATTTATTAAGAGCATAAATAACTATTAATAATTTATTTTCTATGACATTATAGTTTAATTTAGGTCCTTGAAAATTCTTACAAGTGAAATAAATTATATTTTTAATTGTTCCTTCTTTTCTATCACCAAGCCATATAATTAGGAAAAGTAGATTGAGGTATGTTCTTTAGAGTAGCAACTAGCTCTTGGTCTAATATGTGAAACTCAAAATTATTAGGGTCGGTGGGATTATCAATTTATTCATCATGTTGGAATTAGGAGAGATAGGTACTGAGAGGGGAGGGGTGAATCAGTGCCTTCAAAAACTTTACTTGTAAACCTTTCAGATCTATGACTATAAATAGTGATAACCTTGCAAAATAACTTGTATCTAATTGCATGTATCAATCATTCATTTAACGTATGAAAGTAAACAACATGAAATCAAATAGAAATCACATAACACAAGTATTTTGGTAATGTTGAAACCCTTGTTAGAAGGCAAAAATTGTGGTGGGGATGACACCCACAAATTCTTCACTATTGCAAATAGAAAAGGTTTGCCTGTTAGGGCTACAAGTTTTGATCACTTTTGGTGATCTTACCCTATTAGGAGTAACATATTAGATCAGCTAGATCTACCTAGTTATAGGATTTTAACAACACTAATGAAGTGTGCACTCGGTTAAGAGATTTACATAAGACTGTTAAGTCTACTCTGTTAAGAGATTTATCCAAAACTCTATTACAATTGTTAGAAATCAATAGGTGACTATCTGCTAATTGACAACTCAATTGTCTGATACAGATCTATAAGTTCTGACAAAATATCACCTTTACTGTGATGAATCTCTGCTCTAAACCGCTTGATAGCCTTTTCTGATTCTGCTTAATTTGATATCCTCTACAATCTGCTCTAATAATTGATAAACTTGAAGTTAGGCATGTGCTTCAAGTTCCTCCTTGATTCATATATCTATTCTCACATCAGTTCACACCAAAAATGATGTAAACATACATTTATATAGCGATCTGCTTTTGTCGCTTTAACAAAATTAGGTTACACAACATAGTCATAACCCTAAGATCTACGGTGTACAAAAATGACCTAGATCAGACTATTACATAAGATATACATCACATTTAATGAATATCATAACATTAAATATTCCTTGATCTTGGTAAAACATTTTTTGATCTGTTGTAACCATTTGCATAGAAGAATGTGCCATTTCATATTACTATGTCATTTTTTGTGATCCTCAGTAAACACTGTATAAACTGCTTGGTGTATACTGCAACACTCGATGTTTATTTTCTATCAGTGTCAGTGTCTGCTGGTGCTCGATAAATTGTCTGATGCTCGGTGTGTAAGCTTTACCAACTAGTCTGTCTTGCTTCTAGTTACCGATTTGCACAATGTAAGTGACCAACCAATATCTTTGATAACCTTTGATACTAATGACAACCTTAAATGCTCAATAGAGATAAAAATCTCCCCCTTTGGCATTAGTATCAAAACTTGAATGTATATAGACAAAATTTTCTATATATACCTTATATCTCCGCCATATACATATATGCTTATCAAAATTTCTAGAGTAAGTACTCCCCCTCAGTGCATGCTCCCGATAATATGTAGTATACGTAGCATCTATGTACATATTTGGCATAATGACTTATACATTGCTTTCCCCCTTTTTGATAGTAATGCCAAATACAAAAAAAAAATTAACAGTATACTCACATCTTGTCAAAAATATGCTGGTGGGTTTTCTTGATTGACTCCAAGAGGTTTTCCCATTCCTCTTTCAAGTTGGTGAGAGCAATATGCTCAAGACCAACTTGTGCATGCATGTCAAAGATGTTCTCCAACACCGAAATCTCGGGTATTGTAACAAGTTGTTCCGCTTTAACAATGTGTGCCTCAAAATTTTTTAGGTATGGCAAGAGTTCTGTTTGTAACTCAGTGACCTAATCAGTTATGTGCTCTTCTTGTTTCTTGAGATCTGCTATCAACTACTGGAGTTCCTGAACTTGGTGAATGTGCTTTGAAAAAGCATGTGGCTTAGTTGTAGTAGCATTTGCATTGGTCTTGATTTCATCTTCCAGACCTTTGATCTTTTCACTGATCTCAACAGTGAAGGTTTCCATAGAGCATAGCTTCAGTAAGAATTAACAAATTAACTGGGTTATAGATTTTATCTTGGTGATTACCTCAGATAATTTGACCTTGTTTATTGCTACTTCTTGGCTAATTCTTTCTACCAGTTTATTTTGTATCCTTGACTCTGCCCTTTCTTCAATCTGTTTGTCTACATTGGTATCCAGGGCATTGATCTTCTCTATTAATATAGCAAGTTGATCTATGATGGGAGTATCTTCATCAATATTCACCTTAGGTACTACCTATTGTAAGATATCCCTCACATCTATTAAGATTTCTTTTCATTTAGTTTCTTGCTTCAGCTTTTCTTGCGCTACCTTTCTTTGACATAGTTCCCCATATCTGCTTAATTCTTTGGGGCAAAGGGTCCTCGGGTCACACTCAGGAATAATTATCACTTCATCTAGGGTGACCGGCCCTTTTCCTTTCTTTTTCTTCTTCTTCTCCAATATTGATGGTGATTTCTTCTCAATAACGACAAGAGACTTGTCTCCAGTCTTTGGAGTATCCTTCCTAGTTGACACACTCTCTTCCTTCTTCTGCTCCTTAGTAGATGTTGTCTCGGTTGATAGAGTGGGAGCCTCAGGTGTGGTGTCAGATGGGATCACCTCAATTTCCTTTGTTTCATCTGTTACCTTTGTCTTGGTGGTAGTTTCCTCTGTTCCTTCAGACTTATTTGTCTCTGCAGGTATTTCAGTTTCTTGTACCCCTATGGTGTCTTTATGTTGCTCGGGGTCTGAGCCATCGGGCTGTTCCTGTGAAAGAATTTCTACTACTTTTGCAAGTACAGGAAGCTCACCTGGTAGTGATGTAAATGCACATTCAGTGACTTACGCTTCATCTTGAGTGTTTAGTGGTGCAATATTTACATCGTCATCATCCTTGTCATCAGGATCACCATTTGTGATGTCCTCAACAAGTACATCATCATCAGTTTTCTTCTTCATTTGGATTTCTACTTGATCTGGTGCATCCTGTGAAATATTTATGTTTTCTTTTTCTTCAGTGATATCAATTACCTTGGTAAATGATATACCAGAATCCTTTGACTTCTTTGGTGTAGTGTCATCAATGTAAATACCTTTACCTTTGGAATTTTGTCTCTTTTTAGACAAATTTAAGTATGCATTTTGCTCAACTTGTTCTTTGGCTTTAATGATTGCTCTCCATAGGGCATCACTAGTTTCCTCTACATCTGCCTCATTCTCATCCAGTATCATCATGGCTCGGTTCTTTATAGAAAATCTCAGTTGATGATTAACCATGAGTTCATCAAGTTTTGCTAGGCTTAGATGTGGAGCAGCCTGAACTAGAGATCTTTCTCTCTTTCTTTTCTCGGTTTTAAGTGCATAAACCCATTTTTTATTTACCCTATCATCCAACTCCTTCGATAATGAACATGCAAATTCCAATGGTACTCTATTGAATTTTATCATCATTTGGATGACCACCTCTTCTAACTTGGTTTGATCCTTAGTTGACATCTTGTCAAATCTGCCTATTTCCGAATCAGTAAGATTTTTGTTCTCAATTATATCTTTAATGACTTTGTTTATGGACCTTACCTTGTTACTGACCACCTTGAATTGGTTTGTGTCATCCTCATTTTTAGTGTCCTCAAGGTCTTCTCTACCTCTTATCAGTCTTCTCATTTTCTTCGGTGCCTCGGCTGCAATCTTGTATCCTTTCTTTGCATAAGTCTTAGTTGGTGTAGCTGCTTTTCATTTTATTACCTTCTTTGCTTCCTTCTTTTGTGGTGGTGAAGCTGCAGTTGATGATCTTGTCCTTATACCTTCTTGTACTAGTAACTGCTTCTTCTTAGGAACTTTGGGAGGAGGAACCGGTGTGGGATCTTTTTCTTCTTCAAACTCAGTTTCCTCACTATCATATGGCTTGTCAACTAACATTAACTGACCTTTGGTTGCCTATTCAACCGGTGTCTCCTCAGATGATTTAGAGACATCTCCAAATCTAGCAGAAAGATCTTTTCTCATCTTCTTTTCCCTTCTAGACATTTTACTGATCTCTATGCCTATAGTGATTCTAGATTTGGCCTCTTCATATGTTCCGAACCTAGTGGCAATGGAGTCTTTTGGTAATGCAAGCAGTGCATTAATAGATTTTAGTGCAAAATCATGGTTCATTTCATAACCCATAGGTGCCAACCATTTTGATCTAGGTTCAACTACTTTTATCTTTGAATGATCTGTGTCTACTACAAAACAATTGTCTGTCTCAAATTTTTCAACTAATTCCCTTGGAATTCCACTCCTTTGATGCATTTTGGTCTGAAATTCTTTGAAGTATGCATCAAATTCTATATTTAGTTTATTTCCTAACTTAATTTATCATCTTGGTAATCTGTGCAATTATTGGTTTATCTGTTGTCTAGTTTACTTTACCGACACCAAGTACATACTTTTGTAGATAAAAGACTATACAAATAAGTAGTGATCCAAACTTACAAGTGTTTGACTTCTTTGACCTTATAGTCCTCATATTTTCCTATAGTTGATGTAACAGTACCTCGGCAAGATCAACCTAGTGACCTTTCTCCATAATTTTATATGCCATGTCTATTGCGCTGCAAGGTACGTTGTTGAGTCTGCTCGATTGAAATATATTGTACCCAATTACATGTGCTATGAACTTAACTACTGGGTCTCTGATTGTTGAAATTTTTAGTGCCCAACCATCCCATTGAGCTCCAGTGTTCTTCTCAACATCAGGTCGTGACGAACTACGAAAGGCTTTTGCCTTGTCGGTTGTAGGGAGCCCAATAACCCTACTGATCATTTTCTTAGTGACCTCTATCGGTTTATCCAGCCAAAATTTCCCATCATGATACCTACTCAATACAATTTTGATCCAGTCTGTCTTAAATGATTGTGAATAGTATGTGATACACGATAACCCTAATTCCTCAATCTCCTTGTATTCTCATTTTAATTTTCCATTTGTGCCACAGAGTAGTGAATGTGTTGCAACAATTTCAAAGTCTCCTACTTCTCCAATTTTGCAATGAATATACACTCTTACGTCTTATTTCAATAAAACCCTATCTGGTATGCTTGAGAAAGCGCCCATTGAATCTATTTGTGTTGCGACCTTGGGATGTGGCTTGAACTTAGGTTCATCAAAATTTTCCCTTACAATCAAATTAACTTCTTCCTCAACACTTTGTGATTTCCTAGCGGACAATGTAGATGCCATAAATCGATTTAGGGTTTCGGCTAGCAGCAAGAAATAAAGTGTTCGGTAGCAAATGAACTTACTCAGAATCATCGAAGAGTGATGTCGATTCGATCTACAGTAGCCTTGAATCCTTCTGAAAATCTTTTAGCTTGAACTCTTCTCTATGAAATCTTCACTCTTCAAAATCACAATGTAAAAATGAACTCTATTTCTCATGTATTTATAGATTTTTTGGATATTCCCACTCAAACTTTCATGCAATAAATGCTTGACCTGCTTTTAGTTCATAACAACTATCATCTCGGTGACAACTAAAAAAAATTATCCACTCAATTAACACACAATTTCTTTGTCGGTTGATGCATTTTCTTAGTTAACCTTAAATAGTGATTACCGACAGGTAACCAGCTCTCGGTCTAACTTTTACCGATTGTATAACTTTGTTAGCTCAAAACATGTAAACCATAGTGCATCTTTATTCATGCAGATTTGGTATGTGCCCAACATATATAAGGAACTGTATGTAAAATGTGATCATTTTGAAATGTCAGTTCCATACATACCTATATCACCTTAAGTGGAGGTACCGATGTCACCCAATCCAGTGGAAGAGGTTTCACCAATAACATTACTTGACTCAGCATTCTCATTAGATGCTTTTCTCCACATCGTGTTCCTTATCTTCATGATATCTGCAATAGTGTGTCCACTCTCAAATACATGATTTTCATATGGTGCTCGGTCTCTGCAGTCCTTGCTTAAATGACCAACTTTATGACAGTGCATACATGCCATTGCAGTGCTTGTCTAGCTTCTTGATTGTCCAATCCGACTCTTTCTATAACAATTTGTTGCAATGTGTCCATATCTACCACAAGCAGTGTAGTTAGCCCAAGTGTTATAATCCCAAACATAAGAATTACTTTGTCTCTTCGGTTGATAAGGCTTTCATTGTATTTTCTACTTAGGATTCCATACTTGCTTCATCTTAGCCTTACACTCTCATGCAGTGTGTCCATGTTTATTACAAGTATAGCATATTTTCTCCATAGTAGTATTGTTAGCAATATCATTCTGTTTAGCTCTACACTCATAAGTTGGATGTCCAAACTTACCACAGTAATAATAATATCCATTAAACTTAGGAGTGACATGAGGTTTACCTTGTGCTTTGCTTCTACACACATTAGATGTATGTCCCGATTTGCCACAGTGATAACATGCCAACGCTTTAGGTCTTTGATTTTGATTGTTGTTGACTTGTTCAGCTTGTTGTGATGATTCTCCTTCGCCGGTATAGCCTAGACCAGCTTTACTCCCAAATCTTCTTTGATTAGTCAGAAAGTCATCAATCTTCTTAGAACTATCCTCAGCCAATTTCATCATTTCATTGTGTTGCTGTTGATTTTTCACTTCATTCCTCAGCTTTTCATTCTCCTCTTTGAGTCTTGCAACATCTTCTAGTCTTCTTGACAATTCTCCATTCACTCAGTTTACTTCTTGATTCACAGTCATCATTTGATTAGATACTTGGAAGTGATGATCAGTGAGTCTTTGTATTTCACTTTCTTTAGCTTGAAGTTGTTCAGTCATATGTCTTCGGTCATCAATAGCCAGATTCCTTTCTTTCTCGGCTTGTCTAGCATTGTTCATTGTTTCTACCATTCTCACCATCTAAGATTCTTGACCGATTTGTAGTACTTTCACTTGATCAAGTAAGTGTTGATTCTTTTCAGACAAATCAATGATTATACTTTCAGATCCATCAGAGATGCTTCCAGAACTAGATCCAATATGCTCAAACATTTCATCAATAGATTCTTCATGGTAACCGATCTCATTTTGTAGAATAGCTACGTTCTTCCTTTCAACCAGTAATTTCTTCAGTCCTTCCTTGGCTTGCTTGTACTATTCAATAAACATCTGCATCTATATTTTCCAATTCTCAATAGTCTTATCAAGCTTATATCTCTCCATGGCTTAGATCTTTACCCTTCAGTGGTTAAACTGTTCAACAAGGGAACTATGCTCTGATACCAATTGTTGGAATTAGGAGAGATAGGTACTGAGAGGGGAGGGGTGAATCAGTGCCTTCAAAAACTTTACTTGTAAACCTTTCAGATCTATGATTGTAAACAGTGATAACCTTGCAAAATAACTTGTATCTAATTGCATGTATCAATCATTCATTTAACTTATGAAAGTAAACAACATGAAATCAAATAGCAATCACATAACACAAGTATTTTGGTAACGCAGAAACCCTTGTTAGAAGGTAAGAACTGCGGTGGGGATGAAACGCACAAATTCTTCACTACTGTAGATAGAAAAGGTTTTCCTATTAGGGCTACAAGTTTTGATCACTTCTGGTGATCTTACCCTATTCGGAGTAACATATTAGATCAACTAGATCTACCTAGTTATAGGATTTTAACAACACTAATGAAGTGTGCACTCGGTTAAGAGATTTACATAAGACCGTTAAGTCTACTCTATTAAGAGATTTATCCAAAACTCTATTACAATTGTTAGAAAGAAATAGGCAATTATCTGCTAATTGAAAACTCAATTATCTGATACAGATCTATAAGTTCTAACAAAATATCACCTTTACTATGATGAATCTCTGCTCTGAACCGCTCGGTAGCCTTTTCTGATTTTGCTTAATCTGATATCCTCTGCAATCTACTCTGTTAACTAATAGAATTGAATTTAGGCAGGTGCTTCAAGTTCCTCCTTGATTCATATATCTGTTCCCGCATCAGTTCACACCAAAAATGATGTAAACATACATTTATATAGTGATCTACTTTTGCCTCTTTAACAAAATTAGGTTACACAACATAGTCATAACGCTAAGATCTACAGTGTACAAAAATGACCTAGATCAGATTATTACATAAGATATACATCACATTTAATGAATATCATAACATTAAATATTCCTTGATCCTGGTAAACCATTTTCGGATCTGTTGTAACCATTTGCATAGAAGAATGTACCATTTTAGATTACTATGTCATTTTCTGTGATCCTCGGTAAACATTGTATAAACTGCTTGGTGTATATTGAAACACTCAGTGTTTACTGTCTGTTAGTATCGGTGTCTGTTGGTGCTCGGTAAACTATTTGATGCTCAGTGTGTAAGCTATACCGACTAGTCTGTCTTGCTTCTAGTTACCAATTTGCTCAATGTAAGTGACCGACAGATATCTTTGATAACCTTTGATACTAATGACAACCTTAAATGCTCAATAGAGATAACACATCAATCATGTTTTTCATGTGAGGAGGTCATTACAAAGGCTTTTCTACTTCAAGGTCCCTGAAATGGTCCTCCTAGTCTGCCACCATGTTTCCTCCTTTTATCTCCCTTATTAGACTATATGGATCTTCTTGATCGATGTTTGTAGCTAGTATATCTTGTGTTGAAGTAGAGGGAAGAAACCTCCCGATTGCATCTGCATGATATATGTATTAGAGTATATAAATGTCTCCTTGCACTTGTTAGTAGAGCATTTTTAATTGGAAGTTATACTTCTTAGTGAAAAACCTAGTTGGAAATAGAGTGTCCTTGATTAAATTTTCTTGTTTAGCAAACAACTATAGTTATATTGGGTTAGTGACATCATTAACTAACTCTTCATTGGTTATTTCAGTGATTCATGGGGCACTTGAACTAGCAATAGCTTGTCCTGAGAAGAGATAGATGTCACTAATTTCAACTGTATAAGTTATTTATTGAGTGGTGTTGTTAGCATAAGATTTTTTAATATGCTTATTGTTAGGATTGGGTGTTGGTTGAGAAAGAAATTGGAGATCTCTTGGTTGTAGAACATTAGGTGGATTTATCTTTAACATGATAACATCATGTTGTAGAATTATGTTAGGCATTAAAGAAGGTGATTGGTCAAACATGAAAGTGTAACTATGCAATAGAGATAACACAATTCAAGCATCCACTGAGCATAACACATAACACCACTATTTTTTATTGTGGAAACCCTTGTAAGAGGGAGAAAACCACGGTGGGGATGACACCCATGAATCTCTTCACTGTAGTTAAAAGAGTTGTCCTGTTAGGAGCTTACAATACCCTGTTAAGGGTTCACCCAATTAAAAGTGACTAGTACCTTGTTAGAAGTACCAAAAGACTTGTTAGGACCTATCTTGCAAGACGTTTTAGAACTCTAGCTAAGAAGTCACCCTGTTAAAGGATTTATACAACAAGAGTTTTTAAAGTCCACCTTGTTAATGGATTTAACCCACTAACCTATTAGAGTTAGCCTTGAATAATGAACTCAAATGACTGATCTGAGAATGGCACTGCTTGCCTGTCAGATCCACTATAATATTTGAGCTCTCACATACTGAATTGCCTCTATCTCTGATTGCAAGAACCAAAACCATGATCCCAACCTTGAATCATGTTATTTAGTTCATCTTTATATTGTTGTTCTTAAGTCGGCTAAGACTTGAAAAATGTTTTACAAGATGGTCCATAGTATTGACCTAACTTATGGAAAACCATGCCAATCATACCTAACATGTCATCCCAATATGTATTACCCAAAATATATTGACATGTCAGCCCAAAAATCAACCTCCTTAATTATCTGATCATCAAAAACCAATCAGTAACAGAACTGGTTCACACTTAACATTTCACCAAAATACTAACTCACCCAAAATATTGAGTTAATGGTTATGATTGTAGAACTATAGTTATCTGACCTTGGTAATCCACCAGGAACAATCTCATCTCCCAATGTGTTGACTATCTTGACCACCACACAAAAAATTCTCTATTATTGCCTTCATGCTCACTAATTAAAGCACTTAGCTTATTTAGCCTTTACCTATCCATCTATTCCAAAAATATATGCAACCTATTCACCAAATCAAATAGAGTTGATAGAGTTTCCATCAATGACAAAATCCTAAGCATCAGCACTAAATCTCAATCTAAAAATCCATCATAATGCCAATAATCTCCCCCTTTGACATTGATGGCAAGACATAGTGAAAATATTTAAACTACTCCGTCTTTGATCTAACTTTATTTTCATTACACCAATCACTCCCCCTTTGACAACAATGATAAAAGTACAAAAATGAATGTTAAAAATGAAATCATCTTACCGATCACAATCTGTCAAAAACATCTTTGAAATTAGTTTTGGCAGACTCCAAAGAACTCTCCCATGATTTCATCAAGTGATCCATAGCACTAATCTTCTCATGTAGAATAGAAACTAATTCCTCCATAGCTTTAAGGGTTCTCATTTTTGGTAACCCGAGGGTTACTTTAGATTATCTAACCTTTTGTTGCATAACATCTACTGTAGGTATCAAATAGGTCTACAACTCCAATAATGTAGCTATCGTTTTATCTTGTTCTTCTTGTATAGTCTTCAACTTGTGATTAAACATTTTCACTTGTGATCCATAGGTAATTGTTGATTGTGAAATGGGATCAAAATCAACACTCAATGAATTAAGCTCCTATTGAGATTCATTCCATTTTAGCTCTAAATCTTTAGTAAAAAAAGAAAAATCAAAAACTTTGGCAAGTAAATTACCAACTTCCTTCAACTTGTCCTTCACCTTGTTTACTTGATCAGTAAGTAGCCCTTTATCTAATGTAATAGACTCCATTAACTTATCAATCCTCTTCTTTTCATAATTCACCTTTTCTTATATGCTCAACAACTTCCTCCAAACTAGTAACTTCCTCAGAAATAACACTTGTCAAAATATCCATCTACTCAATTGGTGTAGCATTTGGATCATAGTCAAATTTAGGTACAAGATCTGCAAGAATGTCTCTAGCTGACATAAGTACTTGTACTTGTTTCTTCTCAGCTCTAAGATTTTCTCTTTTATCTTTCAACTTTAGTATCTCAGACATTCTCATTAGTTCATTAGGACTCATTTTGGTAACATCAATTGGTCCTTGAAATAATTCAACTTCTTGTTCTCCAATTTTATCTTCACTTTCTTCCTTAGGAATAGGTATTGATCTTATTTCCTTCTTCTGACTTGAAATTACACCTAGATCCAGTTTTCTCTTTACTGAATGTGTTGAAATATCCACTACACATGTCTCATCCTTCTTTGCATGTACACCAGTTGTAACCTTTGTATCAACTTCATCTTTCTTCTATTCAACTATAGTAGTTAAAACAGGTAACTCAACCTCTATTCTTTGATCATTTTGTGTTTTTGTTTCACCCAGTGCATCTTCAACATTAACTTCTACATCACTAATCAACTAATCAATCTCAACTATCTTAGCATCAACACTTGTAGGAGCTTGGTGGGAATCATCACTAGGTAAGTCCATTGGAACATTATCCATCAGTTCATCTATTTGTTCTTCTTGTGTTTGCAATGTTTTCTTCAATATTTCCATAGTCTCATATCTAATTGCTTGTATTTCACAAATGAGTATCTTACATACTCTAATCCTTGTTCTAAATTTTGGCCTTAGGGATGCTATTGTATTATGTAGTTCTTCAACTAATAACTCAGGTTTCAGTTCAACTAAATCTTGTTCTAGAATTTCCTTATCACCTTTCAGAGCATACATCCAATGAGAATCAGCCTTCTTGTATAATGAATCTAGTATCATTTTGTGTAACTCACTAGGTCCTCTACAAAATTTATGCATGCTATATATGAAAGATTCTTCAATATTTAGTTTATTCTCATCATTAAATTTATCATATGAGTCACTTATCTTTGTCATATTTCCATATTCTCTAACATCTTCAGCTATAATATCTATAGTATTAGACCTCCTAGTCACTAGTTTGACTGATTTCTCTATTGTCATGCCTACAACCTTTTATCTTTTTTCCGTTGGCCCTCAATTTAGCTTGTTCCTTGTCATAATTTATTTTAGCTTCTTCTTCCTCTATTGTATCCTTATTTTTACTCTTTCCTTTTGAATCTTTGTAGCCATGTGTTATTCCCTTCTTTCTCTTGTAAGTTTTCTACTTAGTTTCAGGTGTCTTTTCCTTTTCCTCTTTCTTAACCACTGATGCTTCAAACCGCATTGTTGTTTTCCTCTTTGACTGTGTTCTTTTAACAAGGTAAGGATCCTCCCTTTTCATTGTGGAACTCCTAGTAGCTCTTACTGTTTCCTTACTGGTTTTGGATGAAACAACCTCTACCTCTACTTCTACAATAGTACCAGAAGAACCAACTTCTTCATTAAAAAACTTCTTCCTTACCTTATCCATCATCTCCTTTATAATTCCACTCTTCTTGGCTAGCTCATCAACTCATTTCCTCACTCTTCTCTCTATCACAAGTTCCATTAGCTTTGAGTGAATTTTCAGATAGGTTTCTTCATAAGTACCAAACCTTGGAGTACTAACAACAATCGGTTTGGATAGTAACTCATTAGCATGGGGTGATATGATATCACCATCTACCTCATAACCCATCGATAGAGCCCAAGAAGTTCTTGGTTATACCGCCCACATCCTGCATGTGTCGGTATCCATAATAAAACATATATCTTATTTGTACTTCTTCACTATACCGGCTAGGATCCTTTCCCTCCCATGCATTATTTTTTGGAAATCTTTGAAATAACCCCACATTGCACTAGTAAATTTATTTCCTAACATTCTTATGCATTCCTTAATCTGCACTACTATTGGTTTCTTAGTTGACCACTGAACATTACCGATACCAGGGAAATGATTTTGCAAGTAGAAGAATATACATACCAGCACTAAACCATACTTGAAAGATTTTTTCTTGTCCTTCTTGGTTCTCTCCATGTTCACAAATAACTTACTTCTCATGACCTCACATAGGTTGTACTGTGCATTATCCTTCACCATTTGATATGCAACATGAATACCACCACTGGGCACACTGTTCAATCAACTCGATTGATATACTTTGTAATTGATCACCATAGATGAAAACATGACCTCAATGTCTTCGATATCATTTATTGTCATAGCCCGTTGATCTTGTCTTGATTTTTCTAAACGTGTAACTTCATCTACATGAATCATTCTTAAACAGGTAAACTACCAGTCATACACAACCCATTCATAGCATGAATAATCTCCTTAGTTATCTTATGTGGTCTATCCAACCATATAAAATGATCATGCACATGACTCAACACATATCTAATCCATTCAATCTTGAGATCATTGGGTAAGTCAACAACATAAGTAAAATCTTTGCATGCCAAATGCTTGTGTTCATCCTTCAATCTTGAGTCATTGTACAATTCGGTATATGAATTAAAGAAAACATTTGAACCAAGATCCTCAATCTTGCAATGAATAGACAATCTTATATCCCCAGTCAACAACACACCATAGGATATTGAAGATAACGGGCCCGTGGGATCATTCTCTACTGCGTTCATAGGATGCAAATTAAATATTGGCCTCAGTTCCTTAGTAATCTCAACCAATACTGGAGTGTTCATAATGCCAACAATTAGCTTCAAGAATTTCAACGTGAACTTTGCAACACAAGGAAATACCTCTTTACTTGTCGGTTAGGGTTTTTTTATTATTGATTCAATTCTACCTCAAGATCACAAATTTCAATCACAATTGCCTCAAAATTGCTCGCAAGTGCTCAAATTAGCTCGTAGCATGCAATGTGACAAATGACCTTCAATTTTCTACTTTTATAATGTTACATTCACAAGCAATAAATGTAACGATCAAATAGTATCTTTAATTAGTTGCAACAATTAGGATATAAGAGGTCACTACTTCAAGAGAAAAAATTATGCGGTTGCATAGAATAATATGTGACACAAAATTCTTCATCAAATACATTCAAAATATCAATAGACATCTAAATATGCTGATAAATCTTACTGTACACACAACTTAGGGGATAGGTTATAGATCTTACTTGATTTTCTCCCCCTAAGCCAATAGTTTTAACTTAGTTTGATGATGAATTCTCCACATTACTTGATGTTGTGGAGCTCTCTACCAATTCAAAATATTTGAGTTCACCTTTCTTAGTCCATGTTTCCTTCATCTATTTTTTGATTCCTTTTACATCTGCAATCTTCTTGCCTTTATCATTAACATGCCTATTCACCGGTTAATCTCCATTGTATTTTCTTCTTAGCTCTACAATATCTAGCAAGATGTCCAATCTTGTTGCAATAGTGACATACCATACTTAACTACCTCCATGGTCTAACATTCCCTCTACCAGTTCTCATCCTATAATAGACTATTGTATATCCATAATTGTGATAAATAGAATATGTAGCATCCAATCGGTTTCCTTGTTGATTAGGTCTCAACTGGTTGGGGATATATGGCCTTTGATTGTTGATTTTAGCCTTGCACTCATTAGATTTGTGACCATACTTGTTGCAATGATAGCAATTTCCATGAAAGATATTAGGTCTAGCATTGAAATCTTCAGATCTTCCATAGAAATTTCTAGATCTAGGAATAGGTGCATTAGGTCTATTAGGTCCAATAGGTCTAAACCTTCATACATTAGCAGTATGACCTTCCTTGTGACAATTGAAACATACCAATCTATAATTCCTCTTACCATCTTTGTTGCTATTCACTTTAGGTGTTGATTTGTCTTCTTTTGCATCTATCTTCTTAGTACTAGATGATTCACCAACTTTAAATTTTATAAACCCTAAACCTCATTTCTCCTTGTTTCTCCTTTGGTTTGAGAGTTGTTTGTCAAGTTTAGCAAAACTCTTGTTGAATTTATCCAACAAATCTGTGGTTGCCTTGAGTTCTCCTTTCAACTTTTCATTCTCTTTCCTCAGATTAACAAATTCTTGTTTAGATCTGAGTTGTTCTTCCATCTTATCTTTTAAGGTGTCATCTTTAGCTTTGAGAGAATCTTTTGTAAGCCTCTTTTATTCATCTTCCATTCTCCTTTCTTCTATCTCCTGACCCATTTTGATTCCAAAGTTCTCCAACTCTCTTTTCATGTTTTTCTTTTCCTACTTCAATTTATCCAACTCCCTATGTATATCCTTATTGTCCTGAGCTAACTGCTCATTCTACAAGATCAAAACTTCTACCTCAAATCCATAAGATCCACTCTATTTGGATAGATGTTCAATTAGGTCTTGACTTTCACTCAGTTGTTGAACTAGCTCTTATTTTTTAGCTCTAGATTTATTCAACTGATCTTTGAGTTTCTCAATAATGTCTTCAGCCTCTACAAGTTTCCTTCTATATGATTCCATGTCTTCCTCAAGGATATCTCCTAAGTTGTTAGGCTTCTTATAGGAAATTTCATTATGATACCAATTGCTATATGTATGAGACATTGAGAGTGGGGGCGAATCAGTGTAAAAAAGAAATGAACCAATTTAACCACTATTATGATTATGCTTTTAAACAATTTCCATACAACTAAACATGCAAGTGTAACTATGCAATATAAACAACACTATTCAAGCATCTATAGAGCATAACACATAATACCACTATTTTTATTGTGGAAACCCTTGTAAGAGGGAGAAAACCATGGTGGGGATGACACCCACGAATATCTTTAATGCGGTTAAAAGAGTTTCCCTATTAGGAGCTTACAATACCTTGTTAAGGGTTCACTCGGTTAGAAGTGACTAGTACCTTGTTAGAAGTACCAAAAGACCTATTAGGATTTACCTAATAAGAGGATTTAGAACTCTAGTTAAGAATTCACCATGTTAAAGGATTTATATAATAAAACTTGTTAAAGTCCACCCTGTTAAGGGATTTAACCTGCTAACCTATTAGAGTTAGCCTTGAACAATGAACTCAAATCACTGATCTGGGAATGACATTGCTTGCCTCTCAGATCCACTATAATCTCTAAAATCAGGCGCCCTGAACTACCTCTATCTTTGATCACAACAACCAAAACTATGATCGTAACCTTGAATCATGTGATTTAGTTCACCTTTATATTGTTGTTCTTAAGTCAGCTAAGACTTGAAAAATGTTTTACAAGTTGGTCCACAATATTGACCTAACTTATGGAAAATCGTGCCAATTATACCTAACATGTTAGCCCAATATGTATTACCCAAAATATATTGACATGTTGGCCCAAAAATTAATCACCTTGATCATATGATCATCAGGAACCAATCATTAACACAAGCAATTCACACTTAACATATCACCAAAATACTAACTCACCCAAAACATTGAGTTAATGGTTGCAATTGTAGAACTGTAGTTATCCGACCTTGGTAATTCACCAGGAATGATTGCACCTCCCAAAGTTTTGACTATCTCAACTGTCATGCAAAACATTCTCTGTTAAGTCTTCCTGTTCATCAGTCAAAACACTTAGCTTATTTAGCCTTTACATATCCATCCAACCGAACAGTATCTGCAACCTATTCATAAAATCAAATGGAGTTGATAGAGTTTCTATCAATTCCAAACTCCTAATCATCAACACTACATATCAACCCAAAATCCCATCATAATGCCAACAATAGAAACATCCTTCAAAGTGGTTGGAAAGAGATTCAACCTATGTGTATCTATTGTATAATAATATCTTTGTCAAAGCACATCATATTCAAACGGAAATGTATTAGGATCTTTTGTCACTAAGCCATATAAATTAGGCAAATCAGATTGAGGTATGTTCTTTAGAGTAGCATCTCGCTCTTGGTTTGATATGAGAAAATTAAAAGTAACAGGGTTAGTAGGATTCTCAACTTCTTCATTAGCCATGATTTTTGTATGAGGAGGTCGTTACAAAGACTTTTCTTCTTCAAGGTCCGTAAAAGGGTCCTCCTAGTCTGCCACTATGTTTCCTCCTTCTGTCTTCCTTATTAGACTAGATGGATCTTCTTGATTGATGTTTGTGGCCAATATATCTTTTGTTGAAGCAGAGCATAGAAACCTACCTAGTACATCTCTCCTTCATTGCATGCCATATATACTGGAGCATATAACTGTCTACTTGCACTTGTTAGTAGGGTGTTTTTAAGTGGAAGTCAGACTAACTAAAATCTAAATGATGAAAAGATAGAAATCATGCTAAGGAAATAAAGGAAATAAATAACTAGAAAGAAAACTATGCTAGAAAGCCTAATCCTTGGCACCATCTCCAACAATGATGCCAAAAAATGACTAGTTTATATTAAGGATGATTAGTAAGTGTAGATAACTCAATACACTATCCTAATGAAACAACTAATCTTCTATTAAGTAACCTCTCATCTTAACATAAGCTCATTTAATTATCAACCATCGACATATTTTATTGGATGCCACCTACATTGTATGTGTAGCAAAGTCAATCTATCATCTACCAAAATATGTAACTAAAATGAAAAACAAGTACATAAAAAGTGTTATACACTAGTTTTGATTCACATAGCTTTGGCTGTCGGTGAGATAATTTGACTACTTATAATAGAATTAGTTTATACAACAATTTAATAGAAGACAACTACTTAACAAAAAACTATTACTAGAATCTTAACTTAAACTACTTATGCACTATATTAGCCATGCAATGAACTAATTGACAATTGTTGACTTAACCATGCATTGCATTAAAGATGAGATCAATCAAAATAAACTATGCTAATTGAACAATTTTATATATATATATATATATATATATATATAATAAAATACAACTAGCTACTATAATCTAATAGAGAGTTATGTCACATATAATAAATTTTGTCTCATATTAGGGAGATGCAACACATAGTTAATCTTTCTTATTCTACCATAAGGAAACTTAATTCTAACTTTAACATGATGAACAATTGTTAAATGAGAATTATCACCCAAGTACACGTTACCTCCATCAAGTAATTCATATTCAAAATATTAATCTTTATTAGAGGTTATATGAAAATATGCAGGTCTGAGTCAATTAACCATGCATCATCACATGCATGAGTGGCCAAAGTTGTAATGAACACATCACCGTCTTTCTTCTTAGACTCAGAATCAAAAGAAAATTTCTTCTATTCTTCTTTGCAATCCTTATGGATGTGTCTCAACGTATTGTAATTCCAATGAATAACTTTGGGCTTTCTAGGAGAGATCTCCCTCTAGATTTGGATTTGTTACATTTCTCATTCTTCTTGCCTTTTTCTTGAGGTATTTTACAAACAACTAGGGCTTCCTTAGCATAGATGGATAACAACCTTTGCATCTCTTTAGAAATAAAAGAACCCACTACATCTTCCATCCTCAAAACAATGGAAGTACTATTGATAACCAAACAAGAGAATCCCATGAATTAGGCAAAGAAACAATCAAGATTTGACATTTCTCCTCCTCATCCATCTTGATAAAAATGATGCCAACTAAGCCACCAACATATTGAATGCTTCCAAGTGGTTTGTAATTTTTTCACCCTCCTCTATTCGCAAGAAATATAGTTTTCTCCTCAAGAAAATCTTACTTACTAAAGATTTTACTTGACACGTCTCACCGAGCTTCTTCCATATACTCTTTGTAGAGGACTCTTCATAAAAATTGATTAAAATAGATCTAGAAAGACATAATATAATTAAACCCTTGGATTTACAGTCTATAACAATATATTTCAAAGCCACATCTGTTGGAATTAGGAGAGATAGGTACTGAGAGGGGAGGGGTGAATCAGTGCCTTTAAAACTTTACTTGTAACAACCTTTCTGATATATAACTGAATACTATAATAACCAATCAAAATAACTTGAATCTAATTGCATAAATCAATCATCTAGTTAACTTAAGAAAGTAAACAACATGAAATCAATATTACAATCACATAACACAAGTATTTTGGTAATGCAGAAACCCTTGTTAGAAGGTAAAAACTGTGGTGGGGATGACACCCACAAATTCTTCACTACTGCAGATAGAAAAGGTTTGCCTGTTAAGGCTACAAGTTTTGATCACTTTTGGTGATCTTACCCTATTAGGAGTAACATATTAGATCAGCTAGATCTACCTAGTTATAGGATTTAACAACACTATATGAAGTGTGTACTCAATTAAGAGATTTATACAAAGACTGTTAAGTCTACTCTGTTAAGAGATTTAACAAAAACTCTATCACAATTGTCAGAAAGTAATAGGTAAACTATTTGCTAGTTGACAACTCAATTGTCTGAAACAGATCTATAAGTGCTTATCAAAATATCACCTTATCTGTGATGGTTCTCTGCTCTGTTCTGCTCGGTAGCCTTGTCTGATTCTACTCAATCTAATAACCTCTGAACTCTGTTATGCTCGGTAAACTGATTGTCTTGAAGATAGGCAATTTCTTCAAGTGCTCCGTAATTCATATATATCAGTTCAACAACCCCATGAAAATGGTGCCAACAAACAAAATATATAGTGTTCTATTTTGCCACCTTAGCAAAAAACAAAAATAATCATAACCCTAAGATCTACGGTGCAAAATAACCTAGATCAACTAATACAAATAAGATTATCATTGCATTTAATGAATATCTTTTACAATAAATGCTCCTCGATCTTGGTAAACCATTTTACGATCTGTTGTAACCATTTGCATAGAATAATGTGCCATTTCTGATTACTATGCCATTTTCTGTGATCATCGATAAACACTGTATAATCTGCTTGGTGTTTACTAATCGTCGATGTCGATGTCGCTAGTGCTCGGTTAACTGTGTGATGCTCGGTGTAACAAGCTTTACTGACTACTCTGTCTTACTTCTAGTTACCGATTGTCTCAATATAAGTAACCAACCGACCTGTTTACTATCCTTTGATACTAATGACAACCTTAAATGCTTAATAGAGATTAACAATCTCCCCCTTTGGCATTAGTATCAAAACTTCAAAATGTATATAGACAAAATGTTTCTATATATTCCTTATATCTCCGCCATATACATATCCACAACAAAAAACTTCTAAGTACAAAAAGTACTCCCCCTCGGTGCATGCTCCCAGTAGTATGTAATATACTTATTTGGCATATACATGATTTCCCCCTTTTTGATAATAATGCCAAATACCAAAAATATAATGTATACTTACATCTTATCAAAAATGTGTGGATGGGTTTTCTTCACAGACTCCAAGAGGTTGTCCCATTCCTCTTTCAAGTTGGTAAGAGCAATATGCTCAAGACCGACTTGTGCATGCATGTCAAAGATATTATCCAACACCAAAATCTCTGGTGTTGCTACAAGTTGCTCAGCTTTGACAATGTGTGTTTCAAAAATCTTCAGGTAAGGAGTGAGTTCTTTCCGTAACTTTGTAACCTAATCGGTGATGTGCGCTTCTTGTTTCCTTAAATTTGCTATCAGCCACCAGAGTTCCTAAACTCAGTTAATATGCTTTAAGAAAGAAGTTGGCTCGGCGATAGCTGCTTGTGTACTTGACTTGAGTTCTCCTTCTAAACCTTTTAAATTTTCACTACTTCTACAGTGAAGGTGTTTGAAGTACAAAGCTTTATTAGTAGTTGACAGATTATCTGGGTGATAGATTTTACCTCGGTAATGACCTCAGATAATTTTACTTTGTTCAAAGCCACTTTTGTGCTAATCCTTTCTGCCAGTTTATTCTGAATCTTTGATTCTGCCCTTTCTTCTATTCTTTTGTCTGCATCTGTATCAGGGGCATTGATTTTGTCGGCAAGTGTGGCAAGTTGATCTATGATGGGAGTATTCTCATTAATGGTTGTTTCCGGTACTATCTGTTGTAGAATATCCCATACATCATTTAACACTTCTTTGCATTTGTGTTCTTGCCTCAACTTCTCTTGTGCCACTTTCCTTGAACATAACTCCCCATACCGACTTAGTTCCTCGGGGCTTAGGGTTCTCGGGTCACATTCGAGTATAATGATAACTTCATCAATGGTGACTGTCCCTTTGGCTTTCTTCTTCTTCTTCTTCAGGGCAAGAGGTGACTTCTTCTCACTTATGATAATAGCTTTTTCTTCACTCCTCGGAGTATACTTACCAGTTGACACTATATCATCCTTTTTCTGCTCCTCGGTAGATTGAGTGGGAGTCTCGGTTGTAGTGTCAAGTGGGTTCACCTCGATTGACTTGGTTTCTTTAGGTTCCTTTGGTTCTGTAGACTGTGCCTCTAGTTTGTTAGGCTCATTTGTATCTGCAGGTTGCTCAGGTGCTTGAATCTCAGTAGTATCTTTAATTGGCTCAGGATGAGAGACATCGGGTTGTACTTGTGAGATTATCTCAACTGCCTCTGCAAGTATAGGTAGTTCACCTGGTAGTGATGTGAGCACACTAGCTGTGTCAAATGCTTCATCTTTGTATTGTGTAATGGTCACATCTTCATCATCCGCATCATCAAGATCACCTTTAGTGATATCCTCAATGAGTGCATCATCATCAATTTTCTTTTGCAAGTGGATCTTGACTTGATCCGATGCATCCTGTGAAATTTTGATTTCTTTCTTTTGTTCGGTGATATCAATTACCTCAGTAACTGATATACCTGTGTCTTCTATTTTCTTACCTTTGTTATTATCAATGAAAATACCTTTATCTTTTGAACTATGTCTCTTTTTAGACAGTTTCAAGAATGCTTCTTGTTCAGCTTTCTCTTATGCTTTCAAAATTGATGTCCATAGAGAGTCACATGTGACATCCATATCATCTACATTCTCATCCATGATCTACATAGCTCTATTCTTGACTAAAAATCTAGGTTGATACCTTGTCATGTATTCACTTACCACAGCATAGCTAAAGTGTGTGGCTGCACGGCCTAGTGATCGTTCTCTTTTTCTTTTCTCTGTTTCTAGTGCAATAGCCCATCTCTCACTTATTTTGTCATCAAGTTCCTTCAGAAATTAACATGAAAATTCCATTGGTACTCTCTTGAATTTAATCATCATTTGAACAATAGCATGTTCTATCTTTGTCTTGTCCTCAATTGACATGTTGTTAAATTTGCCTATGCCTGGATCATTAAGATTTCCATTCTCAATAATGTCTTCAATTATTTCTTCTATAGTACTATCCCTATTACGAACTAGCTTAAATTGATCAGGGTCATTTTTAGTGTGAGTCTCCTCTATATCTTCCTTACTCCTTATGTATTTCCTCTTTTTCTTAGGTGGCTCAACTACCTTCTTGTTCTTTCTCTTTATGTATTTCTTCGTTGGTGTAGCTGCTCTTCTTTTTGATACTTTTACAGCTTCTTCTTTCTCAGTAGATTATGCTGTAGTTGCTGAATGTGTCCTCATTCCTTCAGGTTCTGGTAGCTGAATATCTTGTTCATCAGTTGTGGGTAGTTGAATTTCTTCTTCATCATTGGTAGGAGGAATTGGTGTATTATCCTTTTCTTTGTCTGACTCGGTCTCCTCGCTATCATAGGGTTTGTCAGCCAACTATAACTGACCTTCAGTTGCTTCATCAACCGGTGACTCCTTAGGTGAGTCAGATGTAGTTCCATATCTTGCTGAGAGATCCTTTTTCATTTTCTTTTCCCTTCTAGACATTTTATCGATCTCTATGTTCGTTGTTATTCTAGACTTAGCTTCCTCATATACTCCAAAGCTACTAGTAGTGATGTGTATCGGTAATGCCAGCAATGCATTGATATATTTCAAAGTGAAATCATGATTCATTTCATAACCCATCGGTGCTAGCCATTTTGTTCTCGGTTCTACTACCTTTATCATTGAGTGGTCTGTGCTTACCACAAAGCATATGTCATCTTCAAATTTACTTACTAATTCCTTTGGAATTTTGCTTCTTTGTTGCATTCTTGTTTGAAATTCTTTGAAATATGCATTGAACTCCTTGTTCAGATTGTCTCCTAGACCTCTCATCGTTTCACCGATTTGAGCAGTTATCGGTTTGTCCGATTGCCAGTTTACTTTTCCAATACCCGGTACATATTTTTGCAAATAGAGGAATGTACAGACAAGCAGTGATCCTTACTTACATGTATTGGACTTCTTTTCTTTTATTGTCTTCATGTTGTCATGCAGTTGGTGTAGTAGTAGCTCGGCAAGATCAACCTGGTGATCTTTCTTCACAATTTTGCAAGCCATGTCCACAGCACTGTAGGGTACACTATTCGGTCTGCTTGATTGAAATATCTTGTACCCGATGACATGAGCTACAAATTTTACCGCTGGATCTTTGATAGTTGATATTTTCAGTGCCCTACGGTCCCATTGAGCTCCAGTGTTCTTTTCTATGTCGGGACGAGATGAACTTTGAAAGGCTTTTGCTTTGTCGGTTGTAGGGTACCTAGTAACCCTACTGATAATCTTCTTGGTGATCTCGACAGGTTTATCTAACCAAAATTTTTCGTCATGAAATATGCTTAGCACGATTCTTATCTAGTCATTGTGAAATGATTGCGGGAAGTATGTGAAACATCGTAACCCTGACTCTTCAATCTTCTTATATTCAGATTTGATCTTACCATCTGGTCCACAGATTTGCTGATAAGCTGCTACGGTCTCAAAATCACATACTTCACCGATCTTGCAGTGAATGTAAGCCCTAACATCTTTTGTTAACAAAACCTTATCAGGAATACTAGAAAATGCGCCCATATCGTCTGTTTGTGTTGCGACCTTGGGATGAGGTTTGAATTTCTCCTTAGCAAAGTGTGCCCTAACAATTAATTCCACTTCCTCCTCAATGTTCTGCGATTTGCTTGCAGTCGAAGACGATGCCATAAATTGTTTCTAGGGTTTCGGCAAACAATAGATAACCAGTGTTCGATAGGCAGATGAACTTACTAGTTTTCGTCGAAGAATTGTCGTCGGTTCAATCTATAGTGGCTTTGAATCTGTTCATAAAATCTTTAGCTTGAACTCTTCTCTATAAAATCTCCTTTCTTCAAAATCGCAATGTAACAATTAACTTTGTTTCCGTGTATATATAGGGTTTTTCGATATTCCCACTCAAACTTTGATGCATTAAATGCGTGACCTAACTTTCGGTACGAGATGACTGTCAACTCAGTAATGTCTACAATATCTTTTGCTCGGTAACATAGAGTTTCTTCATCGGTTTGAACTATTGTCAGTTAACCTTGTATAGTGATTACCGATGGGTAACCAACTCACGTTTCTTCTTTTACCGACTAGATAACATTTGCAAACTTGTAACATATAAACCATAGTGCATCTTCATTCATGCAAATTTGGTATTTGTACATCATATATAAAGAATTGTATGAAAAATGTGATCATTTAAAATGTCAGTTCCATACGTACCTTGTCATCTTAAGTGGAGGTACCAATGTCACCCAATCCAGTGGATGAGGTTTCACCGACAGTGTTACTAGACTCAACATTCTCATTAGATGCCTTCTTCCACATTGTGTTCCTTAACTTTGTAATATCTGCAATGTTATATCCACTCTCAAATATATGGTTTTCATCAGGTGCTCGGTCTCTACAGTTCTTACTTACCTGACTAACCTTGTGATAGTGCATACATGCCATTCCTGCATTTGTCCAGTTTCTTGATTGTCCAATCTGACTCTTTCTGTAACAGTTTGCTGCAATATGTCCATACCGATCACATGCAGTACAACTAGTCCATGTATTGTAATCCCAAACATATGAGTTACCTTGTCTCTTTGGTTTATATGGCTTTCGTTGTAGTTTCTCTTTAGGTGTCTAGACTTGTTTCATTTTTGCCTTACAGTCCCTTGTAGTGTGTCCAAGCTTATTACAAGTATAGCATATATTCTCCTTAGTAGTATTATTAGCAATGTCATTCTTCTTTGCTCTGCATTCATAAGCTGGATGTCCAAACTTACCACAATAATAACAATATCCATTGAATTTAGGAATGACAAGAGGCTTACCTTGTGCTTTGCTTCTACACACATTAGATGTATGTCCTATTTTTCCACAGTGGTAACATGTCATCACCTTAGGTTTCTGAGTTTGATTATTGTTGACTTTTTTCATTTTGTTGTGATGATTCTCCTTCACCGGTGTAGCCTATAATGGCTCTGCTTCTGAATCTCCTCTGATTAGTCAGGAAATCATCAATCCTTTTAGAGCTGTCCTCAGCTATCTTCATCATCTCATTGTGTTGCTTTTGTGTTTTTATTTCATTTCTTAGTTTTTCATTATCTTCTCTGAGTATTGCTACATCTTCAAGTCTTCTTGATAATTCTCCATTTACTCGGTTCATATCTTAATTAATTGTCATCATTTGATTTGATACTTGGAAGTGACGATCAATGAGTCTCTATATTTCATTTTCTTTTGCTTGAAGTTGTTCAGTCATCAGTCTTCAGTCTTCAATAGCCAAATTTCGATCTTGTTTAGCTTGTCTACCATTGTTCATGATTTCCACCATCCTCACCATTTGAGATTCATGACTGATTTGAAGTGCTTTCACTTGCTCAGATAGATGCTGATCCTTTTTAGATAACTTAGAGATTATGCTTTCGGATCCGTCAGAGATGCTTCCAGAGCTTGATCCAATATGATCAAATATTTCATCAATAGGTTCTTCATGATAACTTATTTCATTCAGCTGAATTGCAAGGTTCTTCCTATCAACCAGTAATTTCTTCAGTTCTTCCTTGGCTTGTTTATATTGTTCCAAAAACATCTGCATTTGTATCTTCTGATTCTCAATAGTCTTGTCAAGCTTGTATCTTTCCATGACTTAGACCTTTTCCCTTCAGTGGTTAAACTGTTCAACAAGAGAATTGAGCTCTAATACCAATTGTTGGAATTAGGAGAGATAGGTACTGAGAAGGGAGGGGTGAGTCAGTGCCTTCAAAACTTTACTTGTAACAACCTTTTTGATATATAACTGAATACTGTAATAACCGATCAAAATAACTTGAATCTAATTGCATAAATCAATCATCTAGTTAACTTAAGAAAGTAAATAACATGAAATCAATATGACAATCACATAACACAAGTATTTTGGTAATGCAGAAGCCCTTGTTAGAAGGTAAAAACTGCGGTGGGGATGACACCCACAAATTCTTCACTACTACAAATAGAAAAGGTTTGCCTGTTAAGGCTACAAGTTTTGATCACTTCTGGTGATCTTACCCTGTTAGGAGTAACATATTAGATCAACTAGATCTACCTAGTTATAGGATTTAACAACACTATATGAAGTGTGTACTCGGTTAAGAGATTTATACAGACTGTTAAGTCTACTCTGTTAAGAGATTTATCAAAAACTCTATCACAATTGTCAGAAAGTAATAGGTAAACTATCTGCTAGTTGACAACTCAATTGTCTGAAATAGATCTATAAGTGCTTATCAAAATATCACCTTATCTGTGATGGTTCTCTGCTCTGTTCTACTCGGTAGCCTTGTCTGATTCTGCTCAATCTGATAACCTTTGAACTCTATTCTGCTCGGTAAACTGATTATCTTAAAGATAGGCAATTTATTCAAGTGCTCCATAATTCATATATATTAGTTCAACAACCCCATGAAAATGGTGTGAACAAACAAAATATATAGTGTTCTATTTTGTCGCCTTAGCAAAAAATTAGGTTACAAAAATAATCATAACCCTAAGATCTACGGTGCAAAATAACCTAGATCAACTAATACAAATAAGATAATCATTGCATTTAATGAATATCTTTTACAATAAATGCTCCTCGATCTTGGTAAACCATTTTACGATCTGTTATAACCATTTGCATAGAATAATGTGCCATTTCTGATTACTATGCCATTTTCTGTGATCATCAGTAAACACTATATAATCTGCTCGGTGTATACTACGATGCTCGGTGTTTACTAACTGTCGGTGTCGGTGTCACTGGTGCTCGGTTAACTGTGTGATGCTCGGTGTAACAAGCTTTACCAACTGCTTTGTCTTACTTCTAGTTACCGATTGTCTTAATATAAGTAACCGACCGACTTGTTTACTTTCCTTTGATACTAATGACAACCTTAAATGCTCAATAGAGATTAACAACATCTAGTTTTATAGGTCTCACAACAGTCTCATCAATAACCTCCTACAAATATTGATCTATTAGCAGATCCTCCATCTTCAACTTGCACATTTTAGAATTATTTCCAAAATAAAATTCCACCTCTATTCTCCTTGATGAACTAGCCATTTGAAAATTCTTGCAACAACATCACAAAGTATCTTCTACATAATCTCCCACTCAAATCTTAATTATTTCAAAGAACCCAACAACCCACAACTAAAACCAAAGGTGGCTCGACCTTGACACCATTTGTAAGGAAGTTAAATAGTTTAACAACTTCCAACACTAATCTCGAGGAGAGGGTAATGTACAAACTTTCTCGGATCTTTATAACAGTTACAAAAACTTAACACAAATAACATAAGATAACATGCATACCACAACATGGTGACTTATGCGGGGAAAACTCTTTTAGGAGAAAAAACCCACACTTCAAAAGCCATCCAATATATTATTCAAAAATCAATAACATATTACAATATACTTGTAGAGCAAGCTTCTCTTAGGAGTATCACCAACTAAAGATCCTTAGGTAACTGAATAGCTATAAGACTCTTACACAGTCCCTCCATCTCATACACCTAATATATATGGGATACAATACAAGAATATGTCAAACAATATTACAAAACAATAGGCTAAAAACTACTTGTAAAATAGTGCCCATACTATCTCTAATCAAAGATTCCCTATGTTGTGTCAATACATACACCAATGCATGCAACTCTCTTTTACATCTTGTTTATGTGTTCAACACATTTTTACATTTTCTATTTTGGGAGACACAACTTCTGGAGGCCATCTTTTGAATTGGGTGTTTGATTGATGAATGTTTGAAAAAAGATTGCGAGGTGCTCTATCACTTTTTAAATGACTAGCCACATTTTTGCCCCATTTCAAAAGCCTCTAAAGCCTACAAAATCAAATTCAATTTTTTTTTTTACAATTTCCAAAAATGAAATCTTTAACATTTTCAAAATTAGACATGATCTCACAATGAAAATTTACCAACATGCTTATCTAGCCTAGCTAAACCTTTAGGGAATGAATAGGGGAAATCCATGCTCAAATGAAAAACTTAGTAATAAAAGTAACCCTATATAAATACAAGGTTGAGACACATTTTTCTAACAAAGCTTGCTCTACAAGTATATTGTATCATGTTATTAATTTTTGAATAATATATTAGGTGACTCTTGAAGTTTAATTTTCCCCCAAAATGGTTTTTCCCCACGTAAATCACTATGTTGTGGTTTGCATGCTATTTATGTTTATTTTCCTTAAATTTTTCTAACTATTGTACACATTTGAAAAGTTTTGCATAACCCTCCTCTCAAGGTTAGTGTAGGAAGTTGTTCATTACCGTAACTTCCTTGTAGTTATTATTATATGCTTGCTTGCTATCTTTGGTATGTGCCACCAAATATTAAGTTAATAAAATTGGCTTGACCAAAGGAACACAAATCCTAGTTCAACAAACTCAAAAATGTTTGTTGATATCGACCTTTTCAAGACAATTTATAAACATCAAAGCTACCAAAATCATGACATCAAAGTGAACACATTTTAAATCTACATCTAAGTTTGGATTTCCCAAGTATATATCATTCAACAACTTTTAATTTTCTAATGCAATGCCGAATCACTTCACACCATTGATCACAATCAAATTAATATTAAATAAAAAACTAAATAAGACCATTCTATCTATTTAAATTAGACACTTGTATTTTAGGAACATTCTCTATTACATAATTTTATTGCATTTATTTAAATTATTTACGTCAATTTCAATAGAATTGTCAACAACAACTATCTAGTTTTGAATTGATAGAATGTAATAAAGCTTCTTTAAATAATCTTAAATTCAAAAATGGTTGGAATTGAATGCAGGTATACTAAACTTAATGAACAATTGCCAAAGGACATTGGTACATTGCATTAAAAAATTAATAATAATAATAATAAATATTAAAAAATCCTTTGATTAGTCAATAAGATTGAACGACCACTTGAATGTGTCCATTTAATTCAAATACAAATCCTAATCCTCATTTGAAGGCAAACAAAAGGCTTATATTGCCCGTACTTTTAAAATAAGCACTTCAATCAATTTCAACCCTGTTTTTGTCAAACAGATCCGATTAAAAAAAGAAAATCCCTTATAAACGGAAAGAGAGAGGGTTTTCAAATCCGCATTGAAAAACCCAGAAAAATCACTCGTCTGTTGTCATGCCGGGCCCGAAATTAATTTGTCAAATTCTCGTCTTTAGCTGCGTAGATTCTTCCGTAAAAAATCTGAGTAGATAGATGGATCTACCATACCCATCTACAAATCTGACACCCAATTCTATCAATCAACGGGGCTACACTTCTCTTTTCACAGTGGTCGATCGTTGGATCTGAGCTAGGCATGAAAACAGACGTTGAAAGAAAAAGCAATGTGTAGATTTTGAGGTTGCTGCAAGATTTTAGTTCATCAGGCCATTTTTTAAAAAAATATTTTTTTTGAGAAGATGGTGTTTTGGGAGGGGTATGTGAGCGATGAAGCGATGGGGGCATTGGCGCCCATTGTGGTGTATTGGATATATGCGGGGGCATATCAGATGTTGCCACCGTTGGATCGCTATCGCATGCATTCTCGCAAGGAGGAGGAGCTGCGCAATTTGGTCACTCTTCCCACCGTAATTAAAGGCGTTCTTCTGCAGCAGCTTGTTCAGGCCACAGTTGCGCTCTCTCTTTTCGCGGTTCGATCCTCGTAACTTCCTTATTTTAATTTTTTTCTTTCTTTAATGGAATGCATTGAATAATTTGGCTTGTTAGTGCGGGATAACTTAGAATTGGGCATCCGATACTTTTGATTTATTTCACATTGTAAAACATATGAAGAGGCTGTTAGCTCAAGATTCGAACCTTGGACCTACCGTTTAGAATGGTAGAGTGCATTGGCGCTGAGCGACCGGCGGCTTTACAGTCACTTCTTTTTTTCACATTTGGAAAAATGAGCGTGCTGAATGCAGATGGTGTTATTTTAGAACTGCAACTCATGAGCTTCCATTTATGTGTTGGGGTGCCCAACCAATGAGCTACATTGCCCTTTCATGACTGTTTCTCTCTTTCACATTGCTCTTTCAGGGTTGTTGCTCTCTTTCACACTGCTCATTCATAATGGTTGCTCTCTTTCACATTGCGAACACATTGCCTTTTCATGGTTATTGCTTTCTTTCATATGTTCCCGTTCTGCCTCATCCTGGTCACTGCTCTCCTTCACACTGCTCCTTAATGGTCATTGCTCTTATTCTCTTTCACAGTCATCTTTCACTCTCACATTGCTCCTTCTTGGCCGTTGCGCTTTCACACCACCCCATGATAATTATTGTACACTTATTGCAATGTCATGGCCACCGCTCTCTTCAACACTACCCCTTCATGGTCATTGCTCACTTCACACTGCCTCTTCACGGGCATTGCTGTCTTTCACCTTGCCTCTTTTGTGGTCATTAGTTTAGAACTCTATCATAGGACCCTCCATTAAGTGTGTTGGGCACTTTGTCATTAAGCTACTGTCCTTTCTAGGTTCGGAGCATGGATTGTTCTTACAACAGAGATTGTCATTGTGGTATTCCTTTTCAAAGTCCTGTTGGACCTAAAGTTTTTTAAATTGTAGGCAATTTAATTGAGTCTATGAGAATCAAAGATTGGAGCACAAGTTGTTTGAAATCTGTTTGGAGCCATTTGACATTGTAGGGTATGCATCATCAGAGTGATTTATCTAGAATGCAACTTTCATGGTGCATGTAGATGGAAAAATTCCAATGATATGTGCAAGTGATTGACAAGGGAGGGATGTCAAGGTTTTAGAAAGGGAAGGGGGGAAGGCGTGGGGGAGAGGTGTGTTGGGAGGGGTGTGTCTAGCTAAGTAGATGGTAATCATACAAACATAGCAAAAGGGTTCACGAAATCTAGTATTGAGTAGTCCAGTTTGTTGATTGTATCCATAATGATTGAGATTGCATTCATCTAATTAATATGTTTTTATTAGGATAGTCCAACAAGCATAGGTCAAGTACAATGAAAACTAGGGTAGAAGAAGGGGGAAATAACATCTAACATACAATGTACTAAATAAACTAGCTTGTAAGTTGCAATTTACTAACGAGCATACAAATAACTAAGCTTATAGAATAAATGGAAGACATTTTCTCTTTGTGTGATGAGAAGCCCTCATGGCTAGGTTCAAGAGAAGTATGTGCAAAAGTGACCTACCTTGGTTTAAGCACTCCTAGCCATTGAGATAGTGTTGAAGGAATAGAGAGCAACCATTCGAAGTAGACTTATAGTTGGTCCCTTCCTCATATCTCCTTTTTACCCATCTTTTCCAATGCCTTGTGGGAGAGGAGATTTAACATTAGTATAGGAGTTTGATTGCAATCAACTAGAGCTCTAGTGGATGAGTTTGTGAAGAATGTCTTACCTCCAGCGGCTTTATAGTCACCTTTTTTTTCACATCTGAAAAAATGAGTGTGCTATTTTATACAGATGAGGTAGGCGTTACTTTAGGACTGCAACTCATGAGCTTCCATGTATGTGTTGGGGATGCCAAACCAATGAGCTACATTGCTCTGTCATGACTGTTTCTCTCTTTCATATTGCTCCTTCAGGGTTGTTGCTTTCTTTTACATTCCTTCTTCGTAAAGTTGCTCTCTTTCACACTGCTCCTTCATACGGGTTGCTCTTTTTCACATTGCCAACACACTGCCTTTCCATGGTTATTGCTTTCTTTCACATGCCCCCATTATGCCTCATCCTTCACACTGCTCCTTAATGGTCATTCTCTTATTCACTGTGCATTTTCACAGTCATCTTTCACTCTCACATTTCTGCTTCCTGGCCTTTGCTCTTTCACACTGCCTCATTATAATCATTGCACACTTATTGCCCAGTCATGGCAAGCGTTCTCTTTCACACTACCCCTTCATGGTCTTTGCTCACTTTACACTTCCTCTTCATGGAAATTGCTGTCTTCCACCTTGCCTCTTTCATGGTCATTAGTTTAGAACTCTAGCCTACTACCTTCCATTTTGTGTGTTGGACACTTTGTTGTCAAGCTACTGCCCTTGCTAGGTTTGGGGCATGAATTGTTCTTAATGGAGATTGTCATTGTGGCATTCTTTTTCAACGTCCTGTTGGATCTAAAGTTTTTGATTGAAGCCAATTTTATTTGAGTCTCTGAAAGTCAAAGATTGGAGCACAAGTTGTTTGAAATCTGTTTGGAGCCATTTGACTCAGCAGGGTATGCATCATGGGAGTGATCTATTTAGAATGCAATTCTCGTGGTGCATGTAGATGGAAAAATTCCAATGATGTGTGCTAGTGATTGACAATGGAGGGATGTCAAGTTGGCAGAAAGGGAAGGGGGAAAGGTGTGGGGGAGAGGTGTGTTGGGAGGGGTGTGTCTAGCTAAGTATCTTCCATTTAGCGTGTTGGGCACTTTGTTGTTAAGCCACTGCCCTTGCTAGGTTTGGAGCATGGATTATTCTTACAACAGAGATTGTCATTGTTGCATTCTTTTTCAAAGTCCAGTTGAACCTAAAGTTTTTCAGATGGAAGGCAATTTTATTTGAGTCTATGAGAGTCAAAGGTTGGAGCACAAGTTGTTTGAAATCTGTTTGGAGCCATTTGACTTAGCAGGGCATGCATCATGGGAGTGATTTATCTAGAATGCAACTCTCATGATGCATGTAGGTGGAAAAATTCCAATGATGAATGCAAGTTCTTGACAAGGGAGGGATGTCAGGGTGGCAGAAAGCGAAGGTGGGAAGGTGTGGGGGAGAGGTGTGTTGGGAGTGTTGTATCTAGCTAAGCAGATGGTAATCATACAGACATAGCAAAAGGGTTCATGGAATCCAGTATTGAGTAGTCCAGTTTGTTGATTGTATCCGTATTGACTGGAATTGCATTAATCTAATATGTTTTTATCAGGATGATCCAACAAACGTAGGACTAAGTGCAATGAAAACTAGATTAGAAGAAGGGGTAATGACATCTAATATACAATGTACTAAATAAACTAGCTTGTAAGTTACAATTTAACTAATGAGCATACAAATAACTAAGCTTATAGAATAAATGGAAGAATTCTTCTCTTTGTGTGATGAGAAGCCCTCATGGCCAGGTTCAAGAGAAGTATGTGCAAAGGTGACCTACCCCGGTCAAAGCACTCCTAGCCATTGAGATAGTGTTGAAGGAATAGTGAGCCACCATTTGAAGTAGACTTGTAGTTGTTCCCTTATATCTCCTTCTTATCCATCTTGTCCATTGCCTTGTGGGAGAGGAGATTTAACACTAGTATAGGAGTTTGAACTAGAGCTCTAATGGATGATTGTGTGAAGAATGTCTTACCATGTGAGAGTTTCTAGAAGAGGTATTGACAGTGAAAGTGCTTTGTGAAGACATGGAAAGATGATGAAAGAAATGGTCATAGAAAAGAAAATAAGCAGCTAAGTTTTCAGTGTCACATGTGAGGTGCATGGATATTTTGTCCTTGAGATCTGACATTCAAAGGAGGAAAACTCAACATTTAAGGAATGCCATCAAATCCACACACCATGGCTCCATTGCTATGAATAATCATGGGTTTAGCGAACACTTGGTAAATCATTTTCTTTCTCTGTGTGACCTTTTGCTTTGGATATCCCTATTGAAACTCATGAAAAAAATTTGCATGTCTGGTTTACTAGATCCATGTCTGTGGAAACAATTTTTTTTTATTGCTGTCACACTTGTTTACTATTCTTCATCCTGGGGCTCATCAAAAGTTACGAGTAAAACCTCAATAGGTCTTTCTTTGGGTCAAATCTAATGGCTCAAAAATCTTTCGTAGATTTCCTTAGTGTTAAAGTTAGGGATCAGATTATATGATTTAATTTAGTTTTCAAAATCCAATTTATAAATATAATCCCTTAATATATATATGATATATATTTAAACAATATATATATATATATATATATATATATATATATATATATATATATATATATATATATGTTACTGATACATATATTAATAATCAATATTATATGAACTGAATTCAGAATTTATGATTTCAGTTCATATAATATTGATTATTAATATATGTATCAGTAACATATATATATACACATATCTCATGTTACTGATATTGAATAACTCAAATTACTTATCTTTCACTCTACATATCACTGTTGCTGTTTTGTGTCGCTGAATCTGCATATCCTCTGTTCGCTGTCTTTCGTTATCTTCATTTGATTATTAGATGTTTATATATATACGTGGAGACATGTTGATGGATAGACATGTCCCCACGTGTGGAGACATGTCTCTCCATTAACACGTCTCCACAATAATTATCAACCATAACAAAGCGATACAAATCTAACCGATAGTAATTGGTGATTGCATAACAACCGATACTAGTATTTATCAAACCGATACTAATCAATACTAACGGGTGATAGTATTATATCCAACAGATACTATTCAAAGGTTGTATACTATATCGGTATCAATGCCAAGTCAACTGATACTAATCGGTGATTAGAATATAATGCAAAACGCTAATCAGATTTATATTAGCATGATGAATAATTTGATGTCATTCGATCAAATCAATTTCAATTGTTAATTATATTAATAGTATGAGAATAGATTAATTTTTCTCAATTATGAATGTAAGTATATATATCAATATATATAATAATAATTTCTATTATTATTATATATATTGGTATGTATATGTATGTGCATAATTTAATCTATTCTCATAGTATTAATATAAGTGATAACCATTTTATCTCATCGAAGCTACAAACATCAATACTCCCTCTTAGCTAGGGAAGATAAAAATCAAAATGCCAATCCCAATAAGTCCATTAATTTTGGAATAGAGAAGATATCACTTCATCGTGATATCAGAGATATGGTCTGACCAAGAATATCAAGTCTCATGATATTCACCATAACTCAAAGTATTTTAGATATCACCTCAATATGATATTAGAGATATGGTCTGACCAAGAATATCAAGTCTCATGATATTCACCATAACTCAAAAAGTATTTTAGTGATGCAGGAGCATCTTGGGTCCTTAGCAATCCCGTGTCACCAAAAATAAGTTTGAGTTGTTTAGTTTGCTCGGTAGCTGCTCGGTTCCTTCATTGACCAAGTTGGCTCGGTTCTTTCTTTGACCGAGTTGTTCGGTTGGTTTGCCGAGTTATTTCCTGGCGCTCGGTAACCTTGCTCATCGAGTGGTTTATTTTGATTTTCTGTTGAGGCCGACTTGTGCATTGAATTTTGGTCACAGAGTTAATGTTGGTATCGATCATTGGGAAGCGTGTGGACCTAGATCTGGTCATTTCTTTCTCCAATGATCGATCGAAAGGCCAACTTGTTTCGGTAGCCTCTTGTATAAATGTAGTTGTTGTTCGTAGTTTTGGAGGAGGATTGGTAGGGAGATTAGTGGTTAGAGGTTAAGTCTAGAAGATAGAAGATAGTTTTTGAAGGTTGAATCCTCGCATGTTGGAGGACTGTTGTAAACAATTTGAATGTATTTGGCCATAACCGGGAAGGCCTTACAACCCGACATGTATGAGGTTATTTGATGAATAATATATGATTTCTTCTGCATTCTCTCTCTCATTATTGTATGTTTGCTTCTGCGTGGTTGATTCTGCAAGGGGGTTGGTGAGTAAGGTGTGCCTTTGGCCCCTCATCCTGCCCTGTCTTGCATTAGGTGGTATCAGAGCAAAGTTGAGATTTGGATCTAGATTTGTGAATCTAGGTTGAGGGTTCCTTCTTGTTAAACCCTAGTTGATATTTGTTGTGGGGTAGCAGATTGCGACCTGACCTGCAATTGCAGAGGGTTTTCAAGATGGTTCGTGGGAGGCGAGATGCAGATCCAGGATTGACAGATATGTTAAGACAAATTGGTGCTAGGTTAGAAGTTGTTGAAACAGCCCAACACCGAGGAAGACATCTTGAAGATGTTAGTGATGAAGAAATTGAAGAGGAGCAAGGTGAAGTAGAACTTGCACCTGTGATGGATTAGGGTGAGGAAAGATTGTTGGAGGCATTGACAAATTTGAAATCTACACCACATTTCAATCCTCTTGAGTACAGTGGAAAGCTAGATTCGGATGAATTGATGGATTGGATCACTGAGATGGAGAAGCATTTTGAGTATGAAAATGTCCCTGAGGAAAAGAAGGTGAAGATTGCAAGCACAAAGTTGAAAAGCCATGCATCCTTGTGGTGGGAACATATGCAATTGGACAGAAAAAGGAAAGGCAAAGACAAAATCAAGGTATGGAATAAGTTGGTGAATAATCTGAAGGGTATGTTCTTACCTTGTGATTATCAGATTAACTTAGTTAGGCGAATGCAAAGTTTGAGACAGAAGATAGCTCGGTAAAAGACTATACTGAGGATTTCTATAGGTTAGATATCAGATCTGGACATGATGAGGATGAAGTAGAAAGAATTGCTAGGTACCTGAATGGGTTAAGAGTTTCCATCCAAGAGGAAATCAGTTTGGTTAAGTTGGAAAGCATTGAGGAAGTTTATTAGTTTGCCTTGAAAGCTGAGGAGAAATTGAACAAAAGACATGAACAAAGACAAAGAGGAAGAGGTAGATCCTATGGTGAAAACAATAGATCTGATCAAGACAAAACAAATTTGGATAAAGGCAAGACCGAGTGGAAAGGTGAAAGTTCTTCTAGAGGAAGAGGCAGTAACTACCGAGGTGGTTATAGCATAGGTGGATTTCGAGGAACTTGTTACAATTGTGGAGAGGAAGGACATAGGTCACTTGAGTGTACACATGCAAGTAAGAAGGTCGGTAGTAGTAGAAATGCTTTGGTACAAGAAGACTCACCGAATGAACCTGAGAAAGAAAAGAACTTGATGGTCAGGAGAGTACTTTGGAGTGAAAGTAATAAGGAAGATCCGGTAAGGAAAAGTTTGTTCAAGACTAGATGTAGAGTTGCTGATGAAGTATGGAAGGTAATCATTGATAGTGGAAGCTCGGAGAATTTGGCATCTAAGGAAATGGTTACAAAATTGTAGTTGGAAAGGTTGAAACACCCGAGACCCTATCAAATTTCATGGATCAAGGATGAGCATACACTATTGGTAAGTGAACAATGTTATGTGAATTTGAAAATTGGAAAGTACTATCATAAGGTGTTATGTGATATCATGCCTATGGATTGTTGTCATATGTTGTTGGGTAGACCTTGGCAATATGATAGACATGCTATATATGATGGAAGATTGCATAAATATACTATTTGGGTTGATGGGAGAAGACAAATCTTGTTGCCTTTGATTGAAGAACCTGTTAGTAATGTTTGTACATCTGTGAAAGTTTGCTTGATGGAAGGAAGAAAGTTTGTTAAGGATTTGAAGAAGAATGATGTGTGTTTTGCTGTGATTCCTAACAAACCGAGTGAGAAGACAGTGGATAGCATCCCTGAAGAGATTGATAAGATACTCACCGAGTACAGAGATATCATTTCTGATAATGTACCTGATGGTTTTTCACCGAAGAGAAGCATTGATCATTGTATGGATCTAATTCTTGGAGCTAGTTTACCGAATAAGGCACCACATCGGTTAACACCTACAGAGAATCAGGAATTAAACCAACAAATCCAAGAATTGTTGCAGAAAGGTTTGATCCGAGAAAGTTTGAGTCCTTGTGCAGTACCAGCTGTATTGGCACCTAAGAAGAATGGAGAATGGCGAATGTGTACTGATTCCAGAGCAATCAACAAGATAACAGTGAAATATAGGTTTTCTACACCGAGAATGGATGACATAATGGATAGTTTGACTGGAGCAAAGTATTTTATCAAGATTGATTTGAAAAGTGGATATCACCAGATCAGAATCAGAGAAGGTGATGAATGGAAGACTGCTTTTAAGACAAGAGAAGGTTTGTATGAGTGGTTAGTTATGCCTTTTGGTTTAACTAATGCATAAAGTACTTTCATGAGATTGATGATTGAGGTTTTGAAGAAATTTTTGGGTAAATTTGTGATTGTATATCTAGATGACATTCTGATATTTAGTAAGACCAGAGAAGAGCATTTGTTGCATATTAAACAAGTATTGCAGAAATTGAAAGATGAAAAGTTGTTGATTAATTTGAAAAAGTGTTCCTTCATGAAAGAGGAAATTGTGTATTTGGGATTTTTGGGATTTCAACTGATGGTTTGAGAATGAATCTTGAAAAGGTTGAAGCTATTTTGAATTGGCCTACACCTGAAAATGCTAGTGAGGTAAGATTATTTCATGGTTTAGCAATTTTTTACCAAAAGTTCATCAGAAATTTCAATTCAATTTGTAATGCTATGACTGAGACTATGAGAGGAGATAAAAGAGAATTCAAGTGGACACATGGAGCTGATAAAAGTTTTGAGATTTTGAAGCAGAAGGTTGCTGAATTACTTGTGTTAGCTTTACCTGATTTTAATAAGGTATTTCAAGTTGAATGTGATGCAAGTGGTAGTGCAATAGGAGCTGTGTTGAGTCAAGAAAGTAAACCTGTTGCTTTCTTTAGTGAGAAGTTGAATGATGCAAAAAGGAAATATTCTGTGTAGGATCAAGAGTTCTATGCTATTGTTCAAGCCCTAAAGAAATGGAGACATTATTTGATACCGAGTGAATTTGTGTTGTATACTGATCATACGGTTTTAAAATATTTGGGTAGTCAGATTAAGTTGAATCAGAGACATGAAATGGGTTGAATATTTGCAGAGTTATACATTTGTGATAAAACATAAGAGTGGAATCACTAACCAAGTTGCTGATGCATTGAGTAGAAGAAGATCTTTGATGACTGAGATGAGAATTGAAGTTATTGGTTTTGATGACATGAAAGATTTGTATGAAATTGATCCTGATTTTTCTGAGCCGTGGAGGAAGTGCAGAGCACCTATTGAAGATCAACTGAGTACTAAATGGGAAGACTATTTCATTCAAGAAGGTATGTTGTTTAAAGGTATTCAGTTGTGTATACCGAGAGGATCAATGAGAACTAATTTGATAAAGGAGAAACATAGTAGTGGTTTGGCTGGACATTTTGGTATTGACAAGACATTGAATTTGCTTAAGGAGAAATACTTTTGGCCACAGTTGTATAAGGATGTTCAAAAATTTGTGAAAAGTTGTGGAATTTGTCAAGTTGCAAAGGGAGTAAGTTAGAATACTGGATTGTATATACCAATTTCTGTTCCTGAGAAACCTTGGATTGATATCAGTATGGATTTTGTTCTTGGCTTACCAAAGACAGTAAGAGGTAATGATTCTATATTTGTTGTTGTGGATAGATTTTTTAAGATGACACATTTTATACGCTGTAGAAAGACATCAGATGCAGTACATATAGTAGATCTTTTCTTTAAGGAAATTCTCATATTACATGGATTACCGAGGAGTATCATCTCTGACTGAGACAGTAAGTTTGTTGGATACTTTTGGAAGACTCTTTGGAAAAAGTTGGGTACTGAGTTGAGGTATAGTTCTACATTTCACCCATAGACTGATGGACAAACAGAGGTTGTGAATAGAAGTTTGGGTAATCTTTTGAGATGTTTAGTTGGAGATAAACCGAGTAATTGGGATTCTATGTTGGCACAAGCAGAGTTTGCATACAATAATTCAATGAATAGGAGTACTGGAAAAACACCTTTTGAGATTGTTAATGGCATACAACCAAGAGGTATATCAGATTTGAAGGATATTGCTGGTGAAGAAAAGAGAAGTGCCGAAGGAGAAAAATTTGCTGAGTTCATGAAGACATTGCATGAGGAAGTGAAACGTAAATTGGAGAATAGTAATCAGAAATATAAGGATAGAGCAGATAGATCAAGGAGACATAAGACTTTTGCAGTTGGGGATGAAGTTATAGTACACTTGAAGAAAGACAGATTTTTTGCTGGAACATATGGGAAATTGAAAATGAAGAAATTTGGTCCTTGCAAGATATTGAGGAGATTTGACAGTGGAAATTCTTGTGAGATTGAATTATTAGATGACATGGATATATCACCTATATTCAACATTTTAGATTTGTATGAGTATTATGAACCTGACGAAGACATGACAGTAGCAAATGATTATCCTAAGAAGCAAATAGAAGAAGTTGAGCAGATTTTGGAACAAGGAGTTGGCAAAAGCACAAGAGTACATGGAGTATTTGGTAAAAATGGAAGAACAGACCGATTGAAGACAGTTCGTGGATTTCACAATTTGAGTTGGATTTAGCTTGGGTTGTACTTGCTACATGATTTGGAGAATCATTTCAAACAACCCCAAGTGTCTGATGTAGGAGCATCTCGGGTCCTTAGCAATCCCGTGTCACCAAAAATAAGTTTGAGTTGTTCAATTTGCCCGGTAGTTGCTCGGTTCCTTCATTGACCAAGTTGGTTCGGTAGTTGCCTGACTCCTTTGACCGAGTTGTTCGGTTGGTTTGTTGAGTTATTTCTTGACGCTCGGTAACCTTGCTCACCGAGTGGTTTATTTTATTTTTTGTTGAGGCTGACTTGTGCATTGAATTTTGGTCGCGGAGTTAATGTTTGTATCGATCATTGGGAAGTGTGTGGACCTAGATCTGGTTGTTTCTTTCTCCAATGATCGATCTGAAGGCCGACTTGTTTTGGTAGCCTCTTGTATAAATATAGTTGTTGTTCGTAGTTTTGGAGGAGGATCAGTAGGGAGATCAGTGGTTAGAGGTCAAGTCTAGAAGATAGAAGATAGTTTCTGAAGGTTGAATCCTCGCATGTTGGAGGACTGTTGTAAACAATTTGAATGTATTTGGCCATAACCGAGAAGGCCTTACAACCCGACATGCATGAGGTTATTTGATGAATAATATATGATTTCTTCTGCATTCTCTCTCTCATTATTGCGTGGTTGATTTTGCAAGGGGGTTGGTGAGTAAGGTGTGTCTTTGGCCCCTCATCTTGCCCTGCCTTGCGTCATCTAGATATCACCTCAATATGATATCAGAGATATGGTCTGACCAAGAATATCAAGTCTCATGATATTCACCATAACTCAAAATTTTTTTTTTAGATATCACCTCAATATGATATCAAAGATATGGTCTGACCAAGAATATCAAGTCTCATGATATTCACCATAACTCAAAAAATGTCCTATAGGTAATGTGCACATGTACCCTCAATAGTACTTACCATAAGAACATTTATCATCTATCATGATCTGTTTCAGCCATCACAAGATGTCTATCATAATAGAAGGCCATGGTCTGTCTAAGGAACTCAATCCACCATGCAAGATATTATCTATCATGATTTGTTTCAGCCATCATAAGATGTCTATCATGATAGAAGATCAAGTTATTGTAAGATCGTCACCTTCCAATAACTTTAACAAATACAAATGATAATCATTTGGAAGTCTTCACTTCCTCATGATTTACATAGGGCCCAAAGGGCATTCATGATTCATAGTCCTCTGACTGTTATAGTTTCTTTGATCACTGGAGAATCTATCTCAACATGGACTACTCCCTCTGAATCAATATGACCGAGATTATCAAAAGTTGATTGAACCATATCCTCTATCTGCTCCCTCTGAAGCTCAAGTTCTTGTATCAACCTCTTGTCCTCTTTTGAAATGTCTGACTCCCATTGCATCTAGTCTCAATCATCACTTCGTTTGCAAGCATCAAGTTCTTTCTTCCTTGAATGCAATTTTCCTTTTATAAATTTCTAGTATTTCATTCTGTAAGGTGAGCCCATATAGGAAATATCATGCAAATTCACAGAATGATGTTGCCGTTCTCGAACATTACCAGAATTCTTCACAAGACCTGTCTCGAATATCAAAGGTTCTATACACTATGACAACCTTCAATCTGATTGGATCTCCCTTCAAGCGGTTAGGCTTTTAAAGAAGGAACCTCGCTCTGATACCATGTTAAAGTTAGGGATCAGATTGTATGATTTAATTTACTTTTCAAAATCCAATTTATATATATAATCTCTTATTATATATATGATATATATTTAAACTATATATATATATATATATATATATATATATATATATATATATATATGTTACTGATACATATATTAATAATCAATATTATATGAACTGAAATCAGAATTTATTTCAAGTTATATATATATATATATATATATATATATATATATATATATATATATATATATATATATATATATATTTCATGTTACTGATATTGAATAAGAATAACTCAAATTACTTATCTTTAACTCTACATATCTTTGTTGCTGTTTTGTGTCGCTGAATCTGCATATCCTCTGTTTGCTGTCTTTCGTTATCTTCATTTGATTATGAGATGTCTATATATATACTCGAAGACATGTTGATGGATAGACATGTCCCCACATGTGGAGAGATGTCTCTCCATTAACATGTCTCCACAATAATTATCAACCGTAACAAAGCGATACAAATCTAACCGATAGTAATCGGTGATTGCATAATAACTGATACTAGTATTTATCAAACTGATACTAATCAATACTAACGGGTGATAGTATTATATCCAACCGATACTGTTCAAAGGTTGTATACTAACCAATATCAGTCGGTATCAAAGCCAAGTCAACCGATACTAATCGGTGATTAGAATGTAATGCAAAATGCTAATCAGATTTATATTAGTATGATGAATAATTTGATGTCATTCGATCAAATCAGTTTCAATAGTTAATTATATTAATAGTATGAGAATAGATTAATTTTTCTCAATTATGAATGTAAGTATATATATCAATATATATAATAATAATATCTATTATTATTATATATATTGGTATGTATATGTATGTGCATAATTTAATCTATTATCATAGTATTAATATAAGTGATAACCATTTTATCTGATCGAAGCTACAAACATCAATATCTAGCACACTTGTTTTTTAACTAGATAGCAGTGGAATTCATCTAATTGAAGCTTTTTATTGATCAATAAATGTTGCAGAGAAAGTTTTCATAGGCTTTCCTAGCAAAACTGTTGTCTCCCTAGAGACAGGTTGAATGGACATTATCGAATCTTTCTCCAGGCCAATTCAAGTGGCTCAAAATGCCTTTTTGATTGCTTGTACTATTGCATTTGCAGCTAGGATATCGTTTAGAATAGAGTCAAATTCATCACTAAATCCATGTCTCTAGAAAGAAAATTTCACATAGTTTCAATAAACTTTTGCTTTCTCACTTGTTTACTATTCTTCATTTTCAGGCTCATCAAAATTTTCTAGTAAAATCTCTCCACGACTTTCTTTTTGTCAATTCTAGCAGCTCAAAAAGATTTCATGGATTATACCAGTGCACTTGTTGGCTTCCTAGAGATGGGTGGCATAGATTTTATCAAATCTTTCTCAATTCTTGTAGCTTAGATAACTTTCATAGAGTTTTCTAGCGAACTTGTTGTCTTCCTATAGAAGCTTTGAATGGGCATTACCAAAACTCCTAGGCCAACTCGAGTGGCTAAAAAAGCCTTTTTGATTGTTTGCAATACTGCAGCTAATAAGTAGGGTATATTAATGGCATTGACCTTCCTTGAAATCCCAATCAGCTTCTATATGGGCAATATGGAAACTATATTCATTTCACACCTGTGCATTGGTAAGCTTTTATAAAGGCAAAATATACGTAGCACTCTTTTAATGACTGCAAAGATTGTAAGAATAGTCTCCATTATTGCTTTCATTGGTTGCAAAGGTTGTTTATGTTTTTCTTTTGCCTGCCAACTTACAAAGATAACAGGACTAAGATGATCAATAATTTAGATGGTACCTGGTGAAACCGTGAAAGTTAAACCACCAAAACCATATGTGGCTCATTAAACGTGTAATGAGAAAATGATGTTTGTGAGGAAATTCGCATGGCATCCCATCTTAAGCTATCTGTACAAGAAATATCAGCTGTAGTATTTAATATTTACTATGACTTCACGTTCTGGCACAAAATAATGTGCCATCAGCACCCTAGAAATCTAAATCTTTTTGGCATGATTAAATTTCCGGATCTTAAAAGTCATTGAGTCCTCAGCCTTATCAACATGGTTCACACTCTTGTGTTTAAATTTGTGTCACCATGGTCCCTTGGACCACATCCTTTACACAACTTCTTAACATCTGTGTTTTGTTCCGGGCATTTCCTATTGGCATAGCATTGCTTATCATACATGTAGCATTTATCAATAGACTCATAACACATGCCTTAGCACTGCTATAGTGCTTGATTCTGATTCCGACCTCTCATCCGTTCTGATTCTTTGCTTCATTTGATTCATGATGTTCTTCTCTAAACTGTTCTTAATTTGTCCATTGTATAAAACTTTTACGCGTCATTGTGAAACAATTGTAAACATGAAATTTTTGTATCAAATTTTCAATACCTTGTTGTGTGGCTTTTGTACCTGAAATTACTGAATCAATGATCTTTTGTATCATCATCTGCTGTTGAAATGGTTTTTTTAATGTCCTTGAAGGCTTCTGGATTAACTGTGTATATCTTTTTGAATCAAAAAGATATACACAGTTAATCCAGAAGCCTTCAAGCACATTATCATGGACTGTGGAAACTAATGTCTCTGATGGTTTTTTAAATTTGCTAAGCTCAAACCAAAGTCTCCACCATTAATGGCTCAAGCCTCAGCCTAGTCTTTATTTACCTATGAATTGTGAATTTAATTCGCTCTCCAAATTGAGAGCTCTGATTGTTGCTCTGGTGTAGATGGTAGAAGGTACTCCAATTCTTGGTGCACTTTGAGCTTCCCAAGTCCATAATTTCAGACAGAGATAAGGTTGGTTGGTAGGTTTTGGTCTACATTATCAAGTATGATGAATACAAAGCTAAAGAAAAGTAGAACCTTTAATCCAGAAAGAAATAGACAGAACTGGTCAACATGACCTTGGTGCAATTCATTACAGGGTACAATAGTGTCCAAAGGCATGCGATGGATCTCTCCCTTACACTCGGCATTCTTATAAGAGGTCTTTGGAATCGTCTATCAACATGTTACCATTTTCTAGTCTACTTGACGTGGCTTCAACAGCCAGTATGAATAAGTAGGGCAAAATAATTTTGTGACTAAAGCATCAAAATTTGTGTGAAATTATAAAAATTTGATTCAAAGGCAAGGAACAAGTGGAAAGAACACAACTATTGTGTAAACAAAGACATGATCAACATAGGGAGGGTCACAAACTTAAGATAGGGGTGAAGTTTGGCTTTCCTTGGGGGAAAGCCTATAGGGATAAGTAAAGGAATTTAAGCTATCAAGATATGGACCTTTCACAATTTTGGAGGCCATTGGTGAAAGTGCATTCAAACATGATCTCCCACTTTTCATAAAGATATACTCAGTTGTTAATTGTGAGTACTTGAAGCTTTATGAGCTCTCCATGCTTGAATAAGAACAATAATTACTCTCCTTGGAAGATTTGGGTGTGGAAGGAAGAACCATATTGACAAGGGATGAAATTCTAGAGATGAAGACAAGGAAACTTGAAATAGACTCCAAGAAAAATGGAAAACAAGACTTAAATCACAAGTTGAGTCAAGCAAAGTGGTACTCCAAAGGAAGAGTGGGAGAAGTCTTTCCCCACTTATCATTGTCTCATTAAGCTTTTCTGTGACCAAAAGCTCTCTAAGGAGGGAGGTGTCATCCATATTGGACTTGGAAAATGTACGAGGAACAAAAACTTGAATAGTAAATTGAATTATGTACAGAGAAGTTAAAAAATAGAAACTGACAGAAAAATGTAGTAGGATGAGACTGCAAGTGTGGAAGCAACCTGGTTGGAAGCATGACTGCAATTGCGGTAACTACCTGGTTGGAACTATAACCATGGTAGTTTCTACCAATATTGAGCACTTCAAATTCAGAATCTGAAATGTAGTGTTTCCATTTAGCTTCTTATTTGTGTGCTGCTTCTGGATTTGATTGTGTGAGTATTTTTTCATCAACGTTTTGGATCACACTCTGTGATCCATCCTTAGGATGAAGAGAGAAAGCATAAGTAGAAAATGAGATAAGTTGCAGACCTAAACTCTCTAAAAGGGAGGGAGGTTGAAGGGAGGAGAGAATGGTCAAGAGGAGTCAACCAAGAGTCAAAGGTAAGACCACAAAAAAAATTCCCTTCAACCTCCCCCCAATTTTTAGAGAGTTTAGGTCTGTAACATATCCTTACGTTTGACTCCTGGTTGACTCCTCTTGACCATTCTCTCCTCCCTTCAACCTTCCCCCCTTTTTAGAGAGTTTAGGTCTGCAACTTATCTCATTTTCTCCTTATGCTTTCTCTCTTCATCTTGATGATGGATCACAGAGTGTGATCCGAAACGTTGATGAAAAAATACTCACACAATCGAATCCAGAAGCAGCATTCAAATAATTCTCATGGATTGTGGAAATCTACCCACTATTATTTAGCTTCTTGTGTGTGTGGGAACTCTTCTAGGGCTCAGGATAATTGTGCTGTCATAGAAATCTATGAAATGGGATTGAAACTCGTTTTGAAAGTGTATGTTTTTTGGAGATTGAGAGAAAGAAATTTGGTATAGTTCATCTGTCCATAACAAGGATATAAAAAAAAGTAGAGGCAAGAAATGGAATCCCACTTATGGTGATTACCTTCGCACAATAATAATGAAGGTGACAAAGTCCATTGCCACAACCATAAAAGCTGGTTTCTCTCCTCATTGGGGGTTTCCAGGATAGAATCTGAGTTTTAGTTTCAGTTGTTCCAAGTTTCAGTTCTGTTTTCACAACATTTTGCTCTCTTAAAACAGTAAACTTCGTTTGCATTAGCAAGTATTTAATAAATGTTTGTTGATTCTTGAGTTCTATTAGAAGAGTGTACTGACTATCAAACAACATCTATTTTGGAAAGTGAATGATGCTAGAGAAACACTCTTATTGGAAAAAGGATGGCAACAACATCCTCCTCTTTTTGAAACCCATGATTAAGAATCCATAAAACTTGTTTAATATAAGAAGATTGCATGTGAATATATACAATTCAAAATTCAAGTGAAAATTTAAAATTTTGAGATTGTTGAAGTTGGAAGTTATTTTAATCTTGCATTATGTCAGCAGTGCATGATATGCTTAAATGCTTCTCTAGGAACCATGTTGTTGTTGGTGAAGAGTTTTTACAGTTCCAGATAATTTATGTGACACTAATCCAGTGATATATAATTTATGATTGTGAATTTAGAACTCATAAGCTTTTTTTAATGGCAGTTGAAAAGAAAATCCTCATTCACGATGTGCTTTAAGGTAAAGAATTTACACAACTATCACAGTGTCTGCCATTTTTTAGGCATTGGAAATGGAAGATCAATTTGTCGCCTGTGGCCCATTCATTTGCCAGGTTGGGCAGAAAACATGTGCATTGAGCAAAGCATAAAATTACTGTTTCACTGCTATGCATGGTTACCAAGTTCAAAAAAGTTTGATTTGTTTGGTAGGCCAAAAAAACAAAAATCCGGAATTTAAAAATAAATAGTAAAATTTCTCATAGAATTGAAAAATCTAAACCTTATTTGACTAATCTGGTTGGTCCAGAAGTTCCATATCCATCTGTATTGAGACGATATGGTTGAATATGGTAAAAATGCTGCTTTGCAAAATTATTAACTAAGTTACAAATCCTGATTCTGATTCAGGTTTGCGGATTTGGCAATTTTGTTTTTGCTTGGGTTCCGGTTCCGCACACACACACACATTGATGTATTATAAAATTATAAACTTATATAAACATCATAGATTCATACATGTTCATTCATCATTGGTTCAAAACATAAAACGACCAAAGGCTTTCTTTAGAGGTTGAAATTAGTGTTTTAGTTGTGTTTTTAGGTTTCAACAATATAAAAGAAGGCAGTGAGACCTGTTTTAGAGCACCCATAGCCGTGTGTCCCTCTGGGTTCCGCCAGATTCTCTTTGGACTCCACCTAGATCTTTCCCAGGTGGAACCCAGGCAGAGCAGGATCAGAATCGGGCCCGGGATCGAACCTGTACTGGAACCCAGGCCAAAATAAAAGAATCCAGTAACTTAGATTATTAGATATTCTATTGATCATTCTAGCATTTAGTTTTACTGTAGAAGCAATAATGATAAGAGAAACTGGTGATTATTTATGGAGAAAAAACACACTGACTTTTTCTTTGGCTGAAGTCTAGAACAGCCTTGAATAGACAATATGCCTCTGTCATCAGATGTAATGTCCCCTTTCGCCTAGGACGTCAATTAATAAATGGATAACAATGCTAGCCTCTGTCATCAGATGTAATGTCCCCTTTTGCCTAGGATATCAATAAATAAATGGATAACAATGCTAGCCTATTATTTTTCTTTCCATAGGCCAAAGCATTAAGTTAATAAGGGAATAATTAGAATAATTAAGTATTACGAGCAAAAAGCTTAAGTTAAATTGTGCTACTTAATTATTCACTTATATTATAAAAGAGGGCCCATATAAGTCATGACTAACTTCTCCTAGAACGTTTACCTTGGTGGCCACTTAATTAATAAAAGGCAATATCATTAAATGCCTAAGTAGTAAGTTCAAAGGAAGAAAATAAGGAGGAGATTGAATGGTTTTTGGCTGGGGATGTTTATAAAAGGATCGACTGGGGTTTGAGACCCATTCATTATGCTGTTATGTTTGATTTTTTATCTATTCAAGTTTTTTTCCCAAGAAACCTTTTCAGGACGCTCAACCTGTGAAGAACCCTTCTGGACACTAGCCCTGGAGGCTCTGAAAAATTACTACAGAAAGCATGGGTCTGGTATAGAAGAAATTCAAAAGAATCATTGGCAGTCTGAGACACTTAATTGGTCTATTCTATACGCCAGCAGCCCTGGTATTTATCATAGCACACGGTATTGGAAATTGCAGCAAGCATGAGGATCTGTATGTGAAAAGTCTTCAATTCTGAAGACTGCAATTGTCAGAGACAAAACTTGTAACAGAAAACAGGTCAACATCTCTGGTATGTTCGATCCAGAGTCAATTAATTATAAATACAGCCCGTGTTGCTAGATCCATGAATTTTATAGAAAATTCATTAATTAATGATCATCTTTGCCTTAGTCTTTATCTATTGAGTTGAGATTTCAATTTCTTGTTACTGTGAATCGATTTCTTTTAAATAAATAGAAGAATTTTGCATAAGTTTATAAAGAGAAGAGAAATGGATATTTCATCAGAGAAACCATCATAAACATCCAATTGAAGGGAATTACATCAAAATGGATAATTAGGCTATGTTTAGATATGGGCACTTCCAGTTACTTGCCATTGCTCAACTTTGTTCAAATTTAATCTGGAACAAGCTGGTGGTAGGGGACATTGTTTGAGATGAGTGGTTGTGTAATCCTTATCTAGCCTAATAGTTATGGAGAAACTATGATTACTGTGACAGATTTTGAAGCATTAATAATATGAATGAAAATAACTATTTTAAAAGAAATCAAGCTAATCATTTATGAAGCAAAATCAATGGTTGTACTTCATGCATTGGCTACTATAGAAACAAAAAAATTGACTGGTGGATAATACAATCTGTGACTGAAGTCCAGTGTTCAATTTCAAGACATTTCATAGTTCCATACATATTGAATAGTTAACGGGGCAGAAAATATTCTAGCAAAACTAGGAGCACAAATCTAATGAGCAACTTACTATTAGAAGACGCTCATATTTATTATTTCCACATATTTTCTGTGACTCTTTATTTTGGTAAATTGTATGACAAGATTGAGGAAATCAACGAGGAATTAGTCCTACTTGTTGAGGTTATATTGCATCAATGCTACTTATGCAAAATGGTGGATTAAATTAATTTGAATACACCAATTTTGCCATGTGATCACTGAGCTTGGTAATAGCATGCCTGCAATGCAGCTGAACTTCACCTTCTGCAACTAAATGCAGAGTAAAGGCTACAAGTCCACATTCTGTACCCTTCAAAATGCTAATGGTGAATGAGCTGCAATATATTTCATCACTGCCTTCTAAGGACACAATTGGATCTTAAAATGACTTAGCCACACCATTGTGTTTTTCAGGTTGCTAATGGCATGTCCATAAGAGCATATGAAACCATTGCAAAGCTTGGAAACAGGAAAACACATAAACTAGTGTAAAGAAACTTAGGAACCAGAAATGGTGGGATTAGAATAGTGCATTATAAAATCATTGCAAAACCATGTCTTACAGGGCAAGAAGCTGTATACTGACAGTTCGAGTTTGGTGGTTATATGAGAGGTAGAGAGTCAGGGAGTCTTAAGGTGGTTGAGCATAAATGAGTCCAGAAGACCCAGGATTTAAGGAAATTTGTGAGTCTTGATCAAGTCAGGTGTGAAAATCAGAAAGGAAAAGGGAAAAAGGACAAAAAATTAAAAACACTCAAACCTGACACTCTATGGCAGCAAACATAGTTAGGGCGTAATGGCTAATTATTGTTCCATGATCTTGGAGCTTAGTTAATAGCAATAAAATTATGAAAAATGGCATGCACCATGAAGGTTTGTGTGGTCACAATGGCTTTATTTGGGCTTGGCGGCAAATGTTCCACCTCTTGACCGTGCCTTATGTCATTTGTTAAGTGTGTTGCCCCTCAATCTAGTCCGAGCTGCCCAGCAGATGTCTGCTCTAGTTCTAAAAAGTAAAAATAAAGATCATTTTGGACCATGCCAGATGGGAAAGCAATGTTTTTAATAATTCTTTTAACTTTTTCCTGATTATATTCCAAATTATAAAATTAAATAAGTCTATACTTCTGGTTTGCTGAGTCAATCTGTATTCAACTAATCCTCCTATGGTTATTGCAACATTTGCAGACTTGTTTGAAATATAAGCATAGGACTCCGCATAGAGCTACTGATGTTGGGCCAAGTGATGTAATTTCCTGTCTGACATAGTTCATGTGTGTTTTGCTCTGGATGCAATGAATATCATAAATCATGAGTCTTTTCACATAAAACATTAGAGAATATTTATATATTAAAAAATGTTGTTTCCTTTCATTGAAATATGCTTTTGTATTTTTTTTTATTGATGTACACTTGTGTATGTGATCAAAGTAGCTTTTAATTGAAAAGTCTATCTTGTCTTAAAGTTGGCACATTAAAGGGTGGGTGGTAAACTTTTTAAATCCTTAAAAAATTTCAATATTTCACGTTTTTCCAATTCACCAAGCCTATGTTGAGTCTAAGTGCTGAGTCCGAATCAAAAATCAACTTACCAAGTCTGAGCCAAGTCCAGGTCTTGTAACTATGATATGTATAAACAAACATAATTTACGCATAATGTTAAAAAGTGATATAGAATTTAGAACGCTGTTGATAATTGATAATATAACTTCACCTGTCAAATCATAAACATTAAAGATAAATTGAAATGGTTTATAATATATATTATAGTAGCATTTCTTGGGATTGAATTGGCAAACGAAAAGCATAAATGGAATTCAATTACTCTGGATTTAATTGGGAAAATGCAGGAAAAATTGCAGTCCTAAAGCAACTTCCTTTTTGGCTTTTTAAAAGTAAAGCAGGGCTTTGGGGATGGCAGCCCCAAGCAGGGCAAGGAGCAGAGCTTCTTGGAGGATATGGGGGCAGTGCACCTGGCATGTTCCCTGATGTCCACACCACCAAGCCCAAAATAATAAGGCCTTAAAGTTCAAAAGTACATTCATGGCTCATGTCTCTTTTTTATATAAATTTACAGCTTTTAACCAAGCTCCTTTTAAAAATGCATTGTTTTAAATTTTTATGTTTTTTTTTAAATTCCAGTTTTTCATCTGGGCTTGCGTGAGGGAGTAGCCTTGTCACAGCTCTCTGGCTCTTATACGTACCCAGAGAATGGTCAGGCCCAGTCCAGACCAAGGCCAGATCTGAATCAGGATTATAGCTGAGCCTGGACTGGTTTGGATTGATCAGGGGCTACCTGTGAACACAGTAACACAGGCTAGAAGTTACTTATGATGTATATGATCAGAACTATGCCTTCAGAAAAGTATGATGAAAGAGATAAACATGGTATGCAGAATTAATAGCTGGAGAAAATTGCAATCCCTCTGCTAAGAAGCAATGAAAAGTGTTTTTTCTTTTGAATTTTTTTATAATAATGAATATAATTATATAAATTTGAAGTGAGAAACATTGCTACAAGGACTAGTAATGCTGCCATTAAATATGAAATGCTAAATGCTCTATTGTTATTAATCTGATGCCATGGGATATTTTTATATGACATCTGCTTCTGGTAGACAATTTTGTAATTCTGGGATATAGGAACTTTGCAAGTGTAAAATAAATGTTGTTATACTGAAAGTTTAGAAAATATTAAAATACTCAAATACTATCAGTACATTAGCCTTTTAAATCAATATGGTTTACATTACCTTACTTGCTGAGTCCTAGCTAAGTCAGCTTGACTTGGCATTGCATTAGAGTATTTGGGGAAAACCTTACTTCCTTGCTTGTCACTTGCAACACTTAGAACATTTCATTATATAAAAATACTTAAGATGCCTCAATATTTAATATTTTATGCACTCTGTAAGATGGTGAGCTTTTTTCAAGTGGTAAGTTTATGATCTTTCTTGCCAAACCATTCCCAAATCTGAGTAACGTGAGTTAAGCTTTTAATATCTATCTCTATATTAAAAAACAGACTGACCGGATCTCTCATAGCATCTAAATTTTTTAAACTGTACTTAAATATTTTTGCTACTCTAATTAAAGGAGGCTGGTTTTATAGACGTTTCCAATCAGTGCCATGAAGTATTGGCTTATTTATTCATTATCTTGGAAAGCATTGGAATAAGAGATGAATCGAAACTGGTTCCTGGTTTGTTTTTATATATTTGTTAGGTTACATACCATATCAAACATGATACTTTAAGAACTACAGGCACTTATATGAATACATGTTGCCTAAATGTGAAAATCAGAAGTGAACTCTAAACAATAATGGTTTCTTGAATTTGTCTATGATAGGCCTTCTTATGTATGTTTCTTTATGTTAGCACTTTTCTAGAATTGATCCAAGTGACAGGAAAAGATCTGAGTAAATTTAATTTTGTGAGGTTTGGCTGCTGACAATGCTTTTATTGTCTAACAGATGACATCAAAGGTGGGTCTAACAGGAAAGTCAGCACAGCCTTCTTTCCTGGTTCAAATTTTTCAGGTTTTAATTGGAATGATGGTCATGGACACTTGGCAGTATTTTGTGCACCGGTACATGCATCACAATAAATTTCTGTACCGTCATGTGCATTCACAACATCACAAGCTAGTAGTGCCATATGCCATTGGTGCCTTGTACAATCATCCACTTGAAGGGCTTCTGCTTGATACTCTAGGTGGTGCAATCTCGTATCTTGTGTCAGGAATGACAGCACGGACTGCCGTGTTTTTTTTTACCTTTGCAGTAGTTAAAACTGTTGATGATCACTGTGGGCTTTGGTTGCCTGGCAATATTCTCCATATATTATTTCATAATAACACTGCTTATCATGATATCCATCATCAGCTTCATGGGACCAAGTATAATTATTCCCAGCCCTTTTTCGTCATGTGGGATAAGCTTCTTGGCACCCATATGCCATACACGCTTGAGAGGCGACCTGATGGAGGTTTTGAAGCAAGACCTCTCAAAGACTGATGCATGTGATCTACTGTAAAATCTTTTTCAGAGCATAACAAGATGATGGTGGGTAATTTGGTGTCATCTGGGGTTCATTTGCTGAGTATTTGAGATGTAACTTGCATTCTTCTTAGATGAAAGGCAAGTCATCACGGAAATACAGTGTAGCATATAGCTTTACTTGCCTTCCAAATATTAGAAAAAATACTATGAGTGAGAAGTTTACCCACATTCAGTTTTATAGCCTGCTTGTAAGTGTATGGCTGTTGTAGGCATGGTTTCAGGTTCTTTGGGAAAAATGCAGTGTATTATGGTGTTTTTTCATATTGTGTGCTAGTTCATATGGGCATTATTTTTGAATTTTTCATTCCCTATTAACTTTACAGTTGGATTGTAGTTGACCATCATTCACATAAGTAGACTGGGTACAAGTATTGGCTATATTTATGTGATGGCTGGAAAAACAATGTACAAACTTTTCCCTCAAATTTAGAACAAGTCTTATTCATTTTATTTTTTATTACCACTGGGCAGAGGATCTCCTCTGCAGCTCGTTCTCTGCTTCGCTCTCCTGTTTACTTTTGTGGACATAATTCAGGAAGAGGACAGAAAGGGGCTAAAATGATGTCAAAAGTCATTTTGTGTTTCATATATGGGCTTGTAATATGAGATACATTTTGTTGGTCCCCTTCAGAAAGTCTGGTGATAAAAATATTATTTATATCGCCACTGGAAAATATTCAAAAAGGCTAATGGCATTATGTCTCAAGCTTTCTTTTTTATACTAATTGTTTATTAATCTTTCTAGTAATCATCTTATTATATTACTTTGAGGAACGATCAATAACATCAATCTAACAGAGGTACAAAGAAAGACTCTTTCTAAGACAGAGCTATGAATGCTAACATCTGGGTTCTCAAATTTTCTCGCTGATGGTTTCTTTTTATCTATTGCATCAGGATTCTCCCTAAATTTGCCTGCCATTGTAGTGAAATAGAGTCATAATTTAATATTCTTTTCCATACGCACTGCTATGTCTACATAAAGAACTGTATTGGGATTTGGCAGTGGATGACTTTCCTAATGGAGTGTTTTGAACGTTTATGACATTTTGGAAAAATTGCAAACGCAGCTAATTTTCTTTCTCCAAAGCATGTTTTGTTTTCTAATTTATTCATAGAGCACATCTTTGAGGCATGTATATGTGCTTGTGCATCTTAGTAACACATGGCATCTTCGGTGGAGAAGATACTCTTAATTGCCAAGAAGTCAAAGATGTCAGTTATAAGTTTCCACATTATATGAGCCTTGTACTAAGCACGTCAGCAGTTTTTGTCAGTTTGTATTACAGGTTTTTGGTCTGTTTATAACTTGATGTTGTATTTATATTGAACCTAGAGGGGTAATTTCTTTGAAGGTTAAACATTTAAAGAGACAGGTGGATGATCATTAAAGTTTTTAGTATTTATAACGCTTACACTATTTGACCTGTCCTGTATACATGCATATCTCCATCCAGTTATATGTTTATAAAGAAAATGTTTGCGAAATTTTCTACTTTTCTTGCTATCTTCCAGGGATTACCTGAGGCATTATCATCCATCCCAAATGTCAATTACTGTTTTCCAAGGTTAAGCTGGGTTCTCTAAATTGATTCTTCTTAAAAATTACTTTCTTTATAGTAGTTCTAAACCCCACTCTTGACAGTGCTATTGGGTTCCTTACAACTATGCTTTGGTTGCGGAAAACCAAGGTGCCAATGCATACCATCCAGCTCAATTTCATTATAGACAGTGCTTTGAACATTATAGAAGGTTCGTTTGATTGTAGTTGCTGGTTGTCGAATATGTAAATTTAATTGTTTTTTGTAGTCTTTGGTCAAGGGATCATGTGGCATATTTTGTGATTATTTTAGATTGTGTACCTATCCTAATCGTCAAATTAAATAATATGGGTCAGAATGCGAGCATACTTACGTTAATCCTTGACGTTGGGGGTAACCATGGCACCATGAGTGGTATTTTCAGAACCTTATTTGATATGCTATAATTGGTATAATTGAACCAATGCGGTAAGAAAACTAATTAAAGGATTGCATGATCATACTAGTGGATACCTGAAGTTAATAATGCAGTGTGTGACTCAACACTAAAGATTTGAATATCATCAAATATATAAAGTGTTTTTATAAAAGCTTGGAAGTGAGAAGTGCATGATTGCTTTTTAGATTTTAGGAGTCACCAGTGTCTGCACATGTTGTGGTCGTTTGTATTCACGTTGCTGCCCCATTGAACATTAATATTGGACCTGACTTTCGTGGTTGGTTGGTTTGTTTCATGTTTGTGGTTCCGCCTCTCTACTTAAAGCACCATTAATGCTAGAAGTATGTTTCGCCATTGTAAGATGGTTGCCAAATTCTATGGTTTTACTTAAGGTACTAGAAGCACAGGAGCTCTCTATGTTCTTACTGGCTTTAAATGGGGATTGTGATTCAAGAAGCTTTTCACTATAGTCGTGGTTCAAACGATGTTCTTTATGTTAAAGCAGCCTGAAGTATACCGCATCTGAACAAAGGTTGAGCGTCTGCCCCAACCAAATTTGGCAGTGTACAAGCTCATAAGATGTCAAATTTGAGTTTGATGAAGCATTGAATTCAACGCCATCGCAAAAAGTTTTTGCAAATTAGGCGATCAATTGATTAATAAATAACAGTTTTAACACGACTGTTGTCAAAGTAATTGAATTTATCTAATAGTTTTAATGTTAAGTAGATAAGACAACAATAAACAGTAAGCACAATCATATCATAAATAATAATTATTGAGGATAGAAATAAACACAATAGTGTATGTGGATTAGAATTTTTTTTCAACACGAAATAAAAATGAACTATGCATGAAAGTTTTGAGAAAAGAAGTGAATGTAGGAAATTTAATTAAAACCTTATTATGCAATACACTAAGTGCAAGGGATCAATGCAAACAATATGAATTGAAAGATGTTAGAAAAAATGGCGTGTTAGAAAAAATGGCATCTCAAACTTGCATTTACTTAAGATTATTATTTATAATAACTTTACATTTGAGATGGATTGGTTTTCCCAAAGCTATGAACTTGCATTTACTTAAGGTTATTATTTATAATAACTTTATATTTGAGATGGATTGGTTTTCCCAAAGCTATGAATTGATTAGATAAACATGTGGTAAAATTTCATTGCAAGATCATGTTTAGATTTGAAGATATTAAAGTCTTTGTTTTTAAAGTTGTGAACAAGAGTTTCAAAGTCAAATTTTAAGACTTTAGAGACTCCAAAGCAGCCCAAAAGTGTCAAGAGCCAACATAGCAGGATATAGCTTAGTTGAGTATGTAACGAGCTTTCTAGTGCTTTAAACGATTAATTAATTGAAAACTTGGTTTAAAATTATGGCCTTTAGATGTTGGGTCTCTTGAAATAGGAAATGTAACATAAATGGATTGTAAAGGGGAGTTATACGTGTTGGTGTGTTTTAACACATCATAGGACATCTTGGATTGAAGATAAGATGGGTGCCAATTTTTTTGGTTGGTTTTAGCCCAAGGTTTTTTAATATTGTTTGATGGTTTAAAGCATTGTATCTTCTATATATATATAGTAAGTGCATGAGACAAAGGTTGTGCATAAGAGCCTTATAGCTATAGAGTTACATTTGGATCTTTGGTAGGTGATACTCCTATGAGAAGGTTGCTCTACAAGCACATTGTATTTTGTTGTTGATTTTTGAATAATATATTGGGTGAATTTTGAAGTGACAGGTTTTCCTTGTGTAAATCATTGTGTTGTGATATGTATGCTATTTTTTGTTTATTTCTATTGAGTTTCTATAACTATTGTAAAGATATAATTTTTTTTTTGCATAACCCTTTGTAGGGAAGTAAATCAGAATCATTGTATGCTAGAACAACCAAAAACCTCAAATGCATACAAAATAACATCCTAACCTTAACATTAAAGCAATGAAGAAAAAGTGCATAAAAGATTAAAACAAATTCAACAAACACTCCCTCAAGATGCTCTAATGCTTTCTTCTTCTTCTTCTAGTTTGATATGTAGCTCCCATGTGACAAGATACACCTATTCATGAAAGTAAAATGATAGCTAGAATACTCAAAATGTGGTTTCAAGAATGAGAAATGAGAGTCCAATTTATAGATTTTTGAACTTGAAATTGATGGACAAGATCGAAATCCTATCGATGATTAGAATTAAATGAGAGGACAAGTTAAGTGATGAAAAATTAGAAATTGCATTTCCAAGTGAATGAAAAAATAGAAATAAGATAGAGTTAAGTGAAAATAAATATTAGAAATATTTATTTTCAACACAAAATGCCATTTGCAAGTGGAGGAAAAACTAGAAATATGATAGAGTTAAGTGAAAATAAATGTTAAAAATAATGATTTTCAACAACAAATGCCATTTACAAGTAGAGGAAAGGATGAGTGATGAAAATGTTAAGTGGAGGAGAAAATAGGAGGAAAGAGTTAAGTGGAAAAGGAAATTAGTAAGTGGGAGTTAGAAGTGGAGAGAAAAGTGGAAGGTGGAAGAGTTGTAATGCCCCGCTAGGGAACCAAGGAGAAATTAACCTAAACATGCTACTAAGTTTACATATAATTTTTTTCTTAAGAGTTTACAAACAATAACGAATAACAAAACACAAGCAATATAACATAAATACACTACATACTCATATACACAATCTTATTTATAGATTATAAATCTCAAGGGTTCCTTGATGTAGAAATACGTAAATATAAATTAATCTATTAAGTATAATAACCATTCAAACAAAGTACATAATCTCATTAAAGAATACCCAAATACAAATGACCCATAAGGTATACATGATAACCCACTTCCATTGCACAAGTCGTAGGGTATGTAAATATAATCTAAGTAAAAAGTACAATATAATAAATGAAAGATAAGAGTAAGTTTCCAATGGAAAACAAGAAGATACAACTGTAACAAGGATCATCTGACATTGGTACAAGGACATCCGAATCTCAAATGGTAAAAGAATCACTACCACTTGACCATGTGGAATCAAAGTTCCACTCCCACTATGCTGAGGAGATAACAATAGACCCCACTCAGATATCAAACACCGAAAACCAACACAATACAACACCTAGGCAAGGGATCCTAAAAGCTCTCTATCTCAAAAGGTACAACACCATCTGCAAAGATAAAACATACTCAACCAAAGGCAACCAACACACGTAGGAAATTTAAAATGCATAAAGGGAAGTGTCATCACATGAGCCAACTCGAAGGTTATCCTGATAGTCTCTCTAGATCGTGATGCCCTAGTGACTCTGCATGGTATTAATAATTCTTTCATACAAACGAGGTACCAATTATGTTATATCCAGTCCATACAAGTGGCAAACATCTTCTCACTCCCATCTTAGTCAAGACTTCAATCAAGTACTTAGGCATGGGAAAGACACATTATCTTATTAATTTATTTTTAAACTTTGAATGTATTAAAGTTATCACTTTATTAAGTAACTTGTAAAGGATACCTAGGTAGCCACTTATAGGCTCTGACACCTCCAAAAAAAGCCACTTCCCATCTATACACTCAAATAACCTACCCTAATTATCCAACCAAAATAAAAAAGAGAAGAAATAATCAAAACCACAAAAGCTTCTCATAAACCATAAACCATGGTAATCACCAAAGTAAAATAATGGAGCATAGTAGAGAACAACACATCCTATACAAGGATCAAATAGTCTATTTCAATCTAGACATTACCAAAGATCATCCAGATCATAAAACAATCATAGTAGAGAGCATAAGGTGATATGTTAGTGTTTGTAGCTTCAGTCGTATAATAATTTAGAATACATATAATAAATTTAGATATTGATTATATATATATATATATATATATATATATATATATATATATATATATATATATATATATATATATATATATATATATATATATATATATATATATTATTATTTTAATATATTATACAAACCTATACTAATATATATGATTGATTAATAAAATATTATAATGAATAGACATGTCCCATGAAGGGACATGTCTCTCCTAGCCTCTTTCTCAATATAAAAGAGAGATCATCGCTCTTCGAAAATATATAACGAAGAGGCAATGCTAATACATTTGTAGCGATCCTAATAAATTTAACACGATATCAGAGCCAGGTTGCAAATGTAAGAGAGTAGTTTGTTGATGGTGAATGTGTGTCTGTCTCAGAAAATACAGTCTCATTACGAGGACCATATCTCACAAATGCACCTTTGGATTATTTTGAATTTTGGATATGTTGGTGATAAACAAATTTATAAGAATCTCACTGGAGTGATTGGAAAGAAAATGATAGGTTTACAAGTTATGATCGACTATGTACGGGTCTATGCAAAATCTGTAAAAGAGTGAGGTTCCTTCTTTAAAAACCTAACCACTTGAAGGGAGATCTGATCATAATAGTGTAATTACATTATGATCATCACCTTAAACCCTAAATCCATAAGATGGTAGGAGTGTCAAATCCACCTGTTTATCATTATGCAACACTTCAAGCATTTACATGTGATGTCTAACAATGTCGGGCCTCAAGACATATTAGGTCTTTTATTTCTCTCAATCTATTTGAAGCTCTAACTAAGGTGGAACATTGATGATGAAATTCCTTCACATCCAATTAATTATTTCCATTGGTATTCTACTACTTATTCGTCACAATATTTTATTAACGAACATCGATCATGATAGTGTTTTGTTAGGTAAGGAGCTACAACAATAATGTGTATCGTACAAGATGATATTGTTATAGGGATTCCTTTGTAGATTCTAGAGATCTATTGAATTTAGTATCATAATCATATATGCATCAAGAATTTTAGACACTTTATTGGTCTATGATAGGAAAATTATATTATGCAGTACATAGTAGACCAGACATTGCACATGCGGTTGGTATTGTAGCAAGATTCTCTGCAAATCCTAAAGAAACACATCTAATAGCAGTGAAGAGAATTTTCAGATACCTGAAAGGAACTGAGGAGTATGGCTTGTGGTTTCCTCACAAGGGAGGCTTCCAAGTAAAGGTTTACACTGATGCAGATTGGGCTGACAATATGGATGACAGAAAGAGCACAAGTGGTGGTGCATTCTTTCTTGGTGAAAGGATTGTGTCTTGGCCAAGCAAGAAAAAAAAGTGCATTTCACAGTCTACAACGGAGGTTGAATATGTTGCTGCAGCAATCAATTGCACACAGGTAATCTGGATCAAACAACTACTTGAAGGAATCCAAGAATAGATACCTGAATCGATTACAATTTACTGTGACAGTACAAGTGCAATTAACATATCTAATAATCCTATCATGCACTCCAAAACAAAGCATATTGCTATCAAGTATCAGTACTTGAGAGAACAGGTACAAAATAAAGAAGTAAGATTGGAGTATGTTCCCACAAAAGAATAGATTGCTAATATCTTCACAAACCCATTACCGAAGATTACTTTTGAGTATCTCAGAGGTAAATTAGGGGTGATACCCCTCCCTGATCATCAGTAAACTTGCAAAGGTGTTCATCAATTCATTATGCTTCAACAGAGGAATTAACCTCATCTTATCTAGACTGATGAAAATGACTGTTTCTCAAGGGGGAGCAGATTTCATTAAGTTCATTTTGACTAGCCTTTGGCATTATTGTCAAAGGGGGAGATTATGACTGGGCACTAGTATGTGTGGACCGTAGTGTTGTTATGGTTTTTGCCATCAATGCCAAAGGGGGGGATTGTTGACATTAAGGGATTGTAACCGGTAAGCTTGCAACCAGTACATAGCAATAGAGGTATTGTCATTGATTAGCAAAAGAGGTGTTGACATTTGTGGCTGAGGACACCAATTTTGAAAAAGTAAAGCAAGATAGATACAAATGACAACAAACAAGTGCATGGAGAGACTGGTTTGGAAATCAGTGACACTATGCAAGAAAGAAGAGACTATTTCTACTCATCAAGAGAAACCAGTCACTAAGAAAAATGCATCGGCAACCGAGGAAAGGATACAACTAGTGTCGACTACGCAACCGAGGAAAGGATGCAATCGGTATAGACAAAGGAAGGAAAGGTGACAGGTCAATACTTTTACCTGTGCGCAACTTAAGGATCTTTACCAATCAAGTGAAGACTTTGTCATAATAGATGAATCGAGGAAGTCTTAGTCAACTGTTTGTTATCTAACTTCTTGACCAAGATATACTGCACCAAATCTGGTAGACTTTGAGTTATAAAGATGATCGGTACAAGGTGCAATTGAAGGTTTTAATGCCAGAGTTTTTGGCTTTAAAACATGGAGTTATGATCTCTTGCGAAGGAAAGTTGTTTGAAACACATCATTGTTTTCTTTTGTTAAAGAAGATAAAATAGAGCATGCATTAGATGTTTCCTCAGTAAACTAATACTCTACTGGGTGATGGATCTGAAGATGATCTTTAAACAGGTCGTGCATGAGAAAAGCAATTAGGGCAAAAAGTCTATATATTCTAATGTCTGGTGAGAATACAGTTTGCCCTCATTCTGCCAAAGTAAAGAGTGAACCTGTACGCTGAAGAAGTTGAGGTGAATAGAAAAGAGAAGAGAGAAGAGTGTGTAGAGAAGCACAACAGGAAAGGAGAACATACCTGCAACAATAGGTGATGTTTCTCAGTTGGGTATAACATGGATCTTATCAGGCCATGCAAAACCATTTTTAAAAGGTCAATCCTTCTATTATTTTCTAACAATTACAATAGCTAAATCCTAGCATTTTGGGTGGACATTAACAGGTCCCTTGTACTAAATCCCTTAACCGGGTGACATCTATTCAGGTGTTCTAAGTCCTCTAACCAAACAGGCACTAACAAGCCTTATTAATGTATCAAATCCCTTAACTGGGTCGCATCTAATAGTGCATTGTAATTCTTTAACATGGAAGGCTCCTAACAGGGCACACTTCAAAAGAGTGTAAAATTTGTGAGGTTTCCTCACATCGTGGTTTTCACCCGATTTGGGTTTCCACGTGATAAATCTGGTGTTTCTTTGTGGTTGATTTCTTGCTGATATTCTTATGCTGAAATCTATTTTTGCTTTCAGTTAGAGTATACTACATCAGATTTGTTTTAAAGTTTTATAGGTGTTGATTCACCCCTCCCCACTCAGCACCGGTTGGGACTGTCAGTTACCACCAATGGAGTATGAATTGGATATTGACCAAGCCACTAGGTTGATAGAGGTATTACTAGTAGAGCCTAAAGATAAAGGGGCTACAAGGGTTGGAACATATGAAGAAGCCAAGAAAAGAATAAAGATGGAATTAGTTGGAGAATACATAGGAAGGAAATCAAAGAAAATGATTGCAACCTTAAAGAAATAACTTGGTCATGTTGAAGAAGAAGCAAATAAGTCATTTGAAGAAGAAACTGAAGAGCAGAGATTGGTCAGAGAAGAAGAAGAAGAAACTGAGTCATAAAAAGAAGAGCAGGCAGAGCCATCGAAGGCAGTAAAAGGTAAAATAAAACAAGTTGATATGGCAACACGTGCAAGGACAAGGTATACTACAGGTAATACTTCACCTCTAAGAAGAGGATTTTCTAAGATCACTAAGCCCGCACCGACCAAAACCTGTCAAAAGAAAAGAGGTACACAAGCTACCACCGAGTTACCAGATGGTAAGAAGAGGAGAAGACTGATAAAAAATAAGGATGATATTGACTCAGATGAAGAGGAAAATAGTCAATTCAGAGTTGTAATGAATAAAACACCACAAATAATTGATGAAATTGTAAACGAAATAAGAGAAAGAGTAGGATTAAGTTATCCTAAGATTCAAATATATTCTAGCCTGAGAAAAGAAGATCAAGAAAAACTTGAAGAGGCTATCATTGACATGATGTGTAAATTCAAAAGAGTACCAGTTGAGTTTTCTCATATAATTCGTGCAGAATTGTATAATAAGATTTCAACTAGATGGACCTATGCCCTAAATACTAAGAAAAAGATGAGAGAAAGGTCCCTAATTCTAGCAATGCCTAATCTATCAATTCCAGAGATTGAATCTGCAATGAAAATATATGCCAACAATTTTTTTTATGAAATAAAGGGCATTTAATATACTGCAAGGCAAATTGAAAGAAGTTGATGAAGAAAGTACAAAGATTTGGACTAAAATTCTTTATTCAAATGATGAAACTGAGGAAACTGCACCCGTAGTTGATACCGAGAAATTTGTACTAGTTAGAGGAAAAAAAGGACTAACTAAAGAGCCTATTCACATCTCCAACACCGAAAAGCTAGAAGAACAAACATATGCTGAAGATTTCTTATTTGTTGCATAAACTGTAATGGAAAATATTCTCAAGATGTTGAAGAAGACAGGAGAAGAAGTACTTATAGAAGATATTACAGAAGGAGACCCCAATGAGGAAGCAAAGGATGATGAATATGTTACTGCTGCTACCAAGAATCAAGAAGAAACCCAACCTACTGAGGTAGCTAGAGCACACATATCAGGTGATTTACCTATTCTTGTACAAGCAATTGATACAACTATTGAGCATCAAACATAAATGGTACAAAATACACATTATTTAAATTTATTCAATTCTATTATTGATAATCAACCTGAAGAAATTGAGACAAGTGAATATACCACCTGAGAAAGAAAAAGCCACAATTGATGACAAGGGTGATGAAGTAGAAAAAGATACCGAGACCACGAATGTAGAGGTAAATGAACAAGGAGATGAAGATGCAAATAAAGTAGATGTTTCTACTACAGGCACAAGGCCACAAGCCCTAGGACCTCAGAGTGAGGTAATTTCTATGGGGCAGGACAAGGAATAAAATGTATCTATAGAGCCACCAAAGATTCATCAAGAGCAACAGGCTTTAGTTCCACTTAGTTAATCACCATCATCAAGCAAGTAGGAGAAGAAAAGAAGAAATAAACATGCAAGTAAAGGTCCAGTCACACTTGATGAAATCATTGAAATACCTACTTGTGACCCAAGGACATTGGACCCCGAAGCTCTTAGAAAATATGGAGAGCTATGCACCAAGAAAGCAACTCAGGAGAAGTTGAGGAAAGAAAATACGAATAAATAGGAGCTTGAAGATGTCAAGGAGATATTGATGCAAGTTGTACTTGATGTACATGTTGATGAGAACACACCTATCATTGACCAACTTGCTATCTTAACTAAAAATATCAATGCACCTACCATTGATGCAGAAAAGAAAATAGAAGAAAGAGTTGAAAAGAAGATAGAGTACAAAGTTACTGAGAAGATCAGCCAAGCAGTAGAAATATATTAGGTCAAACTTTCTGAAACAGTAATAGATATTGAAGGTATAATTCAGAAAATCCTTATTGTTTTGCAAAAAATGTGCACTTTAGATTCTTTTCTGCAGAAATTAATGATTAATTGAAGAAATTGGATGAAGAATTGAAGAAGAGTGCAGATAGTCTCATCACTGAACCCCATGCATTTCAAGAGCATTATTCTAAAGTGAAACATATTCAAGGGATGAACCGTGATTTGAGAAAAGAAGAAGACAAAATAAGAGATCAAATAACTAAGCTACAGGTTGAGTTATTACCGCACATTGAGGTGACGCAGAAGCATGTCAAGAAGGAAAAAGAATTGATTTCCACCCTCGAGCTTTCTATAGTTGATCATATTTTTTGATATGTATGCATAGTTAGGCATAAAAAAAATTGCATTAGAAATTCTAAAGGAGGAATGAGAAAACATCATGGAAAACTTACAGAAAACCCATAAGAATATTTTTGATAAACCGTAATTACATAGTTTTTGGCATTACTATATAAAAGGGGGAATAATATGTATAGTATGTACATTACTGAGTATTAGTATTGATAAGGGGAGTTTACAAGTTTTTTTTTTGAAAAAGATTTTGCAAATGGCATACATATGTGTTTTTGTCACTAATGCCAAAGGGGGAGAATGATACACCTAATTGCATTAAGTGTTGTCATTAGTGCCACACATATAATCGGTAAATAAATGCAAACAGACAAGTTGGTCAAAGTACTAAGTATAGTAACTGAGCAGAGCATAAGGAGAATGATATGAGAACCGAGCACAGACTTGATCGAGCATCTACACCGAGCCACATTTTACCGAGCATATTGAGTAAAGTGATAACCGAGTATATATGTTTAATGAACATCAGTATTTTACCGAGGCAGAGATACAATATTTACTGAGCAATGAAGGATTCACATAGAAGTTTGTAATGACATTGAAAACAAGGCAAGCGGTTTTTATCGAACTAGAAAATAGTTTACATAAATCGAGGTAAAGAGTTTTTTGAGATTTAAAATGGAGTGGTGATGATCCCTATGCAAATTTGAATTAGGTTATTCATATGGATCATTGATCAAATATTTTCTAAATGTTTCCATAACCCTAATTAGGTCTAAATCGTTATGATTTAATTATTGCCAAGATGACATAAAATAACAATAATGAGAAGTAGCTGCCTACAGAAGACATCTAAAGATCAGACTAGGGTTATGAAGCTAAGTATGAAGGATTATATCAAAGGTAGAACAGAGGCTACCGAGCAGTAATTTGAGGAGACATTAATGATATCTATCACATAAAGGTGATTTCAGATAAGGGATAAGAAGATCTGATATTCTGCAAAGTAAGTTGCAACAACCAGATCATTTATGTTGTTACTTTCTAACAATTGTAGCAAGAATCTCTTAACAAAGTAGACTTAACCATCTCATTGTAAAATCTCTTAACCGAGTGCACACTTAAAGAGTGTTACTAAAATCCTCTAACAAGGTAGATCTTAACAGGTCTTATATGTTACTTCTAACATGATCAGATCATCAGAAGTGATCAAAATTGTATGCCCTAACAAAAAAATTTATTATTGCAGTAGTGAATCTTTTTGGGTATCATCCCCACTGCATTTTTTACCTTCTAACAAGGGTTTTTGTGATACCAAAATCTTTGTGTCAAATATGTGAAGTTTCATGAATGCTTATTTGATAGTTTAGAATTATTTTACATTTTAGTTATGTTCATGAATGAAAGGTAACTATGAATACGACAGTCAGTTAATGAAAGATATTATCTTGTGGATTGAGAATAAAAGTTTTTAGGGTTACTGATTCACCCCTCCCCCGCTCAATAACTCACCTTTTCATAATCCCAACATTCACAGCTACAATATCAACATTGTTTGAGTATAGTATGGTTTTGACCCCAACTCATTTGGTTGATCAGAGAGAGAGATTTTGTTGACATAGTATTTCAGACATGTAAGAATACTTGTGTTCTTGATTATCAGTTGGAAGATTCCAGATCAGTAAGCGGTATAACCGTTGCGATGATACTTAATGTTATGATGACATGTAATAAGGGTTATAGAATTGATGAGGTGTTATTTTTGGGATGGATACTATTGTATAAGGAAGATATAAGGTGGTTCATTGGAGAATTCAAAATGTGTTTTACTATTTTGGAAAATTATAATATAGATCTTATTGGATGATGAAGTAGTCATAAGAAAATGTGTTTTACATCGAGATTATCACTTTGAAGAAAAGTATTTAGATTTCATGAAGTCAGTTCTAGAAGTATATATAAGTGGTACTGCTCATATTGAAAAAATTAATGTTGTTAGGAATGAATGCTAAAGTGTTTGGAAGCCATTCTGTAGTAGTAGTTGTTGCATTCATGACTATGATTGTCATTGATGTCAACACAATGATTTACCGAAGACTTGCAGAGAAGCAGACAGAGTTTGGATTAGCGCATGTGGGTTATTGCAGTTGGAGCTATGCGACGTTGAGGATATACTCTTTGATATGTCATATGTCTATGGTTAAGAGTGCAGACAGTAATTCATTGATTCATGGAAGTTATGATCATTTTGGTGGAAGCAGTGTTTAGGCAGTGTTCCTGAGTAGCAGTTTGTGGTAATCGGATGATATCTCCTAATCGGGATGAAATATGGCTTTGCGCAGTGAAAGGGAAGTTGGAGACACATTGATAGTGACGTGGATGATAGTACAGACTTCGAGGTCACATGAGTGAAGATTTATTATATTTGGAAGCTGACAATTTTATGTAATTTTGGGTTTAGCGTGTGGAAACTTTTATTTTGTAATTGTATGCCGACTCATTTGTAATTATTTGAGTGTGGTATAAAGGAAGGAATGTATTTCCTTGTTGATATGTAAAATTTAATGTAGTTGTAGTGATGATGTGTGATGCGGTATGCATGAAGTGAAGAAAAGAGCTAAGTATGAGAGTGAAATTATGAAGGAAGACATGTGAAGTACAAAGATCTGAAATTGAGATTTGATGTAACATTGAGTGCGGTTTGGCACAGTCAAAGAAGAGGTAACATATTATTCTTTTGAGTAATGCAAAGATTATTTGGATAGTGTGCTCAGTGATCTTACCCTGAAGCTATTTGGGCAGTGGGTCCTTATGTCTTCTATAACTCTTAACATGGTTAAAATATTTTAACAGGGATTCAAAATCTCCTAACATGGATTCATATGTACTAAATGTATTTCATAAGACTCCTAACAGAGTCCATCCTCTCACAAGGAATATTCATATTAGTACATCTTTTGTGGGTATCATTCCCACTGGGGTTTACTCTTTGATCAAGAGGTTCCCTAGTTAACATATCTCGTGTCATTGTGTTATTGTGTATGAATATCTTTCTATGGTTGGTAATTATATTGCTTATATGGTTTAATGTTGTTGAAGATGATAAAAGTTATAATTATCTGATAAATGATTCACCCCCCCCCTCTCAGTTATCTTGGTGGACGTTACTTTCTAACAATTGGTATCAGAGCGACAGGTCCTTGAAAGAGAAGTTTAACAACTTAAGGAGATCCGTGGTGAATTTTAGGAAAGAAAGCCCTAAGTTTGATGGAGTAAATTTTGAAAGCTGGAAAGAAAAGATGAAGACACACGTATTATGTTTAGGACTAGGTTATTGGTTGATTACAAAGAATAATAAGACTATCATTGAAGAGGACAATCTTGAAACATGTATTGCGGAAGAGAGAGATCTATTCATGTGTAACATACTTGCAAGAGAAGCACTTTTGACAGCACTACCGGAGAATGAGTACAGTCAAGTAAAATATTTGAAAAAATCTCATGAAATTTAGAATGCTTTACACTCTACTTTTGAAGGTGATGACCATGCAAAAAGAGTTAGATTACATAATTGGATATGTGCATTTGAAAATATAAGAATGTTGGAAGATGAATCTGTTAGAAGTTATATTGGTAGAATGTTAGAGATCATTTTGGGTATAAAATCTTGTGGAGGAACAAAGACAGAGAATGAAGTGATATAGAAAATTCTAAGGACATTGACTCCTGTATTTAAGCAGACAACATAGATGATTGAACAAGTGATACCTTGTACAAAAAACTTTACAAGAGAGACTCTTCTTGGAAGATTGGAAGCTGCAGAAATGAACCTGAGATTATCAGGAGACTTACCTAGAATGGAGACAACATTCAGTGATCTTAGTGTTTGCCCTACTTTGTCAAGAAGCATTAGTGTGAGCGGAGATTATGCTGGCAGCAGTAGATCTAGAAATGAAGAAGACAAGAAGATTGAAGAAGGTATTGCCTTGCTTGTGAAAAGAGAACCAGACGGTAAGAAATTTTTTAAATGTTGGACTTGTCAAGAATATGATCATTTTGCATCTAAATGTCCTAAGAGAGTTAAAAAGTACAGAAGCAATTTCAAACCTAGAAGATCTAAGGAATGTTATTATGCTAATGATGAAGATCTTGAAGCTAGTATAGAAAGAACTTTAAGTGAAAGTGATACTGAGAATAATGATGACATAGGATTTGTAGCAATTAAAGAAGAAAATCTTGAATCTGATGTTAAGGAAGAAAAAGTCTTAGTTTCTCAAGTTGAAAGGAAAACTGATTGGATTATAGACAGTGGTTGTTCACATCATATGACTGGAGACATGAAAAAGTTCATAAAGTTGAATGAATATGATGGTGGAGTAGTTAGAGTTGGAAACAATGCACCTTGTTTGATTAAAGGTATATGATCTATTACTCTTGATGGAAAGACTAATACTGATGATGTTTATTTTGTAGATGGATTGAAACATAATCTTTTGAGTGTTGGACAGTTAGTTGATAAGGGATATCAAGTTTGGTTTACTGAGAAAATTAGTGTGATAAAGGATAAAGATGGAAATATGATTGGAACTAGATCTAGAACCAGAGGTAATGTATTTCAGTTGAATCCTACTGAGATGACATGTTTGATTACTAAAATTGATGACAGTTGGTTATGGCATAGAAGGTTTTGTCATATAAACTTTGATAACATTGTGAAAGTAATTACTACACTTGCAGTAAGAGATTTACCTAGAATTATGAAGCCTACTAACATGATTTGCAAAGAATGTGTAATGGCTAAATAGAAGAGAAGTTCTTTTCCTAGTAAGAAGTTTACATCTACAGAGAAGCTGGAGATTATTCATACAGATTTGAGCGGTCCTACCAGGACTAGAGGATTCTATGGAGAAAGGTATTTTATGATTCTTGTTGATGATTTTACAAGAATGATGTGGATTGTATTTCTTAAAGAAAAATCTGAAGCATTTGATAAGTTTAAGATTGTTAAGAATAAAGTTGAGAATGAATCTGGAATGAAGATTAAATGTTTAAGATCTGATAGAGGTGGAGAATTTACTTCTAGAGAGTTTAACAACTTTTGTGAAGAAAATCGCATAAAAGATAGTATTCAGCTCCTAGAACACTTGAAGAAAATGACATTGCAGAAAGAAGGAACATATCAGTGACTGAAGCATCAAGAGCTATGTTGTTTGAAAATAATTTGGCAAAGATATTCTGGAGAGAAGCAGTGAACACAACAGTATATGCAATGAACAAAGTACAAATCAGAGCAGACACAGACAAGACACCTTATGAATTATGGTTTGGACATGCACCCTCAGTTAAGTATTTTAGAATTTTTGGAAGCAAATGTTATATAAAGAGAGATGATGATATAGGAAAGTTTGATCCTAGAAGTGATGAAGGTATATTTCTTGGATATTCTTTGAAAAGCAAAGCATATAGATGTTTCAATAAAAGAACTAAGACTGTTGTTGAGAGCGCAAATGTTAAAGTTGATGAAAAATTCAAAATTCAGGAAAGAATGCTTGATTATGAATCTGATGAAGAAACTCATCCTAAGCCTTATATTGGAACTACTGAATTGTTTTATGAAATTGATAGTGATTTTTTGAATGAAAGCCATAGTGAAGTTATTGAAGAACCTACATTTGAAGAGAGATCTGAGACACTGACACCTAGCAAGAGTTTGTTAAGGAATCATCCTTTTGAACAGATTATTGGGAGCATCAAAAGAGGAGTTCTTACTCAGAATAAGGCACAAGAACAATTATGTTTGATTTCTCAAATTGAACCTAAGACTACTAATGAAGCTTGTGAAGATGAAAGTTGGACTAATGTTATGAAAGAAGAACTAGAACATATTGAAAAGAACAAGACATGGGAATTGGTCCCTAGACCTAAAGACAAGAATGTTATTGGAACTAAATGGGTATTCAGAAACAAGATGAATGAACAAGGAGAAGTAGTAAGAAACAAAGCAAGATTGGTATGTAAGGGTTACTCACAACAAGAAGGAATTGACAATGAAGAGACTTTTGCACCTGTTGCAAGAATTGAAGCAGTAAGAATGTTTTTGGCATATGCAGCTTACAAGAAATTCAAAGTGTATCAGATGGATGTGAAGTCAGCATTTTTGAATGGAGAATTGAAAGAAGTCTACATTGAGCAGCCTGAAGGTTTTCCCTTAACTCAAGAAGGAGACATGGTATGTAAATTAAAGAAAGCTTTATATGGACTTAAACAAGCACCTATAACTTGGTATGCAAGACTGGATAAGTATTTGTTAAAGTTGGGATTTATAAAAGGTACAGCTGATAGTAATCTTTACACAAAAGAAATTGAAAATGGTTTGTTAGTTATAGTTATTTTTGTTGATGACATTATCTTTGGAGGAGAAGATGAAGCTAGTGACAAATTTGTTGATGAAATGAAGACTGAATTTGAAATGAGTATGATTGGTGAAATGAAATACTTTTTGGGATTATAGATAACGCAAAAAAATGATGGTATCTTTGTAAGTCAGACAAAGTACTTGAATGACTTGTTGAAAAGATTTTGAATGGAGGATTGTAAACCAGTTGGAACACCTATGGTGACCGGACATAAGTTATCTAGCATAGATGAGACTCCTGTAGTAGAATAGAAGAAATACAGATCTATGATTGGAGAATTGCAGTATTTGACTCATACAAGACCTGATATAGCACATTCAGTTAGAATTGTAGCAAGATTTCAACTGAACCTAGAGAATCACATTTTGCAACAATAAAGAGGATACTGAGATATTTAAGAGGCACACTGGACTATGGATTATGGTATGAAAATTATGATGATTTTACCCTATGTGCATATACAGATGTTGATTGGAGAGACAGTGTTGATGATAAGAAAAGCACCAGTGGAGGAACATTTTTCCTTGGAGGAAGATTAGTTTCTTGGCTAAGCAAAAAGAAAAATTGTATCTCACAAAGCACAACAGAAGCATAATATGTAGCAGCAGCAAACAATTGTAACCAGATAATTTGGATGAAGCAGATGCTGAAGGATATTGGAATAAAATTTGTTAAACGTGTTGTTATACATTGTGATAACACCAGTATAGTTAGTATGTCTAAGAATCCTATATTACATTCTAAGACAAAGCATATAGAGATCAAGTATCATGTTGTAAGAGAGAAAGTTGCTAAAAAAGAAGTCAGACTTGAGTACATAAGTACAAAGGAGCAGATAGAAAATATATTCACAAAGCTTTTGCCTAAGGATACATTTGAGTATCTGAGAGTTATGCTTGGGGTTATACCCCAGCCTACTTTTAAGAAGTGATGCAGTTGGTTGCATTCGTCCAGTCGTATATGAGCTTTATCTTTCTTCTGGACTGGATGTTGGTACTTCCTCTATGGGGGAGTATGTGTATCTAAGCTGAGTCATGAGGACTCTAGTAAATGTATTTTCTAAGAAGTGTCTTTTGACATTGAGTTGTTGACTTAGTGATGGAATTTTTGTCATTGATGTCAATGGGGGAGAAGTATGCATGAAAAACAATATGAGACATTTTTTGGAGAGAATTGAATAGGATAACGAAGCAAGATTTGATTGATGAAGACGATTTGAAGAAGCAGTGTTGCAGTATTGGATTTTGGAAACATTGGATGTTTTTTGTCTATGTTGCCATCAATGTCAATGGGGGAGATTGTTAGGAATGAATTCTTTCTGTAGCAGTTGTTGTTGCATTCATGACTATGATTGTCATTGATGTCAACACAGTGATTTACCGAAGACTTGCAGAGAAGCAGACAGAGTTTGGATTAGCACACGTGGGTTATTGTAGTTGGAGCTATGCGACATTGAGGATATACTCTTTGATATGTCATATGTCTATGGTTAAGAGCACAGACAATAATTCATTAATTCATGGAAGTTATGATCATTTTGGTGGAAGTAGTGTTCAGGCAGTGTTCCTAAGTAGCGGTTTGTGGTAATTGGATGATATCTCCTAATTGGGATGGAATCTGGTTTTGCACAGTGAAAGGGAAGTTGGAGACACATTGATAGTGATGTGGATGATAGTGCAGAATTTGAGGTCACACGAGTGAAGATTTATTGTATTTGGAAGCTGACAGTTTTATGTAATTTTGGTGTAGCGTGTGGAAACTTTTATTTTGTAATTGTATGCCGACTCATTTGTAATTATTTGAGTGTGGTATAAAGGAATGAATGTATTTCCTTGTTGATATGTAAAATTTAATGTAGTTTTAGTGATGATGTGTGATGCGGTATGCATGAAGTGAAGAAAAGAGCTAAGTATGAGAGTGAAATTATGAAGGAAGACATGCGAAGTACAGAGATCTGTTGTAACATTGAGTGTGGTTTGGCACAGTTAGAGAAGAGGTAACATATTATTCTGTTGAGTAATGCAAAGATTATTTGGACAGTGTGTTCAGTGATCTTACCCTGAAGCTGTTTGGGCAGTGGGTCCTTCTGTCTTCTATAACTCTTAATAGGGTTAGAATCTTTTAACTAGGATTCAAAATCTCCTAATAGGGATTCATATGTACTGAATGTATTTCATAAGACTCCTAACAGAGTCCATCCTCTCACAAGGAATATTCATTTTAGTACATCTTTTGTGGGCATCATTCCCATCGGGGTTTACTCTTTGATCAAGAGGTTCTCTAGTCAACATATCTTGTGTCATTGTGTTATTGTGTATGAATATCTTTCTATGGTTGGTAATTATATTGCTTATATGGTTTAATTTTGTTGAAGATGATAAAAGTTATAATTATCTAATAACTGATTCACCCCCCCCTCTCAGTTATCTTGGTGAACTTTACTTTCTAACAGATGTTGTGAAGGTTGATTGTGTTATCAATTAGGGTTGTGATCATAGATCTAATAGAGACATATTTGTGAGTAGTTAGTGAGAGTAAAAATCAGATTGGGTCTATCAAGAAGTCAATGCTACATCCAGATCACTCAACTTGGTGTTCCCCAATAGTTACAACAAGCAAATCCCTTAACAAGGTGGACTTTAACAGGTTCTTATTGTAAATTCTTTAACCGGGTGAGCTCTTAATAGAGTCTTGAAATCCTGTTACAAGGTAGATCTTATCATATCTAATTGTACTTCTAACAAGTTACTAATTACTCCTAACATGGTGAACCCTCAAAAAAGGGTACTTGTATCTCTTAATAGTGAAAACTCATTTACTAGAGTAGTGGGCTTGTGGATATCATCCCCATCGTGGTTTTTCCCACTAACCAAGGGTTTCTACAAAAAATAATTGTGTCATGTGTGATGATTTTGTGGATGTTTGATATTGCTAACTTTTATTTATTTACTTTAGTTATATGCTTTTTGGTTTAGAAGTTATTATTGACTTTATTCATATTGGTGGTTGAATTAGTTTATAATTTGTTTGCACTTATTCACCAGCCCCCCTCTTAGTGCCTAATAATTCTAACAAGTACTTTAGGGGCTCTATTTTAGCTACAAGATTTGTTTTGTGACTAAGCATGTAGTGTCAATCTTTTTACAAGTAAAATACCACAAAAATATGTGCATCATCAATAGGAGTGTAGTTTAGTTACTATCCCATCAAAGTATGATTGATGTAGTATATGGTTCCTTTTTTTCCCTCAAAATCACTTTGTGCTAATAGAGATTCTAATTTTATAGTTTTTTATGATATGTAAAGGAGAAATGGTTTTCCACAAATGGATGGCATCAAAACAAGAATTGAGTTTATAAAAGAATTGTTAGAACTTGTCATCTCATCTAAAAAGAATATTCTAATATAGAAGTGGATTAAAAGGATGACATTTATCAATAATTATACTACAAATATTTATACGGATTACAATTTTCTTTGTAGAGATCATAGCTGGTTGATAATATTAGGTGGAGGCATCTTGAGTATAGATTTCACTTTTTTTGGATCAACCTCTATGTCACTACGAGGGGAAATGTATCCCAAGATTTTTCCTAAGGTCACAACCCAAAGACACATTTTTTGGATTAAATGTAACTTTATATTTCTCAAGCCTTGTGAAAATCCTATCTAAGACATGCAAGTGATCTTCCCTTGTAGGTGATTTTCCCAAAAGGTCATCAAAAAAACCTTACATTAGAGTATGCATCATGTCATCAATGGTAGTGGCCATAACTCTCTAATATGTGGCTCCTACATTTGTAAGATTGAAAGACATAGAATTCCAAAAATAGGTACCCTAAGAACATGTGAAAGTTGTTTTGTGTTGGTCCTCAGGTGCAATCATAATTTTCTTGTACCTAGAAAATCCATCCATGATAGAGAACATTTCTTGACCAACTATAAGGTCAACAATCATATCAATTTTTGGTAAAGGAAGCTCAGCCTTAGGAAAAGGTTTGTTCAATTATCTAAACTATGTACATATCTAGATGCCTCCAATGGGCTTGGTGATTGGTACAATGTTTGGAAATCCACTCAACATAATCAATAGGTCTAATAAAGACAACATCTAATAGTTTATGAAGTTAAACCTTAACTAGGAGTGCAATCTGTGAATGCTTATTTTTTAGTTTTTATTTGATTGGTTTATGATTTTGTGCTATATCCAAATGAAGCACGACAAGTTCAAGATCTAACCGAGGCATGTCTATGTATGACCAATAAAAATTAACTTTTCACTTAGAAAAAATAAAGTGAATTTGAATTTTTCTTCTACTATTAATGATGTTGGCAAGTGGATAATTTTAGGATTGTCTATAGTGCCAAGTCATCTTTCGACTATCATGTTCCTCCACCTAAAAAATAACCACTAGATGTTGTTGTTGGAAACTTGGGATTTTTTTTCAACACATCTAGTGGTTGTTTTTTAGGTGGAGGAACATGATAGTCGAAAGGTCATTGTTGTTGGTATTGGTTTTGGTGATTGGAAGATTGATGGTTGGGGATTCATTGATGGTTCAAGCCCATATTTTGACCTATGGCTAGACCAATATTATATTATATATATTTTTGTTGGCCTACCATATTTTGAGCATTTGTAGGTTGAGGACCTTATGTATTTTTTGGGGATGTGTTTGAGGTCTTATGTTCAATTGTTGGAAGGTATTTTTTTTGGTTGGTCATAGAGAGGTCCCAAGGTAATTAGCCTCAAGGTGGTGGTTTGCAAAAGGCATTTTGGTTATTTGAGTCTAGGATCAGTCTTATGAGCTTTCTCATTAGCACTAGCAAGGCTTCTATTGTTGGTTTCCTCAACTTGTGGCACATCAAAATTTGAAGGTAGGCCCATTGTTGGGAAAGTGTCAAAAACTAGAGATTGGATTTGATTTCAACACTATTGTAAGTAATCTATTAAGTTTATGATTATGTTGGTCCTCTTCTAAGTGCCTATATGAAACCTTATATCACTATCATGTGTTGGTGCACTTTTTCCTATAGATCTCAAAGAAAAAAGATCATTAAAACATTTAATTTTCTATTCCATTGCCTTTCTCTTTTGAGCTCTAGTTTTGACAAGAATACAAATTTTTTAGCATATGTAAATAGAGGAAGATGGTTTGAGAAACAAATCAAGATGGTGATTCTGTTGGAGATTTGCCAGCAAGCCAATACTAGTTGTATGTTTGTCATTGATGACAACATATGGTAAGCAACGTACGTGGAAGATTGATGAAGAAATCCTTGAGCATATGTTGTATGGATATATTATCAACATGATATCATAGACGCAAAGGTTGATTCTGAGTGAAGACAGTTATACAGTTGTTTGTTTCAGTAGTGTTCCTGACAGGTCCCAAGAAGAGTTATGTATGTGATTTTCAGTATGGTTGTAATGGATCCTTGCACATTTATATTTATGTTGAAGACATGTGTATGATGCTATGTTCATGGACACAGAGTCAGTTGTGCAGTACAGGCTGAGTTATAATGTTTCCAGTTGACAGTTACAGTTTCCTAAGTTTATCTGATGGAGCCGACATTGTTTATATTGTTGTAGTAGTTGCGTCTATCATTTTGAATGCGTGCTTAGATTTATGTTTGGAGAAGAGTTAAGAGTGTTTGGTTAAGAGTGCATAACATATTTCAACATGAGAAGAAAGTATCAGTTAATTTGGTGGAGCCGACTGTGTGAAGCGATGTGTCTACTCATATGGAGTTGCATGGTCCTAATTAGTGTTGTGTGCTTAGTATAGCCGTTGGAGATGTTGTTGGAGAGTTATATTATTTTTCTAATATGATTTCAAGGAATTTCTAATAGGCCGACTTTATTATATCATTTGGAGAAAGATACTTATAGCCGGTCAGTTGTGATCGCTAAGTATTGCAGAAAGTTGAAAGATAAGAGCAGAACAAAAGGTGCAAAGTAATGAGCCATCAATAGAAGGTCTATGTGACAAAGAAGAGTGTATGCTATTCATTGGAACTGATCAAGACAACAGGTCTAACTCACAATTCACCAAGATCCAGATATAGTGTGTATCTATTAAGCATAAGGTTGCAACCTTCACCCCTTTGAGCAGTGTGCTCCCGGACAGTGTGTCCTCACCCCTAACAGGGTTAATTATAAAAGACTCCTAACAGGGTCCGACCTTTGACCAGGTCACTGTACTTAATGCATTGTAAAGATCAACTCCTAACAGGGTTGTAAGATCTTCTAACAGGGATTATTATACTCTAGTGTAGTTTATAGTGGGTGCTAATTTCCACCGGGGTTTTTACCTATTTGGGTTTTCCCGTAACCAAAATTGTGGTGTTGTGTTAATTGTTCTTATATTGTGTTTATGCTTAATGTTATTCTATACTTAATTGGATAAAGAATCAAATGTTGTAGATAACTGATTCACCCCCCCCCCCCCCCCCCCCCTTCTCAGTTATCTCTTGGGACTATTCTTAACAATTGGTATCAGAGCCAAGTGCCTCAGAGAGAAAGTTTAACAGCTTGAGGTTGATCAGATGGCATTCTTTAGAAAAGAAAGTCTTAAGTTTGATGTAGAGAATTATCTAGACAAGAAGAACAAAATGATGACACATTTGCAGTGCATTGCTTTTGAAATTTTTGAAGTAGCTACTAAAGAAGTTCAGAATCCCTCTTTAACACTAGATCTTGCAAAGGAAAATGAAACTCTTAAGCAAAAGGAGATGTTCACTCAAAATGCTATTTCCAAAGAAGCCCTTATCAGTGCCTTATCTGATAGTGAATTTTCAAAGATCAAGAAAGTAGATAAAGCCTACAAGATATGGAAGTGTCTAGAAGACATGTTTGAAGGAGATATTCAAGCCAAGAATGCGCGCATAAAGACATGGAAGAAAAGATACAATACATTGGAGATTTTATCTGAAGAGAAAATCAGAGCCTACAATCAAAGGATTAATGAAGCAGTTGCAGGAATCAGAAATAATGGTGGAGAGATTTCAGAAGAAGACATAATGGACAAATTGATGACTACTTTGACACCAGAATATGACAGTAAGATAAACATCCTAGATGAAACTATGCAGTCCACAAAAGACTTCAAAAGAGAGACCTTAATCAACAAGATTTAAGCATTTAAGATATCAAGATTGAAGACATAGCCTAAAAGTGAAACAACATTCAAAGCCTTAGTCCATGGTAAGAAATATTTGAACACTTCTGGTAATTTTGATGATGAAGATGATGATAAAGAATTAGATGAATTCATTTCTATGATTGCTAAGAAAGAAAGAAAAGGAAAAGGAAAATATGAAGGTCAATTGCCATTCAAATGTTTCTCATGCAACAAGATTGGTCATTTTGCATATAAGTGTCCTACAAGAGTCAAGAAATACAAAAACTAGAAGCCTAAGTATAAAGAGTTTTACTATGCTGAAGATGGTGTTGTCGGTATATTTTGTATGTACTTATATGTGCGCCATATGTTTTCCCTCTCGGGTCAACAAGAATAGTTGCATAAACACACATTAACTGATAAACATGAACACCGGAAAGTATTGCAATTCGGTAAACATAAAGTACTCAGAAAACCAAATCATGTCATTCACACTCAAAGCAATGTGTACATATAACCTCTGAAGAGACACCACCGAAACATCACGTCGTAACGGTTCACACTCTCGGTACTAACTGCCGAGATTAACATAAGTTTATTACACAACACCCGTACATACAAAATATACCGACAACATCATCCCCCCCAAAAAACAAGTCGGCTCCGACGACTTTTACAAAATATAACATAGACAAAAATGAGCCTACTACAAACTACTCAGGAGGGGGCGTAGGAAGCGTCCCTGATGATGATGGTGCGGCTGTGGCTGTGCCGGAAGTGACTTTAGCCGGCAACTCGTACACTTGAGTTGTCCGAAGCTGTAAAGCCTGTTCTGCCCTCATCTTAAGCTCCATAGCCTTCCGAACCATGCTAGCTGCCTCGAGCATTGCCTTCTCCTTCGCATCCACAGTCTCCAAAGTAGAACCAAGGCGAGTCTCAAGAAGAGCCCGCTCGGCACGCTCAGTCTCCAATGCAGCCCGTAAAGTGTCCAACTCCGACACCATAGTACTCCGCTCAGCCGCCAAGACTCCCTCTCCTGAACCACTGCAGTCTCCAAAGCTGTAAGACGGGAAGCTGCCTCCTCCCGAGCTGCCTCTGCTGCCAATCTCGTAGCCTGATGTACTGAGGAAGCATGCTCTAACCACCTGAGAGTGAAATACTCCTCTCGAAAGGCCTGTTCTAACTCTCGGATAAGACTGTGAATCTGTCTCTCGCCCACCGTCGCACTAAGAGCCCAATCCTCCAACATCGTAAGAGACTCCTAAGTAGGCCATCCCCTAGCCTCAAAGCACTCTGCAAATGCCTGTGGACAGCCAACCCGCACAAAGGTCAAGAGGCGCTCCAACTCCTTAGCAACCCCCTCCTGAGCCTGAAGCTCTGCTGAGGCTATGACCCGCTGGGCTCCAGCAGCTAGTGCGGCTACATCCGCTAAGTACTGCTCCAACACTTTTTGCGCGGACTCCCTCGCTGGCACCGCCCTCCATGACCCTGTCAAGGCTGGTGGCTCCTCACTAGCCTTAGCTTGCGGTCTCTATCCCTCCATAGGAACTGGTCTCTCGGATATCTCTCTCTCCTGGGCTACTGGCTCTTCTCTTGGTGGCGACATCACTGCATCCAGGTCAATAACTTCTGAAGGCCTCTTTAACACTACTCTGGCAGGGGAAAGTGAAATGGGAGCTACCACTACTATCGGGGGTAATGTGAACTGCTCCAACCATGACAGCAATGAAGAGTCCTCATCCCCCGTCGGCAACGCTCGAGCCGGCTCCTCCAATACCCCTGGCCCAACTCGCACAATGACCTCAGTACCAACAACATCCAATGTAACCTGCTCTCGCGGCTGTGTCTGCTCCTGCTCTAAACCTCCAACACCATCTTTGCTAGTCTGTCCTGGGTCGGTTGGCTGAGCTGTAGGTGGCTCGGAAGCCTGACCCGCCGGGTGTAGCACAACAGGGGGCCGGAGCTCTCCGAACAGTGGCATGGGTACAGCCTCCAATGTGGTACCGAACGGTACCGAGGTCCCCGCTGCAACAGTCGCTAAAGGTACTGGTGGCGTGAATAGTACAAGAGGTGGTGCACTCTCAGACGGTGGAGTTGGAGCAAATGCACTTTCAGATGGTACCTTTGTATCGAGAGTGTCAGAGTCTCCCACTGCAACACTCTCGCTGCCTTCCTCCTCCTCCTCCAAGTCTTCACTCGACTCCTCTTGGCCACTGTCCACATTCTCCCCTTCCGACTCTGAGAGGACTTGGCGCTTCCTCTTTGACCCTATCTGTACTCCGCCAGCATCCAAGTGACACCAATGAAAGATAAGAGGCTCTCCCGTAGCAATATCAACTGGCTGTGGCCTCAGCTTCTCTGCTAGAATCTGCTCTCGGGCAGCATTCAGGAACAACCCGATGGCAATATGGGGCATGTAAAATGTCCGATGCTGTAGAGTCATGAACTCATACAGCCTCTCTGCCATAACTGAAGCCCAATCGTACACTGTACCATTACGGATCCTGTTCATGAAAATGAGATGTGTAAGGGCAATGTTGGAGGCCCTACTAGCCCCGGTCAACCTGCTCTTCACGATGTCCATCAAACACCGCCACTCTCCGGGAGCCACAAATGATTTCTTGATTCCCCGATTCTTTGAAGAAGCGCCAGCCAATGACTCCAACTCACTCTGAGACAGGTTTCTGGAAACCAGCTTAATGTACTTTTCCTTTTCTTCGCGGGACAGTTTCCTGGGCTTTAAATCTATTTTCTTCCCGTGCATGCCAGGTATGCCAAAAACCCTCGATATCTCCTGGGCAGAAAATGAAATCTGTATCTCAGTGCCACAATACTTCAGAGTGCTACGCCGGCTATCCTGATCGAATGTATCAATCATGCCTCGGAGAGGTCCCTCGTACTCTCTAATGGAGGGCAAAGGCATCTGAATTGCTCAGTGTACTCCTGCTCTTCGAAGCTGTCCCTTCAAAAAATGTGTGTCTGGAGTGTTATCCCACCATGTTCGGCACTCCACTCCACTCAAACCTTCGAATGTCACAGTCTTCCAAGTAATCTCTTCCTTTTGTGCTTGTGGTTGCTGTACGTGTGGACGGTGCTTTCTGGCAGTATCCATGCTACCAGCAATGCAGACTCTAGACTGTGAAACCCTCGGTCCTCTGCTGCTACTGGCTGGTTTTGAAACCTGTAATTTCTCTCTCCAAGTACTATGCTGTCGTGATCCCATACTACTGTGCAGTGTCCAACAATAACGGTCTTAACCATTTTTTTTTCTCAGAATACAAAATATACCGACAACAGATGGAGTATCAGATGAAGATTCGGTAGAAGATGAAATTGGATTTGTTGCAATTGAAGAGATGGAAAGAATGTATGATGAAATGGATAAGGAAGATGAGAGGAAAGCACAAGAGCTTGCATTGATTTCTCAACCAGACATCAAGACAAACTGGATCATTAACAACGGTTGTTCACATCACATCACAGGAGACAAAGATAGATTTGTTCATTTGGATGAGTACAAAGGCAGCATGGTTATATTTGGAGACAACACTCCTAAACCTATCATAGGTAGAGGAGCTATCACTTTGGATGGGAAGAATAACACTGATGATGTTCTATATGTTGATGGTTTGCAACATAACTTACTTAGTGTTGGACAGTTGCTTGACAAAGGATATTAGTTGGAATTCAAAAATAATAAGTGCATCATTAATAACAAAGAAGGATAAATGATTGCATCAGGTTCAAAGACTAAAGGTAATGTTTTTAGCTTAATTCATAAGCAAGTTGTTTTGTTGCTAAAGTAGATGACAATTGGTTATGGCACAAAAGACTATGTATCATCAATTTTGACAATATAGTAAAGATAAGCAATGTAAAGGCAGTAAGAGACCTCCCTAGTATTGCAATGCCAGTTGATACAATATGCATGAAATGTGTGATGGGAAAGCATGTGAGGAATTCATTTAGAAGCAAGCATAATTCGGCAGAGAACAAATTGGATCTAGTGCATACAGACCTATGTGGACCAAATCAAACAAGATCATACTATGGTGAAAGGTACTTTATTTTGTTTGTTGATGATTATTCTAGAATCATGTCGGTTGTGTTCTTAAAAGATAAATCTAAAGCATTTGAGAAGTTCAAAATATTCAAAGCTAAAGTTGAAAATGCATTTGGATTAAAGATAAAATGTCTGGGATCATATAAAGGAGGAGAATTCACCTCTAACAGATTTTATGAGTACTGTGAAGAATATGGGATAAAGAGATAGCTAAGTGCAACTAGAATCCCTCAACAGAATGGAATTACAAAAAGGAGAAATAGGATCATACTTGACACAGCACGCACTATCATGATAAAAGGAAAAGTTGCACACACTTATTGGAGAGATGCAGTCAATACAACAATCTATACTATCAATAGAATTCAATTAAGGCCAAGACACCTTATGAGCTTTGGTTTGGTAATGTACCTACGGTGAAATAATTTAGAATCTTTGGAAGCAAGTGCTACATCAAGAGGGATGAAGCCATTGGCAAGTTTGGTGTAAGAAGCGATGAAGGTATTTTTCTTGGTTACTCTACTAAAAGAAAAGCTTATAGATGTTTTAACTTAGGATTTAAGAATATCATTGAAAGTGCTCATGTGAAGATTGATGAAAAGTTTATGATTCAAGAAAGATATCATGATTATGCACCTATAATTGAAGAAGAACCTAGACCTACCAGTAGTGAAGTAGTTGTTGAAGAAATATTTGATGACATTGATGTATTATTCAATGACCCTGAAACAAGTGAAGAAGAATCACATAAGGTAAATGAGAGAGTCACACTTAATGTTTTAAAGTTCACATCAAGATACCATTCAAAAGAAGATATCATTGGAGATCAGAACAACAAGGTCATGACAAGATCTCATGCAGGAGCATCCTGGGTTTAAGAGCAATCTTGCATCACCCAAAAATATTTCTGTTTGCTTTTCAATAAGGGCTATCTTGTGCAGAGCTGCTATTTATTGAAACTTACTATTTTTAGTAAGTTGGTCATATGATCTCAAAATATTTTGATTTCACCGTTGGAGGTTCATCTTAATCATTTCAGCCTACCAGTTGAGTTTCATTGCCACATCATCAGTATTGGTGAAGTTATTGAAGTTTTTGGGTACGAAATTTTTCAGGTCAATTTTGAAAGCCTTAGAGGCTCCAGATTGCGATCGACCTCTGGCTTACTGGCGCTAGCACATGTCATGCACTATAGATCTTGTCATGGCATTTTCGAAAAGTGGTTACAATAGAAAAACAAAGCTACGGTTAAAAAGTTATGGCCTTCGAAAGTTGGGCTACCTAAAAGCATATTTTGTATTTTTTTTTAGCCGACCCTATTGTAAAAATTATGAAAATAAAATAGTTCTATGTATAGTTGGCCTTAAGGGCTAAATTTCTGGAACCTTCTCGGGCGGTGGAAATTGTCTATATAAAGAAGGCCCGTAGTGTTGTTTAGGCAGTTTTGGGTAGTAGATTTGGGTATTGATTCAAGGCTTTGTCCTACAGAATATTATAAGGGAATGCCCATGTGGCTTTGTATATTGTAATTCTGAAAGTTTGTAATTTCACATTTGTGGAGATAATAAGAAGCCAATTTTCTATTCTTGCATATTGTTGTTATTTTTCTATTTTTGTTATGTGTTTGTGGTATTAAGGGGAGCACCCTTCATCAAGTGGTATCAGAGCAAGAGTTCCTGAGTGTGTAAATAGATCGCCAACTGTGAGGTAGTTTGCACCAGGACCGTGGTAAGAGTTTCAGCGTGCATCGCAAAAATACCTCCACGAAAGAAACGTGGCGAAAGAGCTGGTGTTGTAACACCTGAGGTTAGAGTGCTCCAGAGACAAGTGCGAGCATTACAAGAAGAGATTCACAGAGGAATGAATCTTAATGTCAGAGAAAAAAGTGAGGATGAAGCCGAGGAAGGAAATGATGATCAAGAAGAAGGTAAAATTTTGAATCAAGAAGAAGAAAGGCTTTTCCGGGCCATTTCCAAGATTGGGAAAAGACCTAAGATCGAGGTTCCTGCATTTTCAAGAAATCTTAACCCAGAAGAATTGATCGACTGGATCAATGAATGTGAAGAATATTTTGAGTATGAAAATATTAAGGATCTTGATAGGGTCAAATTCGCGAAAGCCAGACTGAAAGGTCATGCGAAGATCTGGTGGCAAGAGGTTCAATTGGAGCGAAATAGAAAAGGGAAAAATAAAATCACAAGATGGGATCAGATGGTGGATAAATTGAAGTGACAATTCATCCCTGTTCATTATGAGCTTAACCTACTGAAGAAAATGCAAAGTTTGAAGCAAGTGGGACGATCTATTCAGGAGTATACAGAGGAGTTCTATCGAATCCTCATCAGAACAGGTCATGCGGAAGTTGATAAGGAGAAATTTGCTCGTTACCTTAATGGTTTGAGGCCAAACATTCAGGAGGAGTTGAATCTGGTTCGAATGAACAATATTGAAGAGGCATACCAGTTTGCCCTAAAAGTAGAGAAAAATTTGAACAAAAAGTTTGAGAGCAAATAAAATGGAAGAGGTCGCGGTGGACGATCTGGTGGACGATCATATGGAGGCCGACATGAAGATCCGAAAAAGAAGGATGAGGCTAGTAGCAGTCAAAATTAGAGAGGAAACAATTCCAATCATTTCCAAGATCAGAACAAATAAGATCAGAGAGGAAGAGGAAGAGGAAGAGGACAAGGTTCAGGAAGATGAGACTTTCGTGAAACATGTTTTTACTGTGGAGAAGAAGGTCATAAGGCATTTGAATGTCCTCAACACCAAGGAAGGATGGATAGGAGGAATGAAGGCCAGACCAGAGGTGTACATGTAGATGAAGATGCTAGATCATCAAATTCTGAAGATGTTGAAACAGGAGAAACGTTGATTAACAGAAGAGTCATGCTGAGTGGTGAGAATGAACTTGAACAAAGGAGGAGCCTGTTTCGCACTAGATGCAAGTGTGAGGGTAAATGTTGTGATGTGATTATTGATAGTGGAAGCACTGACAATTTGGTGTCAGAAGAAATGGTGACAAAGTTGAAGCTCAAGAGACAAAAACACCCACATCCATATCGGATTGCCTGGGTGCAGGATGACCACAAGGTCATGGTAAGTGAACAGTGCCTAGTAAAGCTCAAGATTGGCGGGTACCATGATGAGGTACTATGTGATATTATACCTATGGATGCATGTCACATGTTGTTGGGTAGGCCATGACAGTTTGACAGATGTGTTGTACACGATGGTCGTGCAAATACCTATTCTTTGACAAAGGATGGAGTGCGACATAAGCTAAAGCCATTAAAGGAGACCGAAGAAAAGGTATGTGGTAATGCGAGAATAACTTTTGTTGATGGAAGAAAATTTCTAGATGGTATGACGCATGAGCATGTGTGTTTTGCTTTAATTTCAAAAGCTGGTAAAGAAGAAATAAAGGATGTACCTGTAGAGGTTGCAGATTTGTTGAATGAGTTTAGGATATTGTATCTAATAATGTACCTGATGGATTACCACTGGTAAGGAAGATCATTCATTAGATGGATTTGATTCCAAGAGCTAGTTTGCCAAACAAGGCAACACCTAGAATGACACTAGCAGAAAGTGAAGAGTTAAACAGACAAGTACATGAGTTGTTACAAAAAGGATTGATTCGAGAGAGCCTAAGTCCATGTGCTGTACCAACAGTATTAGCACCAAAGAAGAATGGAGAATGGAGGATGTGTACAGATTCCAAAGCAATAAACAAGATCACAATCAAGTATAGGTTTCCATTGCCACGAATGGATGATATTATGGATTGTTTGAGTGGAGTTGTGTATTTCTCAAAGATAGATCTGAAGATTGAATATCACCAGATTCAGATCAAAGAAGGAGATGAATGGAAGACTGTCTTCAAGACAAAGGAAAGACTATATGAGTGGTTAGTCATGCCTTTTGGGCTAACCAATGCACCGAGCACTTTCATGCTGCTCATGAATGAGGTTCTGAAAGAATTTCTGGGTAAGTTTGTCATTGTGTACCTAGATGATATTTTGATCTTTAGCAAGACATTAGAAGAGCATATGATGCATATTCATATGGTGTTTGAGAAGTTAAGAGATGAGAAATTGTTGATTAATTTGAAGAAGTGCAATTTTGTGAAGAAAGAGTTAGTGTATTTGGGATTTGTAGTTTCAGCAGAAGGTCTAAAAATGGACCCAAAGAAGGTACATGCTATCCTTGAATGGCCTACTCCAAGGAGTGCTACTGAAGTAAGGTCTTTTCATGATTTGGCTAGCTTTTACAGAAAGTTTATAAAAAATTTTAGCAGTATTTGTGGACCCTTGACTGAAACAATGAGAGGGGATAAAAAAGATTTCAAGTGGACTAATGAGGCAGATAAGAGTTTTAAACTGTTGAAACAAAAGATTACAGAACAACCTGTTCTAGCACTTCCCGATTTTAATAAGGTGTTTCAAGTAGATTGTGATGCTAGTGGTACTGCAATAGGAGCTGTTATGAGCCAAGAAGGTAAACATATTGTTTATTTCAGTGAGAAGTTAAATGATGCCAAGAGAAAATATTCTGTTTATGATTATGAATTTTATGCTATAGTTCAGGCATTGAAGAAGTGGAGACACTATCTTCTTCCTAAGGAGTTTGGTTTGTATACTGATCATCAAGCTTTGCAATATTTGAATAGTCAAGGAAAGTTGAATCAAAGGCATTTGAAATGAGTTGAGTTTTTGCAGAGTGATACATTTGTTTTGAAATACAAAAGTGGAAAGTTGAATAGGGTTGCAGATGCGCTTAGCAGAAGGCAACTATTGCTAACAGAGATGCAGATTAAGGTGGTTGGGTTCAAGGAATTCAAGAATTTGTATCCAGAGGATCCTAATTTTGGTGAAGCTTGGAAAGCTTGTAAAAAACACTCTAGACAGAATGAAGTGGTTGGATTTCATCATTCAAGATGATATGCTATTCAGAGGGAGTCAATTGTGCATTCCAAGAAGTTCTATGAGGGAGAATCTCATCAAGGAGAAGTATAGCAGAGGATTGGCTGGACATTTTGGTCATGATAAAACCCTTGCTTTGGTTAGTGAGAATTATTATTGGCCACAGTTGCAGCAAGATGTCAAGAAGTTTGTACAGAGTTGCAGAGTATGTCATATGGCGAAAGGAGTGAAGCAGAATACAGGGTTGTATCAGCCATTACCTGTACCAGAGAAGCCTTGGGAGGATATTAGTATGAACTTTTTTCTTGGTTTACCAAGGACACAACGGGGACATGATTCAATTTTTGTGGTAGCTAATAGATTTTCAAAGATGACACATTTTGTTCCCTGCAAGAAGACTAATGATGTTGTTCATGTAGCGGAATTATTTTTCAGAGAAGTGATAAGACTACATGGGTTGCCAAAGAGTATAGTTTCAGATAGGGACACTAAGTTCATTGGATATTTCTAGCGTACATTGTGGAAGAAGTTGAAGATAGATTTGAAGTTCAGTTCATCACATCATCTACAGACTGATGGACAAACAGAGGTGGTGAATAGGAGTTTGGAAAATTTGCTAAGATGTTTGGCTGGAGATAAGCCAACAGAATGAGATTTGATTTTACCACAGACATAATTTGCATACAATAATTCTGTCAACAGGAGCACTGGTAAATCGCCATTCCAGATTGTATATGGGAGTAGTCCAAAAAATGCATCTGAGTTGAGAAAGATAGATAAAGGAGAAATAAGTAGTGCTGAAGCTGAAGATTTTGCCGAACATTTGAAGAACATCCATGAGGAGGTGAGGAAGCACATTACCAAGATGAATGCGCAGTATAAGGCTAAGGTAGATGAGAAAATGAGGCATAAAGAATTTCAGGTTGGAGATGAAGTCATGGTTCATTTGCAGAAGGAAAGATTTCCAGTTGGTACATATAACAAGTTGAAAATAAAGAAGTTTGGGCCATGTAAGTTACTGAAGAAGCATGATTCAGGAAATGCATATGAGGTCAAGTTGCTTACTGAGCTGAATATTTCACCAGTATTTAATATTTTAGATCTGACAGAGTATCATGAAGGAGGTGTTGAAGATGAGGTTACAGCAGCACAGTGGATTATTCCAACAACCAGTTCAGATATCAAAGAGATTGAAGACATACTGGATAGTCGTGTTGGCAAAAGCACAAAAAATGAGACATATGAAGAGTATTTGGTCAAATGAAAAGGATGACCTATTGAAGATTCATCATGGCTAGCAAAGGAGGAGGTTAACCGTCTTGGTTTTCCTCTGCACACCTAAGTCGTGACATGGTCACTGCTCAAATTACCCCGAGTGTCTAATGCAGGAGCATCCTGGGTGTAAGAGCAATCTTGATCACCCAAAAATATTTCTGTTTGCTTTTTAATAAGGGCTATCTTGTGTTAGCTGCTATTTATGGAAACTTACTATTTTTAGTGAGTTGGTCATATGATCTTAGAATGTTTTGATTTCACCGTTGGAGGTTCATCCCAGTCATTTGAGCCTACCAGTTGAGTTTCATTGCCACATCATCAGTATTGGTGAAGTTATTGAGGTTTTTGGGTACAAAATCTTTCAGGTCAATTTTGAAGGCATTAGAGGCTCCGGATCGCAATTGACCTCCAGCTAACTAGCGCTAGCGCATGTCAGGCACTGTAGATCTTGTCATGGCGTTTCCAAAAAGTGGCTACAATAGAACAAAAGAGCTACGGTTAAAAATTTATGGCTTCTGGAAGTTGGGCTACCTAAAAGCATATTTTGTATTTCTTTTAGCCGACCCTATTGTAAAAATTGTGAAAATAAAATAATTCTATGTATAGTCGGCCTTAAGGGCTAAATTTTTGGAACCTTCTCGGGCAGTGGAAATTGCTTATATAAAGAAAGCCTGTAGTGTTGTCTAGGTAGTTCTGGGTATTGATTCGAGGCTTTGTCCTACAAAATATTGTAAGGGAATGTCCATGTGGCTTTGTATATTGTAATTCTGAAAGTTTGTAATTCCACATTTGTGGAGATAATAAGAAGCCAATTTTCTGTTCTTGCATATTGTTGTTGTTTCTTTGTTTTTGTTATGTGTTTGTGATATTAAGGGGAGCACCCTTCATCAAGATCAAAAATAAAAAGTTCCACATTTGATGAAGCAGTATGTTTACTTTCACAAATTGAACTCTTAAGTGTTGAAGATGCTTGTACTAATTCAGATTGGCATGAAGCAATGAAAGAATAGATAGATCAGATAGTTAAGAATGACACATGGGAATTGGTCCCTAGACCTAGTGACAAGAATGTGATTGGAACCAAATGGATATTCAAAAACAAGATGAATGAAGATGGTACAGTAGTAAAGAACAAAGCTAGACTAGTATGTAAAGGATATGCGCAAAGAGAAGGAATTGATTATTCAGATTCATTTTTCCCTGTAAGTAGATTGGAAGCCATAAAGTTATTTCTAGCCTATGCTACATTCAAAGACTTTAAAGTATATCAGATGGATGTCAAGTCAACATTCTTGAATGGAGAGTTGAAGGAAGAAGTATACATAGAGTAGCTTGGAGGATTTACTTTATCAAATAGACCTGATATGGTATGCAGATTGAAGAAAGCCCTCTATGGACTTAAGCAAGCCCCTAGAGCATGGTATGAAAGACTAAATGGTTACTTGACTAAGATTGGATTCAAGAAAGGAGCAGTAGATTGTAACTTATTCATAAGAGAGACACCTGAAGGATTATTGTTAGTTGCTATTTTTGTTGATGACATTATTTTTGGAGGTAATGACAAGCTTAGTGCAGAATTTGCTAAAGAAATGCAGAGCGAATTTGAGATGAGCATGATTGGACCTATCAAGTATTTTTTGGGACTAAATGTGCAACAGACAGACAAAGGTATTTTCATTAATCATTCTAAGTATGTGAAAGAGATATTAAAGAAGTTCAAGATGGATGATTGCAAGCCAGTAAGTACCCCTATGATAATAGGATGCAAGCTTTCAAAAGAAGATGATTCTACAGCAGTAGACATAACCTTATATAAGTCTATGATTGGTAAACTCATATATCTTACTCAATCTAGACCTGATATTTCTAATGCAGTTGGTATAGTTGGAAGACTTGCAGCAGAACCTAAACAATGTCATCTTATGGCAGTAAAGAGGATATTCAGATATTTGAAGGAAACTATAGAGTATGGTTTATGGCATCCTCATTCAGAAAATGTAGAACTTCATGTCTATACAGATGTAGATTGGGCAGGTTGCGTTGATGATAGAAATAGTACCTCAGGAGGAGCAGTATTTCTTGGAGATAGACTTGTTACTTGGACAAGCAAGAAGTAGAATTGTATTTCTCAATCCACAACAGAAGCAGAGTATGTAGCAGCAACATTAAATTGTTCTACAATTGTGTGGATCAAGCAAATAATAAAGGATTTTGGAATTTAGATTGATTATCCTATTGTTATTCATTGTGATAACACTAGCACTATCAATATGTCAAATAACCCTGTGATACATGCAAAAACAAAACACATTGAGATAAAATATCATTTCCTAAGAGAGAAAGTTGCAGAGAAAGAAGTAAAATTGGATTATGTGAGCACAAAATATCAGCTAGCAGACATATTCACAAAGCCTTTACCGAAGGATACATTTCAGTATCTCAGGGAGAAGCTAGGAGTAATTCCCTTGAATCTGATTAGAGTTTGAAGAAGTGCATCAGTCCTCAGTGATTGATGAATGGTTGACTACTCTACTTCAGAAGTAGTACCAGTGCTTATTTGTTTTGGTGCCCTTTGCCATTGATGTCAAAGGGGGAGTGAGTATATAGTCATGAAAAACAAGATAGTTAGGGGGAGTATATATAATTGAGGAGTATGAAGTAAGGGGGAGTATACAGTAAGGAGATATAGCAGTTGATATTCAGAGCATTCAACGGTAGATGGAAGATTCATCCTTAGGGGAGTTTTGTTGAGGAAATGGAGAATGTTATAAAAGAATTGTACATTTGGATTGGTGGTATTTTTCATTTCATATGTTTCCATCAATGCCAAAGGGGGAGATTGTTGGAGATTTTCCAGCAAGCCAGTACTGGTTGTATGTTTTTCATTGATGATAACATATGATAAGCAGTGTGCATGAAAGCCTGATGAAGAGAGCCTTGAGCATATGTTGTATGGATATGTTATCAGCATGATATCATAGACACAGAGGTTGATTATGAGTGAAGACAATTATACAGTTGTTTGTTTCAGTAGTGTTCCTGACATGTCCCATGAAGAGTTTTGTATGTGATTTGCAGTATGGTTGTAATGGAGCCTTGCGCGTTTATATTTATGTTGAAGACATGTGTATGATGTTATGTTCATGGACACAGAGTCAGTTGTGCAGTACAGGTTGAGTTATGATGTTTCCAGTTGACAGTTATAGTTTCCTGAGTTTATCTGATGGAGCCGACATTGTTTATATTGTTGTAGTAGTTGCACCTATCATTTTGATATGTGCGCTTGGATTTATGTTTGGAGAAGATTTAAGAGTGTTTGGTTAAGATTGCATAACATATTCCATCATGAGAAGAAAGTATCAGTTAATTTGGTGGAACCGACTGTGTGAAGTGATGCGTCTACTCATATGGAGTTACACGGTCCTAATTAGTGTTGTGTGCTTAGTATATCCGTTGGAGATGTTGTTGGAGAGTTATATTTTTTCTCTAATATGATTTCAAGGAAGTTCTAACAGGCCAACTTGATTATATCATTTGGAGAAAGATACTTATAGTCGGTCAGTTGTGATCACTAAGTATTGTAGAAAGTTGAAAGATAAGAGCAGAGCAGAAGGTGCGAAGTAATGAGCCATCAGTAGAAGGTCTATGTGACAAAGAAGAGAGTGTATGCTATTCATTGGAACTGATCAAGACAATAGGTCTAACTCACAGTTCACCAAGATCCAGATATAGTGTGTATCTGTTAATAAGAAGGTTGCAACCTTCACCTCTTCGAGCAGTGTGCTCTTGGACAGTGTGTCCTCACTCTTAACAGGGTTAATTATAAAAAACTCCTAACAGGGTCCAACCTTTGACCAGGTCATTGTACTTAATGCATTGTAAAGATCAACTCCTAACAGGGTTGTAAGATCTTCTAACAGGGATCATTATACTATAGTGCAGTTTATAGTGGGTGCTCTAATTCCCATTGGGGTTTTTACCTATTTGAGTTTTCGCGTAACCAAAATTATGGTGTTGTGTTAAGTGTTCTTATATTGTGTTTATGCTTAATGTTCTTCTATACTTAATTGGATAAAGAATTGAATCTTGTAGATAACTGATTCACCATAAGATTTGATGTTTGGTAAAATAAGGGATAGAGTTGGACAAATTCTTAGTGAGGTTAAAGAGGTCAAAAATTTCTCTAGATCTTAAATAAATATAAGCAATGACAAAGATAACTTGTACTATGATGAATATAAAAAAGCCACTAATTAAAATAGGGAGTGAGCTAACAAGGAGATCATGAGCTCTAAGCTAAAATATCACACTCAAAAGGTGCAAGAATGATCTTATACTCAAGGATTATAGATACCAAGAAATAAAGACCAATTAGTGATGTCAAATGGCTGTAAGATTAAGAGGACTAAAGACTAATTTTAGTTTCTAAGAAGCAGTTAGTTAAAATGTTTCTTTAGCAGTATATGATAATGTCAATTGAAGAGTTGAAGGTCTAAGTGGAAATGCAAGTGTAGGAAACATGTTTCAACTCAAAAGTTTTGAAAGTGCAAATTTGATGCTCAAGACCTATCTAGATGTTCTTTGAGATCAACTGTATAGGAACATGAATCAATAGTGTAGATAGACAACTGATATGCACAATTTTAAAAACTCAATTGTGCAGACAGAGTCCTATTGTGCAATGAAAAGATATAAATTATACACAGAAATAAGTGTTAAAGAGAGGGGGTGAATCAGTAATCGTTGATTCTTTGTACCTTAAAAAATTTCTATGATTCAACTCGGATTCAAATCAATTAGACACACTTCACTATTAACCAATAACAATAAATTAACTTTATCAATCAGCAATAACATTCATAGTAAACATTCAACACATATAACACTAGTATTTAACGTGGAAACCCAATATGGGAAAAACCACTGTGGAAATTGTCACCCACTAAAGAAATACTCCTCTGAAGTATGCTCAGTTAAAAACCAATTTGGTTACAGATTACAATACACATTTTTAAATGTGGCCCTGTTAGAGGATTTGCCTTAGATCTGTTAAGATCTTCACCCTATTAGGAGTGGTCTAGTTAAAGGTCTCCAAACACTCTTCTAGAAGGTTACCTCTTGCAAGGATTTACAATAAGACTGTTAGGTCCACTCGGTTAAGATATTTTTCTGTTACAAATGTTTTTAAGCAACAATTAATAAATTGACCTATAAATATGTAACTATCTCTTGCATAATCAGATTCTTTGTGTGCTCTTTGTCTTCACTTCAATCCTTCACTTTCCACTGGCTTCAACACTTCATCAATCTCAACTCTCTAACTCATAATTCAAACTTTTCCTTCTTAACTGTATCAGTCAATGACTCATCAACCCTTCAACTTGCCAGCCCTTTCTTCATACAATTTCATCATTTATATAGACTTTGGTTTGCCTCTTAATCTCCTTTATTACATTTTTCCTTGATTAATCTCAGCCATCCAATCAACCTTACAAACTAATTCAATGAATCTAGACCTCGATAAAATGTTTTATCATCACCTTGGAACTTGTACCTTCTCTCTTTTTTGCTTAGATCTATACCATAGATCATCGCCTTGAATTTTTATGATCGTAGATCTCTCTAACTTACTCTTCCTCATCGTTATAATCTTCTAGCTCATCATAGCTCAACATTAAATGTTGTTCTAATCCTTATATTTAATTTGTGTTCCTTGCTCGGTGGGTAACTCTCTTTCCTCAACTGAATTTTGGTTAACTTTTCTCGGTAACTAAAACCTTCTACTCAGTGTCTTGAGTTCCTCTCTTTACTAAAACTTACTGTTCTTTTACCGAATGCCTTTTTCCTACTCGGTAGCCAAACTATTTTTCTTACCAACTTGACTAATCTTCTTTACCGACTTGATATAATCATATGTTTGGTAGAAAAAAATTATATCATTATAACCTTAACATTGTTTGATCTGTATTAGTTTCCCAATTCAACTTCACAACATTTCTCTTCTTCTTCTTCTTAACTCATTCAAACTTATATCATACTCTGAATGATATGGAAACTCAATATAAATCATAAATCAATTTCTTGACATCAATGACATGATAATAACTGATCTAATCTTTCTACTATCTTGTATACCTCTGATTTTAGTCTATCTTCATCATCACCACCATCAGTTATAGTAACAATCTCCCTGTTTGGCATTGATGGCAACACTCACTGTCAATTGATGATGGAAACACTTACTGACTTGTCTTAGTCCTTTACTCCCTCTGAGCTTTATCATCTTCTTTCTTCTTTTCCTGATCTCCTTATGTACACATTCTCCCTTTATCACTAAAATCATCAATAGAGATCATCTCTTCAAAAGATCTTTTCCCTCTTAGAAATCTTCTCCCTCCTTGATAACAATGCCAAAGACACATACTCCTGAAAACTTTGTTCAGGCAATGAATCATACCTCAAATGTACTAATTTATCATTGCATACATAAACATCTTTCACAACTTCAGACATTACCCAAAGAGTGAACATTAGCATCAACTCACAAAATAGATATTCTAATGAAACTCTGAATTGATGCAGCATGCATCTTTCCTTGGTGAATATTGGATAGGGGAAGAACCCCTATTTTACCTTGGAGATACTCAAAAGAATCCTTCAGTAGTGGTTGGGTAAATATGTTAGCTATCTTCTGCTTTGAATTCACATACTCCAAATAGTAACTGTATTAGTAATCTCCTCTTGCATACCTTCAAGTAATTGTTTGAACAATTCATAGTTGCTGCAACATACTCAACCTCGGTAGTAGACTGTGAAATACAACTTTGTTTCTTGCTTAGCCATGTCACTAACCTTTCTCCTAGAAAGAAAGCTCTACCACTTGTACTTTTCCTATCATCAATGTTTCCAACCCAATCAGTGTCAATGTACACTTTTAGATCAAAATATCCTCCTTTCTTATATAGTAGACTGAAATCTTCAGTCCCTTTCAGATATCTAAATATTCTTTTGACTGCAGACATGTGTGTTTCTTTTGGATTGGCAGAAAATCTTGAACCAATACCACCCGCATGAGCGATATTAGGCATACTGTGTACAACATACTATAGCTTACCAATCATTGATCGATAGAGTGTTTCATTTACTTCCTTTGGCAATTTGCAACCAGTAGCCATCAATGTACCAACCGGCTTTGACTCTTCCATATTGAATGTCTTTAGGATCTCCTTGATATACGTTGACTATGTTATGTAGATCTCATCTCTCACTTGTTGAATTTTTAGTCCAATAAAGAATTTTATCTCTCCTATCATGGACATCTCAAATTCCTTTCTCATCTCTTTAGAAAATGATTTAGACACTGACTCATTTCCTCCAAATATGATATCATCAACAAATATTTCAGAAATCACAATCTTATCAATACTATCACATTTCAGATACAAATTGATGTTGTCACTTGTCCTTTGAAATCTAATCTTGATTAAATATGAATGTAATTTTTCATACCATGCTCTGGGTGCTTGCTTCAAACCAGATAGTGCCTTGTGTAGTTTTCATACCATATCCTTGTTAGAATTCTCAAAAAATCCTTTAGGTTTTTCAATGTAAACTTATTCTTCAAGAATTCTATTAAAAAATGCAGACTTAATATCCATTTGATAAACTTTGAATATTTTATAGGAAGCATATGCAAGTAATCTAGCAACATGGGCAAATGTCTCACCATAGTCAATACCATCTTCTTGTGCATACCCTTTACATACCAATCTTGTTTTATTTCTTATCACATCTCCATTCTCATTTAGTTTATTCCTAGAAATCCACTTTGTACCAGTAACATTCTTGTCCTCGGGTCTCGATACCAATGACCAAGTATTGTTCTTTTCAATCTGATCAATCTCTTCTTTCACTACATTAACCCAATCTTCATTCTCAAGTGCATCCTTAACTAGTCTTGGCTCACATTCATAAATAAAACATGTATTGTCCTTCAACTTACTTCTTGTTATGACTCTTGTATTCTTGTCTCCAATAATTTTATTCAGTGAGTGATGTCTTCTCACATATTTTTCTAAAATAGGCTCAATAGACTATTCTCCAACATTTTCATCTCTCGGTGGAGGCTCAACTAGTTCCTCAGTTTCTTCTTGCAGCTTAGGTACAGTACCCAAAATTCCTTTATGTATGTATAAAAATCTTTGATAATCTTTTAGTTCTCTTTTACTATCTTCTTCATTTCTTTCTAAACTTTATCAATCCTCACATTTTCACTTTCCACTTGTTTTTAGTAGTCTTATTCAGACATTTATAATCTTTGCCTCTAAAAGGGCTTCTTCCTCTTTTTCGTCTACCTCTTCCTCTACCATTTTGATCTTGTCTCCTCTTGAACTTTTCCTCCACCTTGGATGCCAATTGGTAGCACTTTTACACTATTCCAGGGGTTTGTAAATTCAACTCCTCTTGAATAGAAAACTTTATCCCATTCATGTATCTAGATAATCTCTCTCCTTGTCTCTTTTGTCTTGGATTTCATACACAATTTCATGAATTCCTCAATGTATGTGTTCACATCCATATCCTTTTGCCTAAGGTTTTTTCTTCTCCTATGGAGTTGTACCTCATAATCCTTTGGTACATATGCTCCTTCACCAAACCCACCATTCTCTTCTAAGTAGACACTTTATTTGTGCCTTCCTTCTCTCTTTCATCTTGGATAAAATTCTACCATGTCAAAGAAGAACCTTTCAAATTTGACTTTGCTATCTTCACCTTCTGGTGCCCAAGAATGTCTTCACATTCAAAGACTGTTGTGAGGGATTCGATCCAATCCATGACTAAATCTGGTTCCATCCTCCCACTGAATATTGATAGTTCTAAGTTCTCATCCATAGTCCTTCTCTCCATGGAATTTAGGGCATTTAGGAGGGGTCTCTGGTCTGTAGGAACTTCCTCTTCTTCCTACCTTGGGATCTCATTCTCCATCATCTTTAGATCCTTCACCACCCCTTCCTCTCATTTGGCCCCTCATTTCTTCCATATCTTCTCTTATTTTTCTATTCTCTATCATCTGCTCTCTTACAAGCTTTGCAACCTCCACATTTGTCAGTTTTGCAGGTAGTTCTTCTTCTACCATTCCTTCTACCATCTCAATATCTTGTTAGATGTGCTCGGTAACTGCTTCAGAATTCTTGGTGGAGTGTTCCTATTTGTTCACCAATGAGCTCAATCACCTCTTAGTGGTGTGTTGTCTGTTCTCGGTGGTTCCTTTCACTGAGTGGCTTTGTTGTGTTTTGTTCTACTCGATGGTGTTCTTCACCGAGTGGGTTTGGTGTTTTATGTCTTGATCGGTGGTCTAGATCCTTGTAAGGCTTCCTTACCCAAGGTTTTCCTTCCCTTGCTCTGATACCACTTGATGCAGAGCCCTTAACACAATAGGTTATCTTATTCCCTTACACACACCAATGTCCCTTAAGGATGGGATTTATATGAAAGACTTCACACCTTAAAACAAGTTCTCCAAACAACCCATGATGTTTATCAAAACTCCCTATGAAACATAAGACAAGGACCTTTTGCTCCTACCAAATGTCTTCCTTCCCACTAAGGGATTATGTGCTTCTTTGGACATCAACTCACCCTCAAATTCCCTCCTTAACTAAGATGACTAAAGTTCAATGGATTTGGTCTCAAAATGGTCCCAATCACCCAACTTATACATCAGACAAGTTTCATCACTCCAAGTAAGGGCACTTTCTTCATAAAATTCACCTAAGGCTTGTAGCGCTGACAGACTAGTTTTTAGGACATAATCCAATTTTATTTCAAAGGACCATCCAAAAAAACACATTTTATTATACCCTTTTGGGATCTTCACAACCTCCTAATTTGGTTTATTCTAAATCCCACAACAGAACCCTCAACCCTACGGTTGATCAGAGACCTAATGGGGTAATTAGTCCTTGATTTACAAAGGAACCGCCCTTATCGCCCACTATTTCACAAAAAAAATGATCTAGACACCAAAAAATTACCAAATCCAAAGGTACAACCTTTGGTTCAATACCCATCAACCAAAACTCCAACTTTTACAATCAGACAATAGGTGGCCACATCCAAATGTCCACACAGGGCATCAAATTTCCACTCGATCCCTGCATCTCCAAAAAAAAAGCCTTTGTAAATTTAAAATACATGGGCCTAACTTGTATTCCAGAGAGGATCATCAAATTCCAATGGTGGATATACACGTTATGGCCATTTGAATCAGACAACCCTAGAATTGAGGATTTCTCAAGCCAAAACACAAGAAACTTCAATAACTTTTGTTGTAGACCACTTCAAACAACCAAATAAATTGAAAATGAAAGATAAAAATATGAAAAAAAAATGATTCAATCAATCTAAGACCCCAATCAATTCGTACATGTTTGTACCATGAGTAAAGCACACGTTCTGCGAGAAATCTGAATAGTTATATTTGTTTCAAATCTTCCCAAACTCCGTACAATGACCTCTCCTTTCAAACAAGAGGTGTTGGGATATAAATATCCCTCCTCAACGATTCCTAAATTCCATTTGAAAGTTGGAAGCCATTGAGATCAAACTTCCCAATGCAAAGTTGTATTATTAACAACTTTTACAATGTTGCTCACAAATTTGCATTCCCCTAGCAACTAGACCCCTCAAGACATGGGTCTCAACAAATTTATTAAAATCATCAAAACACTCCTAGAAGGAATCTAAAACCCCTGAGAAACATCACTACTGACCCTTGGCTCATATGTCCATGGTGGCCTATAAGATACCATTCCAGGACATTGAGTTACATATTGGGGAACATCCTTATTACAAACATGAAAAATAGAACATAAACATAATCCTAACTCCTCCCTCCTATCCTTCATACATTACTTGATTAATTTTGGTCAAGAGTGGGTGCTCATGCACCAAGAATAAGAGAACATAATCTCTTTGATTGCATGGGAGAGGATTTTCAAATAAAAAGAGGCAGGGGAGGTTGGTATCGAGAATCTATTTTCATAGAATAAAGTTGTAGGAACAATGTTTGTATGGAGGATGTATAAGGAGCCAAATAGAAAATGGGAAAAAATTTTGTAGCTCAAATACTTGGACTCTTCCAATCCAATAGAAATTCAATCAACTCAAGACCCCCCTAATGGGTCCTGCATCTGGAATTTTATATAGCTACATAAACTAGTTATAGTGAATCAATTATCATGGGATATTCATAATGGGGAGAATGTCATATTTTGGGAAGATTCTTGGGAAGGTATGCCAAGTCAAGACAGCATGAGAGATCTAAAAGAAGCAAAATAAACTCTTCAACGCCTATGGGGAGTTAGAGTAAAAAATTATTTATTTATTAAGAAGGAAGAGATATGCCTAGAATGGTACTAGAAAGACTTTTCCAATCTCGGTCCTCCAGCACCCGAATAGGAGAGACTAAAAGGTTGCTTAAAACACAAAAATATCATTTTTAGGAAAGGAGAAGATATAATAATATGGGGAGGCTCTAATTCGGGGTCTTATAACTCTAAATCAAGATATTTATACATCACAAAGGAGCCAGAGTATATGAAACCAACATTACCTTCACTACTTTGTTGAAGCAAGTTGTGCCTCCCAAAAGAAAGGATTTTCTCTTGGGCTTCCTCCAGAAGAGAATTTTGATAGTGGATAGGTATCATAGGATAGGCTTCTCAAGACCTTCTAGATGTGAATTATGCAATAGACAAGAGGAAGATGTGCATCACTTTCTCCTTAGATGTCAATATGCACAATCTTGTTGAAGATTTTTCTATGCTAAATTGGGATAGAATAGTGCCCTTCCAAAGGATACATCGAACTTATTTAATTTTGGCCAACCATCAAGAGAAACACAACCTTTAGATGCATCTAGATCTTAGTTCCCTCCATAATTTATGAGAAATTTGGAAGGAGCAGAACCAATAGGTATTCATTGAGAAGGAGATGTCTTCTTCATCTCTTAAAAACAAAATTGAGGCATCTATAATAGAAACTGTTAATTCTATAATACAAACTATGGGACATAAAAATCTAAAGTTCATAGAATGAGATGCTAAACTTCATCTTAGACTGACTGGGACTAGAATCTTGGTTTGAATAGGTGAAGGTGGATAAAATTCTCAATAAAAGGAGGCTAAGGTGAAATGGAATGCCCCAGTTGAAGGTTAGTGGAAGCTTAACTTTGATGGTTTGGTCAGAGGCAACTCATGGTTTTAGAAGCAGGGAGCATTATCAGAGATTCACAGGACAAAATTATGTTAGAATATGCCAGATCACTCCCTATTGGTTCAAATAATGAGGTAGAGTTAATGGAAATTATATTTGGCTCTAACTATGTAGGGAGAAATACATTGGGAAGTTGGAGATAGAAGGTGATTCAACAATTATACTTAATGCCCTAAGGAAAGGGGACATGCCGAGTTGGCTAAAACCTATTTTAGAGAAAGCTCTCAAATTATTATCTTGCTTCAAATTGACAATTGTCAATCATATTTTTAGGGAAGGTTATAATGAAGAATATTTACTTGCAAATTTGGGCATTGATCGGATTGACAAGACGGTTTAGGAACCAAATGTATGAAGTCGGGAGGTGAGGGAGTACTACCCCTAAATGATATCATTATACAAAATGGCAAGTATTTCAATGAAGAAAATGAAATCATTGTTCATACTTCCACTTCCGGGAAAGATATGCATCAGGCATGTAGATTTTAAGAGACTTGAGAGAATGACCTTGGAGATAAGTGGAAATCAATTTTTTGGCTTAAGATAGTGCAATTATGTGAGATAATGATTTTTTAGGGTGGTGGCTTTGGTTTGATGATGTCTTAGCAATTTAATCTCAGAATGGAATGAATTTACTCACTCTTAAATCCTCTATGTATAGTGAAAATTGTTGTGATTTGGGAGAAGATGGAGTGGCATGTTTGGCTGACATGCCAGAAAAGGAAAATGGCCTTTTTGGGATGTATTTCCAATGTGAGACTGAATGTGATATGCAAAGATGTCGGGTTCTTCACCATGGGAGTAGTAAGGATGGTGCTAGGAAGAGAATTCCTAGTATCCACAGACATTTGGGGTAAATACGGATATAACATTCAAATTTATTGCCTCCCTTTTGGATCTAGGGGAGAAAAGGTGGAAATGTTACTTTTATTAAGGAAATTATTCTTAGGAAAAGGGATGATATAGACATTGTCATATTCGCTAAAGTCGGTGTTGGAATTCCATGGAGAGGGACTTATCAAATCTTTTGTAACTGGGCTCCAATGTGGCCAGGAAGTCATTCATTTTGAACCTCAACGATGAAGAACTGGTCAGACATAGGAGATGGCCAACAATAGGCAGGGACTTCCTACACAAATGGACTTTAATTGGACTTTAATTGACGAGGAGTCAACCTTTAAATGGTTGGAAGACTTCATTGAGGTAATATGCTCTAAGGCTTTTTATGAAGAATAGTTTTCAAAAAAGGTTTTAAATTTTGAAATTTTGGAGGCCATGTGCCTAGTGTATGAGGGACCCATCTTGCTTGATTCCAGTAGCCCTCTACAAGAATTCCTTCCCAATCCCAACCCACCTTTGATGTCATTATAGCCCTTGAGTGTCCAACTATAATGTCCCCTGTTGGGACCTTTTCTAATTTATCTTAAATTTATCGATTAGGGTTTGGATTGTATTGTTCGTGATAGGATTAGTCATTTATCTTATTAGATTTAGTTACCTTTAACACTCATATCCAATCTTATTACTATTTTAACTTCATGAAGGGAAGCGTAGATGTTATCCAAGGTGCCTAGAGACCAACCATAATGGGCTCCCTCAAAGTTTACAGGTCCAAGCCCAAACTATTGGGACACTGACCCACCTTATTTTGGGACAGATAGCCATTACCTGGATTTAGACAAGCCCCTCCTTGCTAACATTACAACTTCTTTCCTTGAGTCAATTAGTACATAAGATTAAATGAGGTCTCAAATTATAAATACTTCCTTGTATATTTAGTCATAGTTTCAGACTTCAACATTCAAATGATACAGTATTGAATGAATTCAATAGTTTGATCATATGATAGCATATATACATATTTAATTCAGATATGCTAATCCTTATTAGCATATATATCTATATATATAATACTTAAATATTAAACCATTCTAATTTATAGCTCAGAATAATATATATATATATATATATATATATATATATAAAATCCAAGTCCTTTCCATTTATGGTGTTGATATTAACACTAGCTTATCTATATTTATTTACATAATATATATTAAATACGCCCATATATATCTTCCTCCAGATGCCTTAAACAATTAAATGAGTTACAAATTTAAGAAGTAAATGACTGCCCAGATAAATAAAAATTAGATTTAGCTGTGTTGGTACAGCCTAATTTCCTCCAGACTGTGGTGGGAATAACATTTTAGAAATTCCTCTCTGTATATAGACTGTGCTGAGAATAACATTTTAGATATTCTGAGTGAAGATATATATGCAAATGTGTTTAACAGTTTTCATAAATTTTAGAAACAACTTCAGATTTTTTTTCATATATTTTCATGAATAAATGGCACGTTGTAGTGTTTCATAAATTTATTACATGAGTAAAGGACACGTTGTAGTGTTTAATAAATTTACTGCAGTCTATAAACTCGTGCTAACTGGTTATTTAATGTTCAGTTTGAATATTCAGTTTTTGATTGAGAATTATGTTTTTATGGACACGGAGCATCCATCATACGCTGCCTGCCATTGCAGATACGCCTCTCGGCGTAACTAGCAGTCATAGCATCCCTAATATTATGGCATTTTCATTAGTATTGATGCATAAGTACAGCATACACCGACTGTTACTTAGCAATTGAAAGTAGTTATACATATTTCACTTCTTTTCTGAATATCACTGATATTACTTTCGGTCATATATCTCTGTATATATTTATAATTATCGACTATCTTATATCTGATCGTTGTATCGATCTCCAATGTTATTTCTGATCTGAATATTGTTGCTAATCTTCGGTATATGTTCGGCAATATGGATTATGATCCCTGCGATATCTGATAGTCATTGTATGCTTTGATCCGTAACTCCAAACTGATTCCAGACATATACATTTCCCTGAATATATCGGTCAATGGCCATTTCGTCTTCTTCCCTATTCGATGCTTCCTCCTAATCCCTGAGATGCAGATAATGACCAAGCATTATATTGCTGGTTGTCTAAAAGGAGATGTCGATTCCATTCAAGGGATGTGTCTGTTGTGATCGCACCGTTTATGGAGTGACGGTTTGCAATGATTCGTTGAACCGACGGTATGCAGAGTCCCGACGTTACTCTGCATTGTTAATGGTACTATCTTTGTGCTTGTCAATCGTCAAATAATAATAGTATTAATTGTCATGGTCTGTTGAATGGCTTAGCAGACCGTCGGCATCCTACATGGACCATGTGGTCTACGTGAGTCAAGTTCTCCATACGCAGGGATAACTAATTTCTTAAATAATAAGAATGATAATTATAATTCTATTAAATAATAAGAATGATAATTATATATAAATTATCATTCAATTAATAAATTCAATTAATCAATTATTATTGTTTATTTGATATATTCAATTAATATCTATTTTTTAATAATTATTTATTTAATAATAATATTGGCGTCTAATCAGTATATATTAAATAATATATTCTTTTAATCGGTTAATTAATTAATTTATTAAATACTTATCATAAAAGGGATATTACAATCTACCCCTCTCAAATTTGCTTGTTCTCAAGCAACAATATATCTTCTACTTATGATTTAATAAGAGAGGTGGGTAACTGAACTTAAAATAATATTTCTCTTATTTTTTTGAGAGAAAATATTTTAGGCTATCTCATAGTGGTGCCTATTTGAGTTTGCCCAACACTATGTTTGCATAATAACATGCCTCCAATTCATCTCTCTCCAGTTATTCTATTAAAATAGAGTATATATTTGATAACATATGCATGAATATGTGAAGACACGAAGTATACACATGGATGCATGAAGGCACAAAGCATACACATTGATGCAGGAAGACACAAAGCATACACATGTTTCGTATGATGTAATTTAATTTCATGTGCTATCTATATTTCTTGTTGCTAATCTTGATCCAATATCATTTTGTTCTAAGGAGAGAGGAGGTCTGAATACAATCCAAGGCACTTAGAGACCACTAGATAGATTCCCTTAAAGTTTACAGATCCAAGCCCTCTCTTGGGACTTTTGCCCTTAAGGATTAGAGGGTCGTTGATCCCCACCCTATCTTGGGAACTATCCTTTTGGAATTTAGACTGTCATTCCTTCAATTGCTTCAGCCTTCTTCTTTATTACTAAGACAATATGGAGATCTTAGCCATACTTCTAGTATATTTACTTATATATTTGAATATATATTCATCACTTATTTAATTATGTTTTCTGGATTCAACATTTCCTGACATAGTAAGATCTGTATATTACAATCTAATCCATTTTATCGACAAGGAAATCATTCATTAATTTGTATTTACCCTGCAGGATGGCAGGATCATAGCTCTGATACCATTTGTAATGTCCCCTGTTGGGACCTTTCCTAATTTATCTTAAATTTATCGATTAGGGTTTGGATTGTATTGTTCGTGATAGGATTAGTCATTTATCTTATTAGATTTAGTTACCTTTAACACTCACATCCAATCTTATTACTATTTTAAATGGTTGGAAGACTTCATTGAGGTAATATGCTCTAAGGCTTTTTATGAAGAATAGTTTTCAAAAAAGGTTTTAAATTTTGGAGGCCACGTGCCTAGTGTATGAGGGACCCATCTTGCTTGATTCCAGTAGCCCTCTACAAGAATTCCTTCCCAATCCCAACCCACCTTTGATGTCATTATAGCCCTTGAGCGTCCAACCCAAGAATGAAGGGTTGTTGCATAACCTCTATGTTAGGCTCAAACAACTTCATAATGTCATTGAGCTAGGGAATGCAAACACCGGATTCAACAAGCACCATTCAATCCTTGTTATAGACCAAGACCTCTTCCTTGAAAATTAGATGAAGCAGCAACATGGCCTGAATTTTTTTCTCCCCAAGATCCAACAAAGAGGCTAGAAAAGAGGAGGAAGTATCTGTGTTACCCCTATGTTGATTTGTAGAGGTCAAGAACTCCCTCCTGAGAACCATCCAAAAGGCCTCCATGGTCATTATAGTAGCAGCAGTACATATCGCTTGTAGCCTTTGATCAAAGATTTAGCCCATAAAAGAAATTGTGTTTGCATGTTTTTAAATGAGTTGATGTCTCCATGTTTTCAATTGTTTGTGAGAAATGGATGGCAAAGATGATTCTTATAGCAATTTCTTAGCTCGATGAATGAACCTGAATTGCTTGAAAATGAGAAAACACAAATGAGATATCCTATTAGCATGTTTGTAATTGCCATGCTAACTAATTTTTGTGCTAGTTTGACATTGTACATATGCTTCATCTCATACTCGATCACTAAGAATCCTAAAAGTGTCCTTTGTTTATGTGGAAATCAATGAATTATATGTCAAGTTTTTCGCCAACAAACAAAATAGTTTTCACATTCCTCCATCTTTACCAAGGATAATGACATATAATTTGTTATCATGACTATTAAAATTACTTATGTCAATAAACTTGAATCCAATATTGGATTTGTGTAAAGATTTGTATCAGTGTTTCATGTAGCCAACTCCCAAATAAAAGATGACATTATCTTTATTACTTCATAGATTTTGCACCAATTGAGTTGTATTTTGTCCCATCAATTGCCAAGTTGGAAAGTTCTTCACCATCCAAATTTGTCCCTCTATACACATGGTTAATGGTGAATTTGTCAAAGAAGTTTAGAATCTCCACAATCTTATCCACTAACTGTCCAAGATTTCAATTAGATTTTGATCCTTTCCTTATTGTATTTATTATCAAAGTTGAGTCTCCTTTAATTTCTAACATATAAATTTTGGAATCTCTTCAAAAGCGAAGCCCATGCATTAGAGCCATCATTTCTACCACATTGTTAGTATCCTCTTCTAATAGGATAACCAACCTGCCAACAACCTCCCCATCCCATAGTCTCATAATGCAATCAACTCCAGATGGGTTGGGATTATTGAACAAGCCAAATAATTGAGAGGGGGATGAATCGATTATTCATAAACAACTTTTGAAACTTCTACTAAATCGGTAAACTCATAAACTATTCAAAACAAATATAGATATGTTAACTTTTTCCCTAACGGTAAGCACTGACACTTGAAACATATCTGATCATGAAAGCACAAAACCATCAACACTATGAACACCAGAATTTACGTGGAAACCCAAACTAGGAAAAACCACGGAGAAGAAAATTCTCATGAAATGAACTAATTAAGGTGAAACTGGTTAAGGTGATTTTTACAAGGGCTCACTGCCAACTTGCTCACCGCGGGTTCTCTCACTATCGATCGAACTAACTACCCTGAAATGTGAAAGTGGCTAACAATTGATACAAATATTTTTATTGACAAAATGTGAACTAATAGATTTGCATCAGACTATACATGAAATAGTTCCAATTGATAGCTAACAAATCACGGATAGAAGAGATCCAATACATACTCTCTATTAGCATACACCAATCTTCTACAACACAGTATGTAAGGCCTTCTTCTATACCACTCAACTTCTTTCACACCACTGCATGATATACCAAAATAGACTCACTCTATATCAATCTACCTTCTTTAATGAATGTACAATAGTTCTATTATTGACAACTTTGACAATTGTTGCTTCTACTTTGTTAGGATGGAATCAATTAACATATCCTTTTGTTTAAAAATTCATCTATTTCTCTCTTTCCAAAATTTTCATATTAGTAGGGAGGATAAAATAATCCAAAAAAATTCAAACCTTTCCTGATCAGCCAACATTTGAACAGACCCATACTATTATTGTGAAATGTCTTTACCCAACCAGGGTTAGCATATAACTATTGCAAATATTTTTGTGAAAAGTGGCAACCCAGGAGTAAGTGGTCCATTGTCTCGTTGCTTTTGCATAACACACATCTTATGGGACATTTGTAACTCCTACACCTAAACTTTTTTGCAGTTAGGATTTTCTTTTGTGTTGTAGCCAAGCTTTGAGCATACAAAATTTAGTCTAGTATATTCATGTTAAAATTTAAGAGTTACCAAGTTGGTTATCCCTTATTACCACTCTATAACCATCTTTGGCATTAAAATGACCATTCTTTGATCCTCTACCCAAATGAGTTTGTCCACACCACTCCTAAACTTTAGTCTTCTATATGACAAAACATCCATTACTCTATTGATCTCTGCTCTAGGTAATGGAAAAGAGAGAATGTCCTTCCATCACCATGCAAGGTCAGAGTCATTATTAAAGAATAATGCATAATCCTTTAGTAAGCTTCCTCAATGTTGTTTGAGTTATATCTTAGTTTCTTCCACTTCTACTATGCTATCTAAGCTCAGATATCAACCCATGAATCTTCCCATAATAGAGCCGGTCCACCATCAAATATACCTCAAGAACGATAATTTATTATCATTTATCTACAATTGAGCATGAAATTAAAAACCCTAGAACCTTTTGGAGGGCTGGAAACCTTGAGGATATTAGTGGGATTGTTAGTTTCAATATATTTTGCATGTAATATTTTAGCCCTTTTCATGTGAGGCTCTTTATACATCCTCTAGATCAACTTAGCCTCTCATGCCTTATTCTACCACATCTAATTTCTAGGTCCCACTCCACCTTGAACATTTGATCTACATATCTTTTTCCTAAGGTACAAGTACCACTTTAATTTTTCAGCTAGATCTTGTCAAATGAACCTCCTCATTTTTTGAACCAAATGTTGACTTACTCCTGAAGTGAGGGCCAAACAAGAAAGAAGATATATAGGCATTGACAAGATTACTATTTTGAGCATCACAATGTCCCCAACCCAAGAATGGAATCAATCCTTGCAAGTGATAGTCTCTTCTCAATTTTTTCCTTTTAGGGGGTTCCAATGCTTAGTATTTCCCAATCCCTTACCCAAGGAAAAACCTAGATAAGAGAAGGGTAGTTTACCACTTTTGAATTTTAGGATCCTCAAGGTTTCTTCTTCTTTCCTTAGAAACACAAGAAGACAAAAGACTTCAAATTTAGCTTGACTTATTTCCTATCTAGATGCTTCAGTATGCTGGTTCAAAATTTTGAGGAATTGTCTCGCTTCTTAGCTGTAGAAAACAACATTGTATCATTCATCAATTGTTGATGAGTGATGCCCTCCAAGGAGCTAGTAATCTATATTCCTTCAATCTTCCTAGCCACTTGGGAACACCTAATTTCCCTACCAAGGGATTTTACCATAATTATGAATGAGAAAGGGGACATTGGGTTCCATTGTTAAAGTGCTCTTTGAAGGTTCAAAGAAGCCCTTCTGAGATCTAGTGATTAGAATTGAGAACCTAGGATTGGAAATGCAAGTAAAGATCTAATTGATCCATTGTTTATCAAACCCAAATGCCTCTAACACCTTGTAGGGGAATCACCAATCCACCTTTTCATATGCCTTTTTGATATCCAACTTAATGAGCATCCCAAGTTCCAAATTATTTTGGAGTGAGTGAATCACTTCTATCACAATGATGACCCCATCTAATATTTGATCTTCCCAGTGCAAACTTAGAATATTCCTCTAAGATGATGCTTGGAAGCAATTTCTTTAACCAATTTGCCATAACCTTAGCCAACACTTTGTAAATTATCTTTGCAGAGGGAGATTGGTATGAATTCCTCCAAAGTAGTAGCTTCCTCCTTTTTAGGGATGAGTGCAATGAATGTGTTATTGATATATCTTCATAGTCTGCTTAAGTTCTTTGCAGCCTCCAATGCCTCGATCAATTCCACCTCGAGAATGCTCCAACCTTTTTTGGAAAAATCCTGTAGGGAAACCATCTAAGCCAAGAGCTAGATGGAGGTGCTTTAATGCTACTTCAACTTCATCAATTAAATTTTTTGCTTTTAAATCTTTATTTTGACTCTCAATGATTAATTTGGGAATGTGACCCAAGAGATCCTTCTCCGCTTTGAGATTTGAACCTTCAAGGTTTTTCAACGAACTGGAAAAGAATTCCACAATTTCTCTTGCTATCTCCTTGGGGTCATCAATAAAGGAACCATCAAGTTTTTGAAGTTTTGTGATTCTATTCAAGTCCTTTTGTTGTTTTGTCACATTGTGAAAATATTTAGTGTTCATATAACCTTCTGCCATCCAAATTTCTCTAGACTTCTATCTCCAAAAAATCTCTTGTTTTGCTAGAATCTCTTCATACTTCATCACCATCTCCTCTTTTAGGAAATTGTTATATCCATGCCATTAATATTGCCTCCTCATTTAGCTTTCCCAACTCTTCTTTGATGTTTTTCTTGGAGACAAAATGTATTTGAAATGTTCCTTATTCCGTTGAGTCGACCTTTGTTTTACATGTTTTATCTTAGACACAAAGTAGAACAACTTAGATCCTTCAAACCCCTCTTCTTTCCACCAAGACTCAAATCAATTTTTTTTAAAACTCATCTTTCATCCACAGTTTTTAAAATTTGAAAGGAGATCTAATCGATTTTTCATCCCCTTTAATTAGAACTTGTATAGGGTAGCGATCTGACTATGAACAACGTAAAATGAAGCCATCCATTATGAATTGAAATGAGGTCAACCCTTCCTTGAAGAAAAGCCTATCTTGAGTTTTCCTACTAGATTGTTGAATCCAAATCTTTTGTTGTTCCATATATACAAGCCATTCCCTAATTCTATTTCCAAAAGACCATTCTTGAGACCCAATCACCAAAGTCTGATTGATTGGATCTATCTAATCCACCCCTCTTGTCTTTTTACGCAAAATGGCATTATAATTGCCTCCAATTATGCTATATGGAGATGGGTAATTGTCTATGAATCCATTTAGTTCTTCCTACAACTCTCACTTTTTGTGGCAAATGCTTGGACCATAGACATTGATTACAAAAAATTGTTAAATTGGCACCAAGCTTTGAATCTCACCACCCATCCAGTTCTTTTTTTCTCCCACTTTTTCAAAGCACACTAAACAAGAGTCCAAAAGGATAGCAAGCCCTCTAGAAGCACCTTCAACCTGCACTACTTCTTGTTGGAATTGGTTCTATAATATGTGTTGACTCTCATTGTTTGTCATTGTTGTCAACATATGTTTCAAATGAAGGCAAATAGACTGGTTAACAGTGATATATGGATGACTGACATAAAAATACAGCTACTATACGGTTGTTTCAGAGCATGCGAAGATATGAATATGTACAAGGATGAGTTGTGACCTTATGTCTAAGGTCGCTTGGCTTAATATTGCAGATGGAATGAGTTACAGTTGTTTTAGTGAAGACTGGCTACTAGACAGTGACAGTGGGCAGTGACAGAGTTAGTCTCTGTATTTCTGAGATAACTCTTATGCAAGCATGATTTGTAACTTGTGAGCTTAAGGCGTGATGGAAGACATATTGGAGAATATTATTCGTGATTATGGAGTTGTTGTGTTCGCGGTGACATCAGTTGGAGCGTGTGGTCTTGTGATGACCTATTTGGAGCTGACTAGAGATGTGTAATGTGTTGTGAAGATGGCGAGCATGAATTTCAAATCCTAGAGTGTATTTGATGTATTATAACTATTGTATACTTGTGTAAGGTACAATGTGTATCTTAGCAAGGGTCTATTTAATTATTTGTTCAATGGGGAAGTCTTAAATTGGCTAACCTAATTAATTATTGTAATAGGGTATAAAGAAGAGTTGTTTCTAGAGAATAAAGTGTGGTGTATGTATGTAAGTTGTGAGCTTGTATTTGTGAAGTCTGTTGGATGTAGAGAAAAGGTTGTGATTGAGGAGCTTCATTGGAACTGATCAAGCAAAGACACTTGCTAGTAGACAGTTCATTGGATTGTATATCTTTTATGCAATTATATTTCAGACAGTGAGTCCTAAAGGTAGATTTAAGCTTCTTTAGGCAATGTGTCTGGGCAGTGAGCCTACCATCTTTCTCTTGACTCCTAACAAGGTATGTCCTCTAACAGGGTCTGTGTATTGTATGCGTTAATAAGCGCCTAATAGGGCTAAATCTTTTAGCAGGGATACTATACTTTAAATACATCATTAGTGGGTGCTAATTCCCACCGGGGTTTTACCTTTAACAGGGTTTCCTTGACAACAAAATATTGTGTTATGATGTTGCATTCATTGTGTTGATATTCTGATTAAATGTTTTGGTTTATAAAATTTAAAGTTTAACATTTTGTCTCACAACTGATTCACCCCCCCTCTCAGTTGTGTTGGTGGATTGTTATTCCTAACACTTCCATCCTAAAGCATTTTTTAAAGGTTTCTATTTTCATTGTGGATAATTTGGTTTCTTGTATCAACAATATGTTTGTCTTGGTCAAATCAAACCTACCCTTGATCAAGTGCCTTTAGTTAGGGGCATTTAGATGGATTTAACCTTCTTTAAGCAATGTGTCTGGGTAGTGAGCCTACCATCTTTCTCTTGACACCTAACAAGGTCTGTCCTTTAATCGGGACTATGTACTGTATGTGTTAATAAGCTCCTAACAGGGCTAAATCTTTTAGCAAGGATACTATACTTTAAATACATAATTAGTGGGTGCTAATTCCCACCGAGGTTTTACCTTTGACAGGGTTTCCTCAACAACAAAATATTGTGTTATAGTGTTGCATTCATTGTGTTGATATTCTGATTAAATGTTTTGGTTTATAAAGTTTAAAGTTTAATATTCTATCTCACAACTGATTCACTCCCCCTCTCAGTTGTGTTGGTGGATTGTTATTCCTAACACTTCCATCCTAAAGCATTTTTTGAAGGTTTCTATTTCCATTGTGGATAATTTGGTTTCTTGTATCAATAGTATGTTTGTCTTGGTCAAGCCAAACCTATGCTTGATCAAGTGCATTTAGTTAGGGGCATTTAGGTGGCCCCTAACATTCCATGATATGAGAATCATGGTTCCTAGCGAAGAGTGTTTCCCTTCGCTACACCCAATAACATAGTTATTTTAAGTTGATCCTCTGCTTCTTCGACATTGCTTCGAAATTCATGCAATGATTTCCTACCCACCTTTTTGCTTGTGTTCTTCCCACAATCTAGTTTTGTTTTTGTGGAAGGGTTCTAGAGAACCCCCAATTTTACTTGCTCCCACTATGAGCTTGGGTCTATTTCAATATGTTCTTCTCCTTTAAAGAGTAATTCTTTCTCCAATCCTTCAAGTTCTCCTTCCATGAGTCCCTACATAATTTCTTGTTTTTTCAATTCCAATTCTGCATTGAGGATCTACTCTACCTCTATTACTTGCCTCTAATCTCTAGTGATGCCTAAGTATTTGCAAATTGTCTCAATCTCTAAGAATTCTTCGTTCTGACTCATGAGTACCCTCTTCCCTTGCCTCCCTTCCTTTTTCTTCTGACTCTAGTAATCTAGTGGCATCTTCTTCCACTATCTTTCGTTCTATCAAAACTTTTGTTCCTCCTTCTGATCCTAAGGCTTCTTTAACCTTCTTTCCTACACCTTCCATTGCTGGAGGTTTGCATCCAATGGCAATATCCTTCAACTATTGATTTATATATTTTTGTAAAGCTAAAGTATCTTCTAAAAGTTGGAGCAATTTGATTTACTATTAATGAGCTATCACCATATCAGTCTTTGGGTTATGTTGTTTTCTGATATAAAATGTGCTTTGATTCCTCATTACTCAAACTTCGTGAAAGGAAAATTTCCTCTTATTTTGAAACATCCCCTATTTACTTTCTGTCATAGGGCCTTTACCCTTTTGACTCCCCTTCTTTCCAAACTCTATTTCTTTGTCCCCTACTACATCCTTTGTGATTAGGTTGATGGTATGACGAGGTGTTTAATTGAATATAGACTTCCTATTTCTTGTGTCAAGTTGCTGGTGTGAAATCCTTTTCCAAAAGTTCATCTACCACCCAAAGGATTTGTATCAATTTCTACCTTTGTATCTCTTTTTCAGTTTTTTTGTAATAATCTCTAAATCATCTAGGATTTTCACTTTTACATATAGGACCACATTGATTTTGCTTCCGATCCTCCTTTGCCAATGAAAAAAAATCCCCACCTAATTGTGATATTGCTATAATATTTAATTGTATGATTTTTGAGTCCTACTTATCAATCCCCATCTGCGAGAGCCTCCAAACAGCAGTATTCAAGGGCAGATCTTTCAATTTGACCCATCTAGGGATTTGCCGCATGACATGTTTACAAGGACTAAAATTTGGCGCCCGGTTATAATAAAAACTAAATCCTTCAAATAAGTGTTTTAGCATTTAGGAATTTTTTTAAATGTTCATTCACACATTCTATGATAAGAAAAGCCTAGAGCGATGGGTTTGATGCTTACCTGATTGTTGAAGCTGCTTGCCCATGCCGAATCCACGATTATTGAAGGAATAACGAATGCTTTGCCCTTTGCATAGAGCCCGCGTTTCTCCGATCTGCCTTACAATTTTGGTCGTTCTTTTGTTCCCGAGGCCTTCCAAACCCATTTCCTCTGCTCCTTTCCATAGTTGAAATAATTGTTTGCCCTAGACTAAGTTCCTCCATCTGTTTTCTAGCTTTCCTTCCTACTTTGCCAGGTATGCCTAGTGTTCCTTTAACTATTTTCCTCCGCTTGTTCACCGCGCGGTTCCCCTCCAAATGGAATACAATTTTGCTTTCGTAGCAAACGGGGAAATCGTTGAAAAAACTGCAATTTTTATTCGCAGTAAAGTCTATGCCTTTCGCTCTCTCGAGCCTTTTTTTTTGCTAGTATCTCTAATTATTAGCCCAGTTCCAAATTCTGTCTTCTCAAAATGTTGAGATAAGATATTTTCATTGACGGCTATTGGCTAATTTGATTCGCAACAATTATTATTGTAGAAATCTTCTTTGTTTTATCAACCAAGCAATCTTCCCGTGCGTGTGCACTTTTTAATTGATTTCACGAGACTTTAAAAAAAAAAGGTATTTTTTACTTGTTCCTAGATTAGATTTTACTTATAGTTTCTAGTGACTTGAGCATAGCCATCGTGGTGTCATTTGTAACTAAAGGAAGATGCTGATAGATTAAGTGCAGTCATAGATAGACTTTCCTAGATGGCATTAGTAGCACATACAGATAGATTTTTAGGTGCTGGTTCAGCATTAACAAGCTTTGCTTGGTAGATTTAGTGTTGCTAAATGTTTATGTAGAATCCGCTTCAAAATCAATACGGAAACGTTACAAAATCTATTTAGCACTAATAAAAAGCTTCTTAAAAAAGAAGCCATACTCACAATACAGGTGGTGATGATGAAGTGGTAAAGCAATTGACTTTATTCAACACAATCATAAGCCAATCACAGTCTAGAATCAGTGTGAAAATGAAAGAGGACGATCAATACACAAACCTTGTGAGTTCTTTGCCAGACTTGTGGGACAACTTGGATATGGCTATCAAGAAATTGTTTCAAAGCTTGAGCTTGATGAGGTAGTGGCTACTTCAGTCTTAAATGAGTCGAGGTAAAAAGTCCCAAGGCTAAATGTTGGAATTGCAGCAACCAAGGCTCACTCTAAAGGACTACAAGAAAGAGAAAATAAAAAGGGCTCTCGTATAAGAAAGGATGCCAGACAGCACTGACAATACATGCATGTGAGAATGCATAGATGATTGGACTCTAGAGCTGCTTTCCAAAGACTACAAGAGCGCTTAGATTTAGACTATTTGTGTGATGGTGGGAAGCTCTATTTCCATGACTACTATTACCTGAGTATTGTTGGTCTTGGAAGCAAAGATCTAATTCTTTAATGGAAGGATCAAAGGTATATCTGCAGTTGTGCACATACCGAGTTTGGCATGGAACTTTTTGTCTGTCAATAAAATGAAGGATGTTATCTCGAAAAAGATAAAATGCTCTGATGTTGCTAGGGCCTGGATAAGTTTTTCAAGTAAATAGCAAATGATCATAAGAAATATGTATAGAGCCATATTTGGCCATGCTTTCCAACTACTTACAAGTTGTAAAGCACAATTTCATGGTTTTATACATAAAAAATTTTGGGAGCTGGATTTAGGTTCAGGGAATGTGCCACTGAGACATATGACTTCTTGTTTATGAGCGCTTCATGTTCCAATTTGATGTTTTCGGACTGTTCAAAAAATTATCAAGATTAACTTCAAATTGCACTTTTGGATATAATTATGAACATCAACTGATCTTTCAACCTTTGACCATAATTAAGAAGTCCAGATCTATATCACTATTTACTGTACTTCCTTTGTTCTCAGAAAAAACAGTCATGCAAGAAATCACATCTATACATGAGCCATCTTTCCAAGGAAAACCACCTTCACGTTTTCTTTTTCAATTTACATATGCTACATAATTAATTTTCATCATTATCGATTACAAGAATGGCCTTGGCCATTACTTAAATACATATAACAAATCATGCTCTTAAATTTCCAAGGACGGCACTTAATGGGTGAAGAATGCCTTTCCCCTCGCCTGCCTCTGTCAATAGCAGATGCTTCTCTTGGCCAATTGTTAAGTGTAAAAGAAGTGCAATATGACGCTGCCAATTTGGCCTACCAAAAACAAAAATCATTGGTTCTGTGGTCCTTGTGTTGCTATCAAAACAATATGTTCAGAAACAGTGTGATCCACAGGGTCATAGAAAACATCGCAAAGATGTGAACCCAGAATAAAATTGCCGAAGCTTCCTTCTCGGCAAAGCCTCTTAAGTTAGCTACTGCCCCTGTTTCCCAACATAGCAATCAATTAACATCTTGCTTCGTAAATGCAAAACATAAATCAAAAGCTTCAATCCTTTGCAAGAGAATTTACAAAGCACACAAAAAGGTAAAGAACCAGAATAGCCAGCATAGTTTACATTTGATTAAGAAATTCATGAAGCATAGGAGCAGTAACACACACGAGTGCAGAAATAAAAACTATTATGTAGCAATATTGTTTGACTAAATTGGATAAATTGATTTTATTTTCAAAAATCTATTCAAGGAAGAAAAAACATATAAGAAAGAAATTGAAGAATGAGGATGAGGTTTGGTGCAAAGTGAGGAAGACAAAAAAAAGGTCCTCCATGATGAGAGCAACCTAGGACTTGGTGATCTTCATCTTCTTGGCAACATCATTTTCTTGCTTGGTGTGTTTCTTGCAATTTGTAGCTTCTATTTATGCTGTTTTTTTCCCCTTGATTCCTGCATGTTTGGGGATCTGTGATCCTTTTTGAACTGAGGGTCTTGATATAATTTTTATTTGTCATTAATTGATCTTAACAAGAGACTCCTTGCTTGTGAGGGGTGTCCAATGTATTGATGGACCACACACACGAAGTGGAAGTTGGGAATGGCTATCCTGGTGAAAAGTATGGAGCTAAATCTGGTACAATCGAGCAGGACTCTACTCAAAAATTAGAACTCGCGAATTGGCATCATCAAGCTCATCGTTAGGGGAGCAGAACTCAACTCAAAAATTAGAGGTCAATCACCCTGCTTAATGTTCCCTATAAAATTTATGCTACGATTTTAGCTATTATACTGCGTGGTTTTTCAGCTGAGAACAAAATTCTTGTACTAGAGTGGGTTTGACCAAAGGTAGATTTATCTTGGCTTACCAATCACTAGCTGGAAAAAGATGGCTTGTGCCAGAGATTCATAACTCAACATTTGTATGATTGCTATATTTTGAAAAACCCTGTGACAAAATCAAATGACCTTTCACCCTTTTGACATTACGGACTCTTGGCCTTAAAGAAAGATTTTGCAAGATGATGAATCTCCTGTTTAAGGATGCCTCAGCACTGGTTGATATTTATTAATAATGACTCCCTGACTGAGACTTTTGGTCTGCAGAGGTCCATTAGATAAGAAAGCCCTGTGATCTCCTCCTTTGTTTCTGATGCCTTGCAGTATCTACTAAGAAATGCCCCCGTTGGTTCCCCTGTTATAGGTTTGAGGCTCCCTGATGAATCTAAGTTCTTGGGAACTTAATTTGATAATTACACTTCTTTGTTTTCTATTCTTGATCAAGAGTACTTTTCCTTACTTTCATGCTTGGGCAACACTGCTGTAATTCAAGGTCCATAATCTCTTGGCACAAGTCCCTTATTTTGGGTTGGCAAGAGATTACCCTTCAGTGATTTGGTGATCTTGGTTGGATTGGTGTGGCTCTACTAGATTGGTCTTATATTAGGGTACCCCCTTTTTCTCTTTTCCCATCTTATAGTATTGTGAGGAAATGGGTCTTTAATAGGATTAATAACACAACTAAAAACTGGTAATGCATAGACTTGCAAATTTGTCAAAAAGTCCTCACCTTTTAATGCATTTATTCTGCTTCTACTTGCTTGTTTTGTAACTCACATGACAAAAGGTTGCATAAGTTATTGTGAGATTTTTAGTAATTAGATGGGAAGGGGAACCAAAAAAAACAAGGCATGTTGTGTCCTAGGACTGGTGTTCTCTTCCTCCTTATTGTGGGAATTGGTATATATATATAAAGTTTAAGGGTATCGTGATAGTGGATATGTGAATTCTTAAGGCTTAAGGCTCCCTGATGAATCAAAGTTCTTGAGAATTCAATTTGATAATTATACTTCTTTGTTTTCTATTCTCGATCAAGAGTACTTTTCCTTACTTTCATGCTTGGGCAACACTGCTGTAATTCAAGGTCCATAATCTCTTGGCACAAGTCCCTTATTTTGGGTTGGCACGAGATTCCCCTTCAGTGATTTGGTGATCTTGGTTGGATTGGTGTGGCTCTACTAGATTGGTCTTATATTAGGGTACCCCCTTTTTCTCTTTTCCCATCTTATAGTAATGTGGGGAAATGGGTCTTTAATAGGATTAATAACACAACTAAAAACTGTTAATGCATAGACTTGCAAATTTGTCAAAAAGTCCTCACCTCTTAATGCATTTATTCTGCTTCTACTTGCTTGTTTTGTAACTCACATGACAAAAGGTTGCATAAGTTATTGTGAGATTTTTAGTAATTAGATGGGAAGGGGAACCAAAAAAAACAAGGCATGTTGTGTCCTAGGACTGGTGTTCTCTTCCTCCTTATTGTGGGAATTGGGTATATATATATAAAGTTTAAGGGTATCGTGATAGTGGAAATGTGAATTCTTAAGAGTCATGAAGAGTGGAGCACATTAGGCAAAGTTGGTAGAAATAATATTATTTCAGTTCCTAAAAGAGGGTATGGAAGGAGCTCATCCCTTAAACTTGCTCTTTGGGACACTTCCAATTAAGCCAGCAGGTTCTAACTTCTATAGTATTTCCTAGTTTGTGTAAAGGTTGGGAGTCATTAGGGCATCTTTTGGTCCATCATGAATTCTTCTCTAGGGCAATTACAACTGTCAAGGGTTTAGATCGTTTTGGTGGAATCTCTGTTGAAATAAAATCATCTTTATCTCTAATCAAAGGTTGTTCTGCTAGATGGTGGTTCTAAGGGTATAGAATCTTTACAGATGTGTTTAAAGATATTCTCCTATCCTAGAAGGATATCAAGAGGAACCTTATGATTCCCTAGTCACCTTGGAGAATATGTACTTTGTTGGTTGAATCCCTCCAATGATCTTCCTTGTTTCATTCTCTCACTTGCTAGAAATCTCTAATAGAACTCTAAATGATAAGATGTTTCTCTACAATGAGATGTTTGATCCTTTGAACAGTAATTCAGGACTTGATTACCCTAAGCTTTGGCAGAATGGATTTGATTATAATTGATCTTGTATAATTTAACCAAAAAAGTTGTGTTTTATATTTGTTATTGCATCAGAAACTTCTTGTGGGCACCACTCTGCGTTTTTTGGGATTTAGTTACCATGTTTTCTGTGTACAATACGAACAAGTGTTGTTTACATCTTGTTTTTATTTTTAAGATGCTAAAAATGTTTAAAGTTTTCTGGAACAGAGATCACTTACAAACTTCTGTCACAAGGTCACACTCTTCAACTTTGCAATTTACTTTGATGCCAAAAGCGCCAAAGGAAGACATCTACAAGTTTTTTACTTAGAATTTCGTCACTGTTCACAAGGACTACATCAGACAGTTATTCGTATGCAGAGCATGCTGCTAGAGGCCAGCTGTCTTCTTTTTTCTGTGGATGCCGACTTGGATGGAACCTTGGATCTGTTCATTGTTTTCCATGTTGCTCCTAGAGCTTGGAAGGTAGGCTGACTAATTTATTATTTGTGGATCATGAGACCAAGACAACCTGGTTGAGAGATTTTTTCATAGACGGTCTTGGTTTGAGAAGTTCCTTGACAAACATGCTGGTGACATTCTGAACATTGTTTTACAAAAGAATGCTAAAGAAATTGACTCTGATTAGATTAAGTCTTGTTAATTATCTTATGAGGTTCTGTAAGTTGTTACAGACTGTTGATTTGTTCTATACAGTGGCTGCCACTTTTGAGCCCTAGACTCCTAATACTATCACAAAGCTCGGTTCTCACCTGGGCCTGTCATGCTATGATGTAATGTCTATGTCATCTATGTTTCACTGCCTTTGGGCTTATATTTTCTGCAATTTTTATTTATTTTCAGCAATATAAAAAAGAGGATATTCAAAAAAGCTTGCAACACTTAATCATCAAGTGAACATGAATAACACAAAAATTTAGAATATTAATACCAAAAGACTATTAAAATATGATACATAAGAGAGAAATTGAATTACCTGCAAGAATGGAAGTTGGCATTGTGTGCTGAAGTAGCAGAACAAATCGAAACATTTTGTCATTCGCAGGTAAAAACCCTAATTTATCAGCCAAAGTAACAATTCCAAGACCAACAGGAGGCACCAACATTAATCTAGCAAATATGATGGCTGCAGTTGTCCGTAGCCCAAGCTTAGAATTTGCTGGACCTGTAATAAAATATGTCAATTTGCATATGTGCAAATGATTTAACCAGTATCATATTGCAAGATTGCATCTAAAGATAGAATTACATTACTTTAACTGCACAAGCTTGTGAATGAACTGAATGACAATTTCAAGATTTAACAGCAAAATATGATTTTTGAATGAAAATATGAAAACTATAATCCATTACTTCACCATCATAAATGATTATTTAATTTACCAGAAAGATGTGCCAAGCTTACCTCCAATAAGGTTACCACCAAGAGCCAGCATAATGCAAGGAATCATAGCACCCCTGTAAATAGTGAGCATAAATGGATTAATAATCATCTCAATTTAACCACGTATGCCCTAATATTTTGAATCTTTAATAGTAGGTTTATATGTTGATCCAGCATAGTAAATTCCTCCCATGAAAAATAGAGGTGTGTGTGGCTTAATATATATTGGAACATGTTACTCAAGAATGTGAACACTAAAGAGTTCGGCAATATAATTGAGATGGCAATTTATTGTCTATTACTGTACATCAAGGAAAATTGTTAGGGTTAGGAGGAAGGCAGGCAGTGGCAAGTACCATCGTGATGTAGATGAAAATGACGCTTCAGAGGCTGATGAAGAGGGAGAAGATTACGCCTCAAAACCAAATGTGGTACAATGGAAACCTGATGTTGCATTGCACTCAGGGAAGAAGCTATCCTGACAGTGGCAGCGGTAAGGAAGATAACAATGGCTTTGTAGCTTCCAAAGGATTCGTGGATTTGGATTTAAGAGATGGATTTCTAGCTGGCAAGGGTGTAAAGAAGGCTGGCTCAGTGCAGTGCAAGGAGCCCCGTGATGGTGACATAGAGGCTCCACTTGATATGGAGGAAGGAATATTTGCAGAATCAATTACTAAGGTGCAAGCTGTACAGGATCATGGGTTTTATGCTTCTTGTAGGAATGCAGGTAACAGTTTTCATTCTTGCAGTGATGTTTGTCTTTTCCTTTACATTCTTCATAATATTTTAGAGGTAGAGCACTCTGGCCCAAAGATTGCAGAAAATCCTAACCACCATGGAAGTGATTCTAACATGTTCTTGGTGCACGCACTGCTCTCTGTTTAGAAACATCTGACTGAAGTCAAGCTGGCAAATGAATGGGTTATGGAAATATTATCTCAGCAAGTAGTTACTTCTAGCTGTAGGTAAGGCATGACATTTTGTTCATAATTACTCATTAAATATGGTTTTCTGTAATGCTAGGATTTTTGGCTATGTTTCTATTAGTCTTTCTCGTCTATCTCAGTTTGTTTGTATTTCAATTTTTTAGTATGGGTGAGAACCCAATAGACTCCTCAATTATTTATTCCAAAAGAAAAAGCTCAGCAATAGATAGTTCTCTGAAAAACACAAGTTAGGTTACTTCTTTATAATTGCCATAATTATTCCCAGAATCCCATATCATATAAATCTTGCATGCATGGAGGCAGACAACTTTCCTAAAACCTTTTGTTTGATAATGTTTTGTTTCTGCTATAGCGTCATCAAAACAAGAAAAGTATTGTGCAATAAAAAATAGTGTGTTTCAGGTTTCCTTCTTTCTAAAAATCATGTGCTGCCATGAATCAGAAAGAGGTACATGAAAACTCCTAAACACAAATACTGGAGACACAGATTAGGGTAAAAGAGAAAAAAATTTAAGTGAACCAACATGTTATGCTACATTAGGTCAGATTTGAATGTTTTACAAAGTTAAAAATGCAAAAGACAGCCAAAACAGACCAAAATGCAAAAGATAGCCAAAACAGGCCGCTTGTATGCCAAAAAAATTTCCAGATTGACAGAAACTGCTTCCAGCAATTTGCCAGTTCCCTTAGAGGGCTTTCTGCAGTTTCTGGAATAGATGCTATTGCTAGAGTATGCACACACATATATACCATAAATGTATGTTGTTTGTGCATGCTAACTAAAAATTGGAACACTGTTGCATTCAAACAATTCCCAAGAAAAAAATTCAATCATATAGAAAATATCGAAACACCATTTACTGGATTACAAAGAGCATTTTGACGCATAATCAAATTACCACATGAAAGTTCAGTAACAGGATTATGCACGCTACCTATGTGCAATTCTACCAAACAGAGATAACTAGACATTAAGAAAAACTGTGCACGATATAGCTTTGTGCTATGCAAAACTAAATGTGCTAAGACCTTAAGGTCATTAATGCTACACAAGTGAATCACATATCTGGGCTATATCCTATCAATGTATAAACACTTTGTGGATGCAAATAAAATTTCATACTAAAACATTTGCACTGACTAGTAACACTTCTACACAAAGACCTATGTTCCACAGCATATCTAGGGCAGCAATGGATGTGTTTCGGGGATGGCAGTTTGAGGGCTATTTTTGGGGGACGGCAGGGGGAAGGATACCTAAGTCCTACAATTGCTTAAACCACGTTAAATCCCACACAACCCCAGTATATTTATTAAAGGCACAGTGTCTGGGCACGTGTGTCATGATAATTGATACTTTGAAGGAACACGAGTGTCTCTTCCATGCAAAATGCTACATCAACAAACAGCAAACACGTCATCATCAAGCCAAAAGAACATTGTGCAAGATGCAATCAAGCACCTGGGTCTTTCCAACAAAGCACACACAAGACCATTATCTCTAGAATGATTACAACAAGATAAGGATAATCATTTGCAAAATTCAAAAATAAAACCAAAACCACGAAGGATATGGTCACTTGTGATACCACACTGCAAGATGTTTGAAACTTTCTATTTGCAAGGCCATATGTGTATGACAAGTATGGTGTGCATCAAAGGAAACCACAAAATTAGAACAATTTCCATTGGCAATTCAAACTTCTATCTTTATGAGTCTTCATTGAAGACTAAAACAGCCTTAGTATTTGCTAAGCAAAGTCACAAGATCATGTCACACACACAAAAGTTTGTGCTTTTCATGGTTCATCCTAAGACACTACACAAGACCAAACATACATTGGCATCATGCAAGGTCGCACAAACTCTATAACAATAGTAGTATCTCAACAAGGTACTGCAATAATACACAAATGTCTATGAAGAGCACAGAGAACTTACTACACTACATAGTGCAACACATGATTAAATTGACTCTTAGAAGCCCTCTAACTAGTAGCCCTCTATATCACAAATCTATTTGGATGAATGATGAAGTTAGCCACTAAATCCAAGAACTGATTGATCAAGGTAAGATTAGGCTTAGATCACAAATCTATTTGGAAGAATCATGAAGCTTGCTACCAAATTCAAGAACTTATTGATCAAGGTAAGATCAGGCCTTGCTCTTATCCATGTAAAAGTTTAACAGTACTTGGATGACATCATCTTTAACAAGTCTTCAAAAGAAAATGTGGAGCATGTCTCACACATCCTACACTTTGCACCAACACAAGTTGCAAACCAACTCCTTTGGTGCAGTGCAAATCCAGTATCTAGGCTACATCATTGATCACACATGTATCCATGTCGATTCAAATAACATCACGATGATTCAGGATTGGTTAACTCCACACATCACTAAATTGAGTAGCTCTTGTTCTTGCAAACTTAACATAACTTTTTCCTTTGATTCTTGCACATCTCTTATAGTTTCTCAATCAAATCATGTGCGCCAAGGCAACATTCATATAGACATCTACACAACAACATGCTTTAGAGAAGATCAAGCAGCAACTCTACATAGTAACTATCTACCAGTGCTTGACATTGCACACCTCTTTGAGATTCAAAATGATGTATCTAACTATGCACTCAATGCAATACTCAACACACATGCCCACCATTCAATGACATTTAATGACATAGTGCAACACTACACACTCGTGAAAGAATTATATGACATTGTTTAAGTTGTCAACCAATGGTGACACTACATTCTAGATAAAGAGACATCATTCATTTCCAATCATAAGCCATTTTTTCTAACCACACTAAACAAGTTGGAGAATGCATGCCACATTAAGTACCTACAACAGTTCCATCTAGTGATCAATCACAAGAAGGGAAAAGACAATACTATAAAATTGCCTCAACAAACCACCAATTTGCATGCTAACAATAGTGAAATCATGCAAAGTATATAAGTTGGTGAATTTCATTTGAATAACAAGCTTCTTCTCAAGCTTGAACATATTTGTGTTCCAAAGGGTGCACCTATCCAACAACTCATTTAGAAGATGCACTACACCAAGACAATTGGGCAATTCAATGTTACCAAGATCCCAACGATGCTACATCAACATTCTAATTAGCTTCACATGTGTGCAAACATTAAGTAAAGAGTTCAAGGTGTACAAGTCCTAAATTACTTTGACAAAGGCCATAGGAATCTATCAACATGGATTCATGAGCAAACACCCTATGAAAAAGTTAAAAAATGATATGGCATGGATATGTTTTCAAAGATTGCCATAATAATTAATGATTACTTGCAAGAAATGCATCGCCATGCAAGAAATTACACTCCTCTTCTTCAACCAAATCCATTGTCTAATAGCCACCTAAGATTCATTAATGCATTTTGGCAATCATTTTGGGAGAGATTAGATATACAATTGGATTAGCCCACAACATTTCATTAGCAAGAGGTAATAGGATTTGCTACTTGAATCATACATTGCTAGACCTATTGCCCATCAACAACCTATTTTACATCTAGCATGCCAACAATGGAGCATTGCACAAATCAATGAGGTATAACTTGCTAAACATGTCTTGGATTTCAGCCTGCAACACTGTTGCCACATCCTAGTGTGCACCACAGCACTTGAAGATGTATGCAAAAGAATGGGAAGCAAATAAAGTGTAAGTTTCTGCGACAAATTCGAAGTGTTCACCAATAGGTTCAATAAATTCTCTTGCACCAACATCAAAATTATAAAGAATGCCATTACATGCATTGCATACCTCATTCAATGTCAATAACAAAGTTTGGTTGCATCTTTACAGGGAATGCTTCTAGTGTCCACACTAAAAGATGAAACCTCTACACCATGTTCCATACACCATTCTGCATATAGCTCACCAAAGTTCACAGCACCTGTTTAGAGAGACTAAGGGAATACAGTACACAGATCCATATTTGAAAAACTTGGCAACTACATACCAATCTTGTGAGTATTTGAAAGTCAATCTAGTTGCAAGTAACTCACGCCCATAATTTGCAAGAAAAACTTGCAAATATCATCAAAAATTTGCCTGCAGTCAAAAATATCATTTTGTATTCCTTTAACTTTTTTAGGTCATTTATTTTGCACAAGGGCTCTGAGTGGATATAGAGTGATCAAAAGTCGGTTTTAACTCTAGATTTTCAAGCATAGTTTGGGTCTTCTTTTTATGGCACACGAAGGTGTATCTTATTTTGGAATCATTGTCAATTAAAGGAAAGAGCTCATAGAAATAAAAGAAATCGCAGGTTGCTGCAGCAAACCGTGGGGTTAGAAGCCCTCAACAAATATTCTTTAGCTGCTTTTTTACATCAGATATATGCTTCTTGACGTTCATACTAGGCTCCCACATTAGTTGCATTACTTCTTGATAAGAACATACATCATGGACTGGTGACGATTGTTTCAACGCATGTTTGAATGTGCATGAGGTTGAAATGTCTACTTTCATTGTCGATACACATGAACTCTGAAAAATAGGAAACAGCTGCCAAACACGTCAAAACTAGATAGGCATATATCCAAAGGGCTTTTAGGAACACAACACAGTTAAAAATTTATTTTTTATTTAGTTCATAGGTTTTTTTCCTGTAATTTACCTTTTGCTTGAAATATCCCAAACTCGGATATTGTCTCAAATCTGCTTTAGGTATTCGAATCTTGACATGTTTTGCCCCATTTCATTGCAAAATAACTACATGCAAACTAAAACACGCAAGGAAACAATATAGATTTCCAAGGAAATAAGCAATTTCAAAGACAAATCTATTGAAAATGATTGTGATATAAAACATGCATGGCTGTTACATCAAATATACTGTTGTTACAATGCTAGAACATGCATAAAATTTACATGAAACATACCCACATGATTCCACTCCAATATCATGAAGCCCTTGTGAGATATGATCATTTGTAGCATATGGAAGAAGATTGAATGGCAAGCAAGAAGAGTAACCAATACATAAGTGGAGCTGCTGCTGTGAACGTATGACCATTTGTAGCAAATGGAAGAAGATTGAATGACATGCAAGAAGAGTAACCAATATATAAGTGGAGCTGCTGCTGTGAACATACCCACAAATAATCACTGCAATACGAGGAACTGAACAATGTAATGCATCTATGAATCCTGAAGCAAATCCACCAAGGGGGCTGACCTGGGTTTCCGCCCAAATCACCAAACCATCTAGGGTTTCAGTCCTAGGGTTTTACTAGACCTTCAAACAAAGCTTCAAGCTCATAGAGAAAAGACTCAAAATAAAAATAAAAAATCTCCAGAATTCCTTCACAATTCCCTTTTTCTCCTTTTATAATACCCTTTTCCCTAATTTGAGAGAAATACTTATTTCATTTCCCTCCAACAAGCAACTTTATGTTGTAATTTAAAGTTATCATTATAATTAAGTCACTTTATTAATTTAAGTGACTTGTTATAATTCTTATTTTATTGAAGTCACTTTTAATTAAATTAATTAAAATAAAGCCATCCTTTTAATATTTAATTTATTTGGACAACTTTAAAATAATTAATTTTATTTATTTATTTCACCAACATCTGGGGACATTACATTGCTAGAGTTTTATTTCCACTTTCTTGAAAAAATGACATCTACAAGTAAGAGAATGGTTACAAAGCAACCCTAATGACCCTACTGGAAACATGAGATGGAGGGTACAGATGTAAAAATTGTTCTCTACAACTATTACACTCCAGTTATCAAAAGAAGCATTAAATCGCTTCAAGTATCGCCTTTCTTGATTCCCTTCTTGGCATGTTGTACCATGTACACAAGCAACTCAAGGGGTTGAGGAGGTGAAAGCTTGCTTGACAACATATGAGCAGGTGAAAGCAAAGAAAAAGGACAAAGGCAATGGGAGCTTCTAGTATGAGTTCATAGTCAAAGGGAGATAAGCCGAATCTATTTTTTTATGTTGTGCCATAGATACAAGTATTAAGCAATGTGGGTGGCCATAGTGTGCAACTTTTGTTGGAGAATACTACGCGGAATAAGAAATTGTAGCATGAGCCAAACTTGACATGTTCCAAATTTGGTACAACATTCTATTTAATGTTACTATGGGCTCTTACTGAGAGCAAATGGTCAACACATTTTTTGAGGCCATTCACAGAAAGAAGTGCAACAAGTTGACAAAAAACTAAAAAGCCTTTCAATAGCCTTTTCTTTATGTGCTACAACTTTCAATTTCATGTAGAGGGGAAAAAGAAACATCATGCCCTTGACCTCAATGACTTCAATCCATAGTCTAATTGGGTTGCTAAGGATGTGAATCCAATAATTAGTATAAATAAGAGACCTGATTTGGAGAGAGGAAACTGAATGGTAAGCAAATGTGGCAGCATATAAGGAGGCAAAAGATGAGATTGGCAAGCCATCAAGGGCAAGCTTGTTGCATTTACACCATCATCCTATGCTTGAGGCTCCTATCAAGGACGATGCAACTAAAGCACTCTGTCCAAGGGCACCTACACAATTGTAGCAGATTTTTTTGAGCTTCACTAATAATAGGAGAAATTTATGATTTGTAATTTTTATTTTTTATATTGAATATTCAAGTTCATATGTATTGAACTCATTTTTTGGTCCATGACGTATATTGAACTCTAATTTTGATGGAAATCAATAATATGTTCCATAAATTCAATTATATGAATGATTTTTTTTAATATTTTTATGAACGTATGCAATTTTAATTTTGAAAAAAATGTCGAGCTTTTCCTTGAGGTTTTGTTGGGTACTAAGTTCTTGAAAATTTGGTCAGTCAAATTATTTCAAAGTTCAAGCTTTTTCAATAATGCCAATCGTCAGCAACTGTACATTCAATATCCATCGCTCACAAAGACACAATGGACATCCTTGCTTCCAAGAAAAGGCAAATGATCATGTCACAACTGTGCAGACCTTTGGGAACAATGTGTACACCATGACTTTCCATTCTCTCCTCCACCACACACACACACATTGTTCATCACACACAATTGTGCATAATTTGTGCAAGCACCTAGCAACTTCAACAAATCTATACGTGAACAACTTCAACCATGTAGTATAATGCAAACTATTAAGAAGCGAAATTGATACACAGCTGGAAGATCCACAGTTCAAGATGTTTTACTACAACTTTTAATTCACATTTTGTAACTGTAATGTATTCAAAATATTTGTGGGTTCCCTCACATTGAGGTCAATGGTGAATATCATATAGTCGTAGGCAAGCCAATCTGAAGTGTAACCCCATGCTGGTCAATAGAATCTTCATTCCTAGCCATGGGTTTTGTAAACATTCATTATACCTTATCCATTTCTTTTTGTGAATAGAAGTAGCACACATCTGCTCAAATCTTTTACTTCAATTATGTATGTTGGTTTACCATGTCTTTTATTTTCCATTTACATGATCTACAAGCCACCTGGCACTCGGATCAATTTGAAAGTAAGATTATTTAGTTTTTATTTTCTGTGTCTTCTATGTTAATCCATTCTGTTGGTAACCTAAAAACACACTGCTAAATTTTCCTTAAATTGTCATTCTTGACTTAGATTTTTATGCATATGTTTTTCTACAGCTCCAAAACTGCAATGTCATTCAAAATTGATTTTGAATACAAAGAAGATACAACCACCACAAATCTAATGGTTAAAATTTAAAACAGATTTTATCTTTACTTGATGTGTAAATAAGCAATTCAAATATGAACTTAATGGAAGAAAAAATTCAACATACCCAAGGATGACACAGGAATCGGTAATAAAGAAAAGAGGTGCATCATCTGTTAAAATCAAATGCTTCAGAAAAGGAGTGATGCCAATGACCAAAGCAAGTACCTGCAAAATGAAAAACTAAGTCAGTACTATTGTCTAGTTTCCCTCTCCCATCTTGGAGAAAAAAGAAATAAAATGAAAAATCCCCATCGATACAATCAACTCTACTCATCTCTAGAGAGATGATATTTTTAAGAAAGCACAAGTAAAAAGGTGTTCCACTCATATTTTATATATCTGAATCTCCATAAACGAAGGAATTATAACTTAAGTTGGTGATAGTAGATTAAAAAAGTTATTCTCTATTCCACTTTCGTATAGTGCAAGGATAAGACTTAATTCACACTTAATAATAAGTAATAATGCTAATTTTTCCCAATTAGCAAAAGGAATGATCCTGAGAATTGTAAACACTAAATAATAAAGAACCAGTGGTAAGGAGCGCTTAGCAGTGAGGAAGCAAAGTTTTGTAGATATATTATAAGTTTTGCCAATTCCGTTTTCATATTCATGATTCATCTGAAAGAAAAAAGAAAAAACTCACTGAGGCTATTATGGGTGGTTGAAGTATTTGCTTTATTTTTGAACGCTCTAGAAATGAAGACACTTCAGCCATCACCTGCATATCACATTCATCCTTGTTAAAATATATATTGAAAAATTAAAAAGGATGATACATGAGAAACATCACAGTCGGTGGCCTCAAACAAATAAGCAGTACAATACTTGAACTTCTCACATTACACATTGATAAGATAGACAACGCAGGAAAAACATTACAGATAAGGAAATCTGTAAGTATATCCTGCTGTCAGTGGTTGAATATGCGACAATCAACTTCACCTTTACATTTCTTCTTGCCATATTGAATGGACCATAAAAGTTAACTATATTTCAGTAAATTCTGAGGAGCAAATTTTCCAACATCTATGCTTCGGGATTATAAATTAGATACAACTTCACTGAATCTTGTTTGACAAAATTCTAAAATATCTATGCTTCACTACATAAATCAGATAGTAATTGCTAGGAAACTGGAAAACAAAAGATTATGTACTTATCAGTTATAAATACACAAACAAAATAATAAAATTAATGGTCAAATCAATTTATCAAACAGATCCAATTATAGTAAGCAAAAAGAATATATCGGTTTAACCCAAGTAAGCAGTACAATACTTGACTTCTCACATTACACATTGATAAGATAGACAAAGCAGGAAAAACATTACAGATAAGGAAGTCTGTAAGCATATCCTGCTGTCAGTGGTTGAATATGCGACAATCAACTTCACCTTTACGTTTCTTCTTGCCATATTGAATGGACCATAAAAGTTAGCTAGATTTCAGTAAATTCTAAGGAGCAAATTTTCCAACATCTAAGATTCGGATACCCAAATCAGATTTGAGACAATATCCTAGTTCGGGATATTTCAGAAACATTGATGAAAAAACACAAAAATAAACTTACACAGCTGATTCCAAAAGTTATCCTCGTGGACTGTTGAAAAATCATATCTACTAATAATTTGTTTGTTCTTCACTATGATATGTACACTTAAAAAGTAAATTCTAAAGTTTTTAAATCAAAACTGTAACTCCATTTGCTTCAGAGCATCCATGTTTGTAATTTTTGCTTCTAAAAAACAAACCAGTGTGGAAAAAAGAAAGTAATGGCTGATCATAAGAAACTTTAATCTTGATGCTAATCACTATTTCAAATAAAAATTCAGGTCCATCTCTAATAAAATTTGAGTACACAAAATGATATTATGGAAATCATATACTGTTAATAGATAGCTCCCAATAAGTTCTAAGAAAAATTATTTCAACTTTGTGGGATTCTTCCACTACATGGATTATTTTAATACAATAAACAAGTAATCATTTCTTCTATGACCTTCCACTCTCTTAATCTGGTTATATTACAAGGCAAGTGCACCCACAAAGCTCTAAAGTACCTATATGTGACGTTAGAAACTTAGAACTGAAGTTTGGAAACTCCAGTTACTTTTAACTTATATGTAATGTGTTGGGTATGGAATTAAAATGCTAAAAACACAAAACATGAAATACCACAGATAATGGTGCGTGCAATGTGACCGTGCATGCATAGGTTAGAGTGTGCTAAAAATTCAATAATTAAGTGCCCCAATTTCCAGCCTACAAAAGGTCCCTGACTATGGATGCTATACATTTTTCTAGGCATAAGTAACACTCAAATGTGATGCAACATGTTTCATGTTCTAAGGCAGCATTTGTAGAAGGTTAACAGCTACAGAAATCTTCTTGGCCATATCTTGTAAAAACTGGCAAAATTATTTTATTTTTTCGACCCCATTGCTGACATGTTTACCTGGTGCTGACATGTCTGCTAATAATGTGTTTTGACGCATGCATTACTAGCATAGAGCATAGAGTAGGAATATTTTTAGGTTTCCAACTAGAGTATAATCTATCTTTGCTGTTAGCCTGACTTGATTCCTTCAAAAGAAAGGTAAACCCAAAATAAAACAGCAGATTATACGGCAAAATGATTGTTTCAGATGTACTTAGAAGTTTGAACAAAATGATAGTCTACATATAGCAAAATGTTATCTACAAATGGCACAGATAAGGATACATGCAAATCAGTAATGCCACATTGTACTATATATGGGGAGAGATCTACTGACAAAAATCTAGTGCATGATTGCTGATTGTCAATTCAAGTGATAACAATCTTTAAATTGGCACAACAGAAAAAAATAATATATGACAAACACTAGTTCCAATAACACAGAATTTCATTACATAATCAAATACACAATAACATACACAGGTTTCAAAATTTCCTAAGATGCTAACATTTTTGCAGTGGGTCTTTAACAAACATTGCAAGAAATTTTTCACCTACATGACTATTGCTGTAAACAGTTCTCAAATATATTAAAAAAAATCCTAACATGTAAACTTACATCCTTTGCCCTTGAGCGCCAATCCGATGGTTTTGATACATTATCAACAATCCCTTCTTCAGCTGCAAGCAATGGGATTTTTGTTGAATCGGCAATTTCTGTGTTTGGTTTAGTCCCATTAGCCACAGAATCTGACGTTGCTGGAGGTGAAAGCATATAGAATACATACGTGTATAGAATCACCGCACCAACCTGAAAGATTTGCATTTGTAGCCTCAGTTTATTATCCAAAGAGCTACATTTAGAACTTTTTTTTCCACTGAAATCATCAACACTGCAAAAAGCCTATAAAAAGTCCTTAAGATGATTTTTAATAAAAACATACTAGGTTTCTCCTTGTATACTCTAAACTTCTAAAGTCAGAATTGCAACTTTCAAGCTATCCAGAAAGACAGCTTAAAGCACATAGGTAACTTATAAGTGCAATCTTATTCTTGTGGCATTTTCATCTACAGGAAATCCTCAAAAGCTCCTTTCTTTTTTCTTTATCGGCAAGAATAACAAAATAGCTTTGAATTTTAATATTAAGGTATATATTTAAAACAAAAGCAACAATGTACATTGTCAAAGATATCATCCAATGTTGGGAAATTCACAAATAATATCAACATACCCATTGACCAAATGATATGTAAGCACTCCCAGTTTCATTGCATATTTTAGAATCACCAAATGGATTATTTTTATCTCTGCACATTGCACCAACCAACACAAGGGGCACATTCCCAATATTTCCTGAAAAAAATATGTAAATCAGATTCTTGAATCTCAAAAGTGAAGTCAAATAAGCATTTTTTATTTAAATATTCATGAAGTACCATCTATGGGTGCACGTGACAATCTTATGAATTGAGACATTATAAGTATCCATGTCTAGGAAACCCATCCAAAGTTGAAGAGTTGGCCGCTACTATATGTTCTTAATGGTCACAATGTAGAATGAATCGCAAATATATATGTAGTAATGATATATAAAAAGTTATAATAATAACCACACAATAAATTGCATGTGTAATGTAAAAACAACAATTACAAAACAAAACAGAAATAAGGAATCTTGCAACATTAAAAATTAAAAACATAAATTAAAAATTTAAACCAGGTACTGAGATTTTTTGGGCCCTAATCATTCAAACTCAGGCACATTTACCAAATTTGTGCCATACACTTAGCTGAGGGTAAATAAACAACTATCCTTCCTAGAATCCAAAAAGAAACTAAAGTTTGATCAAAATGATCCATAAATGGACCCAGACACAAAGACAATGCAGACTTCGTTTATAGCGGACTTTTCTTGGTTGTATCAATAAGATATGGAGGCAGAGGCGGCAACCATGGAAGAGCAAGAGGCACAAAACTAGGCAAAGAGGGCTGAGGCATACGGCAATGGGGCTACTAGCTAACCATGATAAACACCAAATTCAAGAAAAGTTGGAATCTTGTGATTCCGACAACAACAATGCAAACCTTCTATAGGTCCAAAATGCATGTGCATGCCAAAGATAATGCATATCTAAGTAATAGTAAGGTTCCTCATTGAAGAATCCCAAACCATAAACAATTTGTTATAATTATCCCTAGTTTTTAACGACAAAAACAATTCAAACCTTTGATAGGTCCAAAATGCATATGCATGACAAAGATAATGTATCCCAGATCATAAACAAATTGTTATAATGATTCCTAACTTTAAACGGATAAAATAAATCTCAATATGAAGATTTGATCTAATATTTGATCTCCAAAGTCCTAATGTTCTTGGTGATACAAATCAAAAAAAGATGAATTAAAATTAAACATGGATAATGATCTGTACCGATTCCAATTTGCACAATTGTAAATTTGAAGTAATCCTTCGGTGGTCGAACACATAATGCCACACCTAATCCTATAAGCGATCCAGAAATTGTGCCACATACAATATTCATAGGAATGAACCACCTGAATGCCAAAAGGAACAGTTAGAATGGTGCCAACATTAAGAATCTAGATACAAATCACATATAACAAACATTTAATCATGTTGTATAAGGCCCTTAAAAAAAGTTCTACAAAATAACCTATAGTGTCCCTTCATATCATAAATATGAGATGAAGATGAATAGAAAATGGCACAAATACTAAATTAAGACAAACTGAGAGCTGAAAAAGCATGACCAGTCATTAATATTTTATATGATTGTTGTATTGTTCCATAATTTTTGTGAACATTCAGTATTCCTTGAGGATTAATATCAAAATTCCTAAATTAGTTCATTTGAAATTTTATGAGAACTTCTTTGCTACCTTAATTGAGGTTTCAACTATTTCTATTTCAGATTTTAAAATATTTATCAGCTAACCATCCCCTACAAGTATATAAAAAGTTCAAGTCCTTAAAACATTTGTTCATTAAGGAAATATGACAATCACTCATGATATGCTTCAGAAAAGGGATTAAAGGCTCTGAAGCCAAAATGAGCCAAGATCCAAGTCAAAAAATAAAACCCAGATTTAGATGTTTGTACTTTTTTAAGCTGTAATTTGAAATTGAAGCACGTGATAACAGCATTCTACTTTAGTGTTGGTAACAAACAAGTAACAAAATTTAATGAAATGCCTTAACACGGAAAACAACCAACATTACAAGAGTACAAACATAAAAGTTATTAAAGTTACTTTACCATTCCAGCATTTTTTGTACTGTCACGGCCCTCCCCAACTGTGTGAAGATTAAGCATGGCAGAAAGAGTGTGAAAACTAGCTGCAAATGCCAAAAAACAAAGGACATTATAACTAAATCAGAAAAAATATGTATCAAATTACATATTGGATAACCCTAGATCCAATATTAAACTAAGAATTAAATGCATTTTCCTCAAAAATCGAGTGGTGAATGTAATGAATGGTAAGTGTATGCGTGTGTTCTAGAAAATGCAAACTTTGTCAACAGACTCAACACTAAGAAAATTATTACTGGCCAGTTAAACATCTAACTTCACATTCATGGTGAACCCCAAACTGGAGCAAACTAGAAAGCAATAGATGTGAGGTAAAAGACTTCTATGGCTACATAGTTTGCAGCAAACTTGACAGAAAGATGCATTTCTAATAAATAAGATTTGTAGTCAACAAACTGCAATCCACATCACTGGTCAGTTATTCGGGTTACAAGTTTGTCGCAATAAATGATCATTTAAATTGGATAAATATAGGTTCATTGGAGCACTCATGCGTTCCAGGGCCTTGGCTCCATTTTGGGATGTGACTGCTAATGGCACTGTGAGTAAAGAAATGCTCTCTCCGACAAATTGAGATTGTTTTATACAGATGATTTCAATGTCGATAGCCAGGTTCAGTTCAAATGCCAGTCCATCATTTAAAATGTAATGGTATTCATATTCTTTTGCTATGGTGATTTGTTCTCATAGGATAAATTTTAGAACGGGTGAATTTAATTATAATGCTGACCAACTGTTGAGCTGAACTGAAGACGGAAACTATACAAACCTCTTCAGAAGTCTTTTTTTTCTTTTTGGTTATTTTAAACTCCTCCAATATAAAAAGCTCAAGGAGAAAAACTTTACCATCGGTGTAAAACTATTTTTCCTTACCGTACTAAGAATCAAGAAACTATTCAACTAAATAATGTTAATAAAAATTTTCAAGTTTTGAGCATTTAAAGGTGATACGACACATGATCTTTGAATTATGACAAAATAATAATCAAAATAAACTTTTATATGTTTTCTAACCCAAATCAAACTTTCAGAGACACAGACTTTCCCAGCTTTGCTAGATACTATGACTATTGAGTATTGATTTGGATCCCTTCGGTTGATAAGAAATGAAGGGCTGCGATTCGTATTTTCAATATGGTCCCATGGTTGCATATAAGTTACGCAAAGTAGTTGCAATCTTGCCATACAAACATTATGAGAGACCATTTTCCCAGAATACTTCAGGAAAATGCTGGAGATGACGCATATAGGGGTAGAAGTTTCCTGCACCCACTAAAGATATTTTTGGAGAAAATAATGTCGAAAGGCAGGTTTTAACTAAGGTAAATTTTTGGAAATGCATATGCAAATTAATAAGTGTCAGGTAGATTTACAGTTTCTAAAAATTTCCTACAGGTAAAGAGATCTTAGTTCTCATCTCCCCTCAGACCATTCTTTCCGCAAATTTCTATGGGTTTTGAGCAAAAATACTGGGAAAAAATTAAAACTTCTCAATTGGCGATCATTGCCTAAAGAGTAAACGTTAAAGAAAAAACTAAATTTCCCATAGGTAAGAGGGCACAATAAATTTGCAACCAAACAAATAATAAAAATTGGGGCCCAATTCCTTATCTTGGAGTGCTGTTCACAGATACCAACATTTATATAAAACATATAAAAAAATAGCCTGAAGCCATCAAATTCCTCACAAAGGCCACAGAGATTCCAGATAAATCAATCATGCATTTGATCGAGAGTAATAAAACGAAGGTGGGACCCATAATATCAGTGCCTTAAAGTTGCTTTTGATTCACTCAAGGATTCGTACGAATGAATGTGTTGTTAATGGCACACAGACGCGCCAATACTATGGTTAGGATGGACCAATGCAGCTGGAACAGCTGGAAGGGTGTCGGTGTACTATCAGAGATAATTCCAAGAAAAAGCCCAGTGCGCAGTAAATTACTGAATGAAAGCCGAATAAACAGTTTACAGTAAACAGTTTTATTTTTAATGGTTAATTCTAAACTGCCACAGTTCTGGTAAACTCCTTAGGTTTGCGAGTATTGAACACTTTTGATAGAACGGAAAGAAGCTAAAAATCTTTTCATGGAAATCTTTTCATGGTGCAGCCGTAAGTGTATTGTATAATGGGCGAGAAAATAATTTTACGCCCAATTTGATAAACTGACGATTTTCCAAAATTCTTCATTACTAAAGGGACGAAAATCAAAAAGTTTTCGACAGCTGTTAGACAAAAGGAGCATCTGGAGCTTACAAGTCAAAGCTAAGATAGCTTTAACCTAACAAAGTTAAATGCTATTAGAATGTTATAAAAGGGTATAAAAACAAAAATTAGTCGTTAAAAGCATTTTTAAGCTAGCTTAAAACTAAAATAAAATCATGTAGCACGAAATGCGTGGTGGAAAACAAGATGACGTCACTTATTCGATATAACCAGTCCAATAAAACTCAGCGCCATCATATTTTGATGAAGGAAATCTACAGAAAAATAAAATCACATGAAGTCAGATGAAGAAAAGATAAACAAAAAATAAATACCCCGTTGAGAAGCTTTCTTCCGCTCGGCGTAAGAATGTTGACATACTTGGAAGCCAAAATAAATCCAAGTAAGCACATAACAAAAACCTTTGCGATCGGAAGAGTAGAAAATTTCAACATCTGAAATACCGATTCATTGTGTTCCTCCATCGCCATTAAACTCAGTTCTGCAACTGCTCCTCAACTTACTTTAAATGCAAGCAAACGGTACAAATATTGATATTTACACGGAAACTACGCGGATCCTCTCGCCGGCCGCCCTCTAAGAAATGTATTCAAAATTCCGCCAAGAAAAAGTCCTCGGACTTATAAGCGCAACGGACTTTTAAACACAACAGAGTTTTCAACAGACGCCGTTTTCAATCTCACGCACTGACAGCAAAATAGAAAATTCTGTTCCACGCTCTGGCCTAAATTCTTCAGTTAAAGTAACGTCTCAGAAGGCGACGAAAACAAACAAAGAGACTTAATGTCACTTGCGCTAAATATAGCACAAAATCGATCCAGAAAAAGCATTGACGCAGATACGGACCAGAAGAAAACTTTCTTTTCCTTTTTTTAAAAATTCCTAAACCGACGCCCAAGATCCTCCTTAAAAATATCACTGCTCACATTTACTGTAAATCCGCAACCTTCTGATTTCACAAACATGCAGCAATTGTTCTCTGATAAGCCAAGGCCGACAGAAAATCAAATATGGCCCTATTTCTCTGCGTAAACGGACTCGGCCACGCTAAATAAGATCGAAAAATTACACAGAATGCAAATGCCAGTGCAGACCCAGTTTTAGAAAACCTGGGCTATATAAAACACAGGGAAAGAGTTTCGTCGTCTGTGGATTTCTTTCGCTGCAGAGCAACGGTACGGATAAAAACACAGGGAAAGAAAATGATAGGAACAACAATTGGGACAAGATCATAAGGCGCGCAATGAGCACGCTTACGAGACACGAATTCGGTATGTACGGTTGAAGGACGGGCCACACACAAACCCACAAATCTCAACGAATATTTTCAATCTCTCACGGCTTTTGTAAACAAATCCAGAAATCTCCAAAAGAAACTCCACTGAACACCATGATATCTTTGTATTATATGTCGACAATCTGAAGAAGCCCGTGTTGTTTTGGAATTCCTTCTAGTTGTAATGTTCGTTCAACATCGAGAATCTTGGTACCAAACGCTTCATCAGGCATTCAATTTTCCAGGTACAATTGGACCAGCGGATGAAAGGTCATTATATAGAAAATTCTAAATCAACACATTTCTTCCAAGAAAAGAAAACGCTGTTTAACGCGGTAAAAGGAAAAAAGGCATAACGTGGGCGTAGGTGTTCATTTATCGCACGTTCCGGCGTTCAGAAGTGTCTTAGGGTTTGAGCCGTTGATATTGAATACGTGGCACTAAAACGCGCTGGCTTCTCGTCATGTCATCCCCGTCAGCATGTGGTTCCAGTTAATTTTCACATTCCTCAGAGTCTGACGTGGGCCATGTCAATGGTACGTTAACGAGCCGTGACCAATAAACGTCGTTTAGCGTCGGCGAAGGACAAGGAATGCCCACAAAAGCTTACAAAATTCATATGGCCTTCTTAATTTTTTTTATTACATTTCTATTACAAATTTGTTTTGTGTACTTCAAAATTTGTTTTATATCTTTATTTGTGTTTGGAGATTCATGCATATTAATTTCTCACATGTAGGAACATGTGTATTTGTTTTATTCATTTTTTTTTTATTAATATAATTCTTCTTCTATAATTAGCTTAGGTTAATGATTGTTTTTTTTTAAGATCTTTTTAAGTAACTTAATAGTGTGGCCATAGTAAGTGTTTTCAAGAGGAAGTATATGTCTCAACCAATAAAATTTCATATAGAATATAGTCTTATTTTCAAGCATATTTATGATTAGATGCTTTTTGATTCTTTCAACTTGTTTTCACTTCTAATATAATATATTGTTGTCTCGAATTCCACACCCAAATAAAATTATTAGAGTAACGAATAAGCCAAAAAGTGTTCTCTTGAGTTTCTAATCTTATAACTAAGCATTTCTACATCTATTACTCCTAAAAAGTATAAGATTTTTGTGATGAGCAAAATTAATTTATGAAAAATATTTATTAAATATTAATAGAAAAATGAGGTAATATAATGACAAGTGAGGTAATTGACACAAGTTCAAGAGGTTATGAATTCACTCTTAATCAAGAGATAAGTTTGTTAGAATCATATGTAGATATATAACTCAAAATCTTAGTGTAATAAATAGAATGATTAAATTATAAATCTTAGTGCTTTGATTACTAACTTAATAGAAAAGAGACATACAAATCTATAGCTATACAATTTATAAACTCGATGAGATTAGAATAAGACACAAAACCAAAAATTAAGGGATTACTTATTTAAATTCAAGTATATAAACCTTGAATGTACAACTCATTATCCTATTCTATTTAACTAATTAAAATAAATTACCTAACTAAACTAAAATAAATGTACAATGCCACACTTAGGATAAACATATCTTAAGTAGTTGTGATATTTCTATCAAGATTCAATTGTGCAGTAATTTGAGTCAAACTCATTGACCCATGTTTCATGAGTAGTAGTTCACAAGAACCCGTCTCTCATGAGAATGAATGGAACACTTAGCACTCATTGCATCTAGGTGGTTAAGGGCTTTGGGTTACACTAACAAAAGCTCTCATGAGAATTAATAAAAATGTTACACTAACAAAGTCAACCTAACAAGTAAGATAGTGACCAACCTGAAGGGGTAGCATAGTTGGTTAAGGGCTTTGGGTTTGTCCCATATAGGCCCTAAGATCGATTATCTCTACCTTGGTTAAATTGATAATTTGTCTATCCAGGCATATCGACTACTTCCAATGGACTAGTCTCGCCTCAGCTCGCCTCCTCCTCCCTTAAAACTTGGCATAAATGGAAAAGCAAGGCAAGGGTGGTTGTGATTGCAGGGCTAAGTCATAAATATAAGCACTTGCAATTTCACACTTAGGATAAGCATATCTAAAGTAATAAAAATGTTACACTAACAAAGTCAACCTACAAGTAAGATAGTGACCAGCTTGAAGGGGTAACGTAGTTGGTTAAGGGCTTTGGGTTCGTCACATATAGGCCATGAGATCGATTCTCTTTGCCTGGGTTAAATTGATAGTTTGTGTGTTCAAGCAGATCAATTGCATCCAGTGGACTAGTCTCGCCTCATCTTGCATCCTCCTCCCTCAAAACTTGGCATAAATGTAAGACCAAGGAAGGGGTGGCTACAATTGATGGTCTAAGTTATCGATCTAAGCACTTGTCACGAGGATTGGGGATACCACTAAGTTACCATAAAAAATTAAAGATAGTGACCCTTGATTTGATAAAGGTGATACCTAATTACTATCAATAAAAAAACTAAGGAGATGGTGATGGTGTTTGATGACCTCAAATCAATGGTAATATATGTCATTGTTAACCACTTAGGTAAAAAAATCTTATTACTCTAATTAAACTTAATAGATAGGTATAATGTCTTTAGACTTGTAGTGTTGCAATTAAAACACTTTGTTAGTGAAGCGACCACCAAGGTTCAAACCCTTACAAGGCTACTATGGTCCCAAGCATTATGCCTTCACTAGATCATTAAGCTTGTAGGTTTGACCAATTGAAGTGTGGGGATGAGGTCCCTCATTTATGGCCTCGTAATTTCATAGCTCCAAGCCAAAAGTGTTTCATGTGGAGCTGAAGGACATGTCAAGCGAGCATCACCAGTTACATTAGAAAGTTTACTGGACATTTAAAAATATATAGGTGTAAGTATATCATGGTAAAATATAATATTACACCAATACACCCCCTTAAATGTGATTAAGGGAGAAAAAAATGGGTTCCAACAATGAGACCATTATAGATACGCATGTATAAAGATACCTCATTTCCACCAAGGATAGAAGAGAGACACTAGATAGCTTGCCTCCTACTCTTCCTAAAAAAATAACCTCTCACACCAAAAATAGATGGACCACTTTTGACAAACAAATACTCTCTTTGGAAGAAATGTCAAGATGATCCACTTTTGCCAAACAAATACTCTCTTTAGAAGAAATGGACCCATAGATCCATGTACATGAGGCAAAAATGAAAAAAAGAAAAAAACCATGATCACAAACTTAAAAAACATGTTTATCAGTATATATGTTAGTCTTAAGTAATACCAAATATCTAATCAAATTTCCTCTATACAATTGTAGAAAGTGACAACTTAAATGCACATAGATGATGAAATGATAGATGTAATGCCTCACCAAGGAACCCTCGAAACAACAGGGTAAAATATGTACTTGCAAAAAAAATTGTAATTACATAAGTGTTAACTGCAACAACGCATAGCCAAAATATACATTGCATAAGAAATGGCGAACACAACAACAATTATTGAATGATCATGCACAAGAAGAAGTCCTAAGCACTTCCATGGATTTTGTGAAAACCCCAAAACATATCATGGAATAGATACACATGTTCCCTCAATGTCTCACCAGAGTTTAGACAACATCCAATGAACTACATGAGACCCAACCATACCATCGTCCATGATTGATAGTAGAGGAGACCGAGTCCATCCTCGAAAGTGACTACACCAAGTTCATTTTAAAACTAAAGAGAAAAGTGAGCTAAACGATACCAAACCAAAATGGAAATGAAATACAAATACATGAAAATGATCCCAAGAACACAAGGAAACCAAATACCAAGTCCATTTTTACATAGACTTGCATGAACATCTCATTGTCACAAATGCATAGGAATAGAATAGAACAAATGCACAACCCTGGTAATTCACCGAACATAATAGGAACATGTGCATTAATTTGCAAGAACATATGTACAAAAATGGAGCTAGGATACAAATGTGTAGAAACAGGTAATGAATGCATAAGAGAAAAGGACATATGAGAAGAAACAACAAATGTATGCGCAAGAATATACAACAAGAGGAAAAGTAAAAATTTCCTAATGTCATCTCCAACACATGGTCTAAATATGTACAAATCTACACCGAAGAGTACCAAATATAATAATTGAGGTCAAATTCACTCGATACAATCAATAAAAAACATAATATAGAACTAATCTATTGAACATATCATCATATATAATGTTGTAACACCCTATCCAAGAACCCATGAGAAATTAACCTAACACGATACTAAGTTGATGAAATATTTTTTTTTTAAAATATTAAACAATAAAAATGTGAAAGCAAGTACAAACATAAGTTAAGACATTATACTAAAGTGTATAAGCATAGTTAACAATCTCAAAGGTTCCAAGACGTGGTTACTTATAATGTTAACTTAACTACTAAGTACAACCATAAAGTAAACTAGCATATTTGTTACAACTAAATAACAAGATACAACATAATAATGTAATCAAAGTACAACAACAAGATACTTAACTAATGTAAACTGGTACATATATAGCACATCCTACACTGCACATGTCGTGATGATCATAATAATGAATCAAGTCACAATATAATACATAACATCTCTTGAATGGATGTCTCATACATGATAGAATATAAAATACAAATCTTAAGATAACAATGAGAAAGTCTCCAATAATGAACATAAAAGATAGTAGCAACAACTATGATCATCCAAGCACAAAACACAAATGTTGGATCTCAATGGTAAATAGAATCACTACCACCTGACCATGTGGAACCCTGAGATCCACCCCTCCATGTTGAGGAGATAAACACCAAGCCCCACTCAAATAGACAATAAATATACAAGATAGGTTAATGCAAAGATTCAAGGATGCAAAGGTTACAAGGTTGACAAATAGGTATGATTGAGACACATTATAGATCATATGTCAACACAAGGGTACACAAAACAATGATAAAGAACAAATAATAAATGCCAACAAATACCAAATACAAACCACCAGAGACAAATGTAGAACCTATAGAGGAGACTTAGGCTACATACTATGGGAGTGTCATCACATGTCACCTACTTGAGATACCCTTGACTGGTCTCTCTGGACCCCAAACCCTCAATCATCACCTAGTTGAGTTACCTTGGATTGGTCACTTTGGACCCCGTACCCTCAACATGACCCATGTGGAACCAGAATACCCTCTCATGAAGATGAGGACTCTAAACATGCATATTCTCTAGGTATCATCTCATTCCCATCCTTAGCCTATACAAGCACTCAAGGCATGGGTGAGGCATCATAATTAATCTTATCTTTAATGTTATCCCCATATTTTATTATTAAGTTATCACTTATTACCAACTTACAATAGGTTACCTTGGAACTGGCCTCTTTAGGCCCTTGGACCCCTATTGCAAGCCACTCTCCTAAAATGCACCTAGTTAACCTATCCTAGATCTTTGAATAGAAAAGCATCACCAATGATTAATTAAAACTCATTCGGGTTCCTTCTCATACTAGGAACCTACTGGTTCTCAAATAGCCATAAACATCATGTAAGTACTCTCAAGAATGATCAAGCATGCATATGAACTCAACTTTGAAAATAAGGTCAAATAATATGATCGTGACAATAACATCTCACATGAAGTATGCAACCAAAAACACATATGCAGTAACAAATGAATCCCAAGCCTTCGGTAACACAATCCCTACTTAGGGCTTTACGCTACCTGTGATCGACAATCACACATTAAACTCCCATCAATAATATTTAATTATAATCCAAATTAATTAAAAATTAGTCAAGTTAACTATAATCTAAATAAAAAACATAGATTAATTATATTCTAAACTAAATTAAAATATAATTATTTAAATAAACCTTTAACAAAAATTCATATAAATTAAATATATAATTTTTAAAAAAAATTAAAGAGACTCATACATGGAAAGCACTTTTTAGTTTTTTTTAATAAATCTTTTCTATATATATATAAAGAGATGATGCATGGAAAAAAGCACTTTCAATATTTTATTTTTCATTTTTTTAAAGATTTTTTTTAAAATATTTTATTTATTTATTTATTACTTTAAAAAGAAACGTACGCAGTACGTGTATTTGTTTTTATATGTCTATGTACTTTTCAAACATACAAGTATAAAAATATATATTTTTCTAACATGTATGTATACTTTTTAAAACATGCAAGTATAAAAAAAAAAATTCCTAACATGCAAATCTATATTATATTACATGTATATATAATTTCATTTAAAAAAATGTATACATACATACATACATACATACATACATATATATATATATATACATATATACATATATACATATATACATATATATATAATATATATATAGATATATATATACATAGATATATATATATATATATATATATATATATATATATATATATATATATATATATATATATATATATATGTATATATATATATATATATATATATATGTATATATGTATATATGTATATATATATATATGTATATGTATATATGTATATATGTATATATATATATATATATATATATATATATATATATATGTATATATGTATATATATATATACACATACATATATATATATACACATACATACATACATATACACACACACACACACACACACACACACACACACACACACACACACACACACACACACACACACACACACACACACATATATATATATATATATATGTGTGTGTATATATATATATATATATGTATATATATATATATATATATATATGTATGTATGTATGTATATAGATATGTATGTATATACATATGTATATATATATATATATATATATGTATGTATGTATATAGATATGTATGTATATACATATGTATAATATATACAT